>CM065719.1:24980957-25005957 GCA_033310375.1 Conus canariensis
ACGGCTGTCAGCTCCCTAGTTAAACGCCCTAACCATCTAACTACGGGTCCTTCGGGTCGTCGCAGTTCAAACACAACTACAAACAAAACTCAAAGGAAAAATTCACGAAATTAGCATCCCCCTGAATTTCTCTCATATTCCCTGTTCATGGTACCTATGTCAGAATAATGATATGAAACATGAACATAGAAATAGTCACGGGGGAGAGGGGAAGGGTATGTGTGCTCTCTCTCTTCTCTCTCTCTCTCTCTCTCTCTCTCTCTCTCTCTCTCCTCTCTTTGAAACAGGCAAGTTCTGCAAGATGATACTTCATTTGGCATAAACACCATATCATTCATTCAAAAAAACCGTGGATCTTAAAAACATTCTAACCTTATATGCTTGATTTTTGTGTATCTGTGTCCTTTTTTCTTTGGCCTTAAGATTGATGTGTGAATGACATACAAACATTATGTTACATGCCACATTGCTTTCTTAAAAGACGCACTTTATTCATTTTGTATATACTTCTGAGCATTTCCTTTTTTATGTATTTCTGCTTCCTTGCTTGTGAGGCAAGAATGACCTTAGGATCTGCATACTTATAGGCTTACCGACAGCCTTCACACTGCTCTTGACTTTGTTCAGACATCAATTTATTCAATTGTTTTTTGTATATACTCCCAACGGCATCTTATCTCGCTTGCATATCTCCATACAAAACAAGTGATGCGGTAGTTGAAACTGGCTCCTGGTGTTTTAAATGCTTTTCCTACAGGATACTAATTACTATGAAAATAAACGAAAACAATCACAAATCATTAGAGATAAGGATCCGACAAGAACAAAAAATCAAAGATGAAGGAAAATAATGACAGCTAAGGCAAGGAGTTCGCAAAATACGTAAGTCATGAGATCAACCAGTTTACCTCCAAACTTGCAGAGCTAAACGTTGTTAATTCCACCTTCCAAACAATGTGAATAATGCAGGCGCGGGCGCGCGCGCGCGCGCGCGCACACACACACACACACACACACACACACACACACACACACACACACACACACACACACACACAAACGCGCGCGCGCGCCCGTGGGCAGGTGCATGCACACACCCTCACTCACTCATTTTCACACACACACACACACACACACACACACACACACTTGCGCGCACACGCGCGTGCGCGCGCGCGCGCGCGCACACACACACACACACACACACACAAGCACGCGCGCGCGCGCGTGCTCACACACACACACGCGCGCGCGCACCTCGCGATCATTCAAGCAGGCGCGGGGAGAGAGAGAGAGAGAGAGAGAGAGAGGAGGGGGGGGGGGGGAGAGAGAGAGAGACTCAGGTTCCGATTATTTATTGATTTAATAGGCCAGGGCCCCTACTGAAGGGATGCGTGAATACGCAAACCAGAATATTTATATCAATGAAATCAAATTAAGCTGAGTTATTGGTCATTTTGAAAGCAACAGATTTTATTCTTGATATGCCTGTTCTACAAGAAAAAAAGAATATTTATTTTCATTGCATTCAGAATCAGAACTTACGACCCTACATTGTCAATCCAAATGCAGTCAATCAGACATTTTATGTGCAGTCTTATATCTAATCCACTGTCGGTAAATGTCGGTATAACCATAGGTTGATCTGATATTAAACAGGTTTCACTCAGTGAGTGATTGCCTTTGCCTTACCTGTACATTGCTTTTAGCAACTGGTCAAAAACCCGGAAAGTACCCACCACCCTCCACCGCCCCCGCCTCCCCCCCCCCCCCCCCGCCTCCCACTTCCCGCCCCCTCCTCCCTTCCCCCCCCCCCCCCCCCCTTTCCACTTGCTTTTTGCATACCTCTCGGAACACTTTTACAGTCTTCAATACCTTTTTTTCCCAGGATATTTTCTTTAAGACATGGACCTTCCAAACTGTTGACTTAGAAAATAAAAATCATCAATTCACGTGAAATTTCCGAATAACTGAAAATTCAGAATGTCATAAACGTCCCCACTCTCGTCATAAAGCATGTTATTTTTAACTTCAGTAAAGGATGCTAGGTGTCAAAATGGCGTATGTGAGCTTCATAAATTCTGTACATTATAAGATGTTTAGACGTACATGTGGAAATTAGATAAACTCAGCTTTTTGTGTGTATGTGTGCGTGTGTGTGTGCGCGTGCGCGCGCGCTTGCGTGCGTGCATGTACAGTAGACTAAAATATAAGAATGGATTCATAATAAAGAAGATTATGACAGATAATGCACCTGAAAAATTAAATGGTCAGATTTTCGATTAATTCCCCAAGGATCTTTCCAAAATCAGTGTCCCGCTCTAAGATCTGACCCTGTTCAAATTCAGTTGGACAAGTTTGGACTCCATCCAGTGGAACTCATCCCAGATTCCGACTCTACTGGCGTTTATCAACCTTCAAAACACATGTCTTCAAACACCTTAACGAAAGAAAGAAAAAAACAAGATAAAGAAATTCCTAGTTCCTCTTCTTCTTCACTTCCCTGCCTTGCACCCAGCATACAATAAGAATGACATTACACATGCGTATGCCTTGCTGATTACAATCATTATGTTAACGGTCATACATAATTTTCCTTTGAATGTTTTTGCTTTGTTCTGCTTTTGCATGTTTGTCATTTGACATGATTGACAACCACACCCACCACTCCAACACACCTTCCTGTACAAACCTCTACCCCCTATCTACCCCCCCCCCCCTTCTTTCTCTCTCTCTTTTTGTCTCACAGCAATAATGCTTACACTGCCGTCATCTCCCCCTCCCCCTTCCTTCTCCTCTCAAACCCCTCACCCTCCCCCACTCTTCCCTCAGTCAGTTTGAAGTCGCCCGTTCCCCTCCCTCCTCTCTCCTCTCTTGTCTTCCTTCTTTCTCGCTTAACTCGTGCACTGTGATCGTCTCGGGTTGAGACAAAGGATCCTGCTCTCTCTTCTTTCCCTCCTCCCACCCCCCCCCCCCCACCCCCTGTCAGGAAAACAAACAAATAAACAGGAAATGTCACAATTGGTCACGTTCCGCACGGGTCACGTAGCCTGATAATCAATTGGTCACATCCTAGGGTCATTCGTGACTGAGCATGTACTGACCATGACCACCCATGTTTAGGAACACAGGCGGTGGAGTGCGCCATGTGCCATGGAAAATGTCATGGGATGAACGTCACAAACGAAGTAGTTGACTAAATTGTGAATAAAGTCTTTTGTCAATAGTGAGTGCACCGTACTGACCGTGCTTGATCTTGCGAGTCATCTCTGTTCTATTTTGTTAAGAAAAAAAAATGTCTGATCTGTCATGGATGAGCCCCCCCCCCCCCCCCCCCCCCCCCTTGTTTCTTTCCCTCACCCCTGCCGATAGCTGACCATGCGACGACACACATGTAATTAAATGGTGATTATACCGACGAAGCGAAGACCTGGTTCATTACGAAAAGTAGATAAGATTCACAATAAGTTTGAAATGTGTTATCAATAATCGAGCCCTGTGGTTACACCATCACGATGTCACATCCGTACTAAAAATAAAAGCAATGTTACACTATCGCTCATCCCTTTTGCAAGACCCCACCCTCTTAATGTACTTACCATTGTAACGAACGCTTGACAAACCCATCTGATCGGTCCCACTCAAACCCCAAATGGAAGAATAGATTTCAAATCTATGCCCACTCTCCCCTCTCAACCCCCCTCCCCATTCTCTCTCTAAGAATGGCGTGAGCCGCCCGGCTTAACACGATCTGTTACAAGAGAAAGTTTACGTCATGGGGCTCGTGACACCTTTCGTTATGCTCTGTTCACCTCCCTTCCCCCTTCAACCCTCACCCACTCCTGAACGGGGCACACGAAGCTGCAGAAAAATTTACATTTTTCATTGTAACAGTACTGCCAGTCTCCCACACCTCCCCCCCCCCCTTCCCGCCGCTATCTTCACCCCCCCCCCCTCCCTCTTATCCCTTGACACAAAGGCCGTTGCCCACTCTCTGCACACACCCCCCCCACTCTCTCTCCACCCCCACCCCCACCCCCCTTCTCTTTAATCTTCACCCTTCCCCACGCAGACAGTTGCGGGCAGGTGGGGGGATGATGTCACTGCGATGGTCTCAATTAGCATTCGCTCTATACGTGCACATAAATTTACCAGCCATTGAACTCGGTGCCAACTTCAAACGGTTTCCAATGGTAGGGATAGACCCCTTCACCTCGCCCTCTCGCTGTTTGACTGACACCTTGTCAGCCAGATCAGAAAACTGTTTTTTGCAGTTTAGAATACATAATAGGAGACACACAGAGTCGCAACTTCACTGACCCCTCAAGACTGCCTGTAGATCAGAACAGTGAAAGATGAAGGGACGACCAGAGAGAAGGCCTGGCAACCTCCTACTTCTTGATCCCAAGTCTAAATCACTGATTCATCCCTGGAAAAGTGAGTTGAAACTATATTTTACATTTTTTAATCTACACATTGATTTTATGTATGCCATGTGGGTTAACATTGTAACTTTGTACAAATACTTTGTGATATTTATCAAAATGATGAATGATTATTCCCAGTAGTAGTTTGCTATCTCCATGTGGTTATGATTCTTTGTTAACAATCTGACCACTATTCTTTGTGTTCAACTTGACTTTTGCCAGTATGCAATTCTATCTGTTAAGATGATAATTCAATGATAAATTTAGATCAGAAAAACAGTATGCCTGTGCTAGGTTAAAGACTGCTAAGCTGATTTATAAATACTGGTGATTGTTGGAATGATTTGTAGTGTATGACTTTAAGTCTACACCACACATGTACTTGGACTAAGTGTAGCCCAAGTTAATGTGATTTAATCCATAAGAAACATTGAAGAGTTATTTGACTGAATCTGTGTAGCATTGTATTACTGTCTCCTACCCTTTTGTAAGCTTAACTCAACCTTTAAACAAATGTGAAGATTGATAGTTATAGTAGAAACTCTAAAATAGAGTAAACATTTGCTGAGTTCTCACACCTCTTCTGAAAGATAAGAGGGTAAATGTGTGAACTCGACAAACCAGCCACTCAGCTACTCACCTACAGACCAAGTTCTCTTTATCGCAGAACTGGGACCGTGGTTATGCTACAAACTGTGGCTAAACCATACTCTGTGGCTACGCCAGAAACCGGGGTTACGCCAAACACCATGGCTACACTTTAAACCGGGGCTATGCTACAACCACTGGGCAAGACCAGTTGTGAAGACACACCTCAGCCCAGCACTACATCAACAGGCCTACACAGGAGGATCAGTCATCAGCCACAGGAGAGATCAACTGCCCTCTCCGATACAAGATAAGGCTGTTAACCCCCCTGGACTCGAATCCATCAGACCTTTACCCTCACTTTATGATAAAACAGGGAGAACCTGTCTAGGAGTACCACTTTGGCTACTGCACTGGGTGTACGCAAACGAAGTGGATGTGTAATAAAAGTACGCATTCAGAGTAACGTAGACAGGCCCACTGTATTCCAACTTGAGCGGCTGCACGGAGTGTAAGCAAGTAAAGTAGGAGTGAGGAAGGGCCCTTCATTGTCGTGGTTCAATGAGAACTAAAATTAAGCCTATAGAACAGACATGTATATACTTACCTATGTGTAAGCAAGTAAAATTGATGTGTGAAATTGCACTTAACTTGTGTCAGTTCTCTGTTGTTCAATCAATGTTGAATGTTTGAACGTCTCTCTTCAGTTCTGTCTCTCGGAGCTACGAATACTTTTAAGAGTACAGGCCTAAGGAAACTTATCTCAGAGCCACTATTGAGTATTTTAACAGTGCCCGGAACAAACATAAATTTCTTTTGATGACTAGTACCGGGAGGTTGCTCCTTCCACCACTAGTAAGAGAGAGGGTGGAGGTGAAATGTTAAGATGATTCTCATAGAGAAATTATTCCAAGTCCTTCCCTAGAGGACCCTCCTCCCACTCATCCATCTCGTCACAACCATGACCACGCATCTTTAGGAACACAGGCAGTGTCCACAAGTCAGTGGACGACTACACGGAAAAGACAAGTTTTGTACAATTGTAATCTGGAGTGTGATGTTGAATATGAAGTGATCTACAACGTTGTTGATTTGATATGTTGTTTTTAAAAAAATGTCACTCAGAAGCGTTGTGGTATGAGAAAGTGTGTAACGCTGTCACATGTAAATGTGTGGAGTCCATAATGTGTATGCAAAAGACAATCTTATTTGGAGAGTGATGTTGCTAATGTTTTTGGTTTTTTTTAATCACATGAGCACGTGTATGCAAAGACAATCTTAATCTGAAGTGTGATGCTGGTAATGTTTTTAAATCACACGTTTGATAGTTTGGATAATGTTTTGTTGAAGTAAATTTCATCCATAAGCCATACTTGTTTGATTTTTTGTAAATTGGTCTGAATCAGTACCATAGGTTTGTAACCGTGAGTGTCAGGTGAATGTGTATAATGGATGTAAGAAGTGTGTATATACACAATCATACACACGTCATCATCATCATTATCATCATCATCATCTCATCACCATCATCATCATCATCATCTATGACGTCATTTCCCGTTTATGACGTCATTTCCTGTTCCTTGCACGTGACCAATTCCGACATCATTTCCTGTTTATGACGTCACTTCCTGCTCCCCTGCTCCCCGCTTTTTTGATGAGGGTCGAAAACAACACGGTATACAACTGTGGTCTTTCCCACAACTTATGTTACTCTCTTCTAACTGAAGATACGCAGCCAGTAAGTTTCAACTGAGTTTTGTAGAGCCCCCGTTACGCTCAATTCCAGGGCCCTATAGTGCTGTCTTGTACAGTGAATATCACTGTGGCATTCGAAATATAGGGGCTGTCAGTGAGTGATCATCAAAATCTGATTATATGACACCACATCAACAAAGACATTCCATGAAAAGCAGAAGTGCTCTCATGTTACTGCTGACCTCCTTCTCTAAACTGTTAACGCTCAATAGACAGATTGCAGCAATTCAAATAATACTGAGAATCTGCTGCAACCATATCACCGGCTGTCATTTTTCTTAATCCAGCATCGGTCACTCAGAATACTCAGAATAGCGCATCTAACGTCATAATCTAAACCAAACATAGATGCCTTGCGTAGATGGCTAGAGCTCTCATCACAGAAAAACAACTTAGATAACACCGGACCATCTGATAGCCGTGTCTTTGCTGGATTTCAGAAGCTCTGTATATTATCTGCCTTCTGCTGTGATGCACGGAAAGCGTCAATCAATGAAAACAATTATTCTCCGTTTATTTCGCTGTAATTTGCTGCCAAAATGCCTTATTCACAAAATGATTTCATTGTTCATAAATGAGAACTGAATTGTAGATTATATATTTCCGTTGCCTTGCTTCTAGTCGTGGTTGGCAGTCATTTTTATTCGTTAAAACGCGTCAAACGTGCACGTGGAATTTGAGCGCGCAGCGAGGTTACGTAGGTCGGATAAACGGGTCAGATGGCTGTTTTGACTATGTCCACCAGAACTCGCCAAATGTTTATACAGCGCTGACGGCTGGTTTTCAAAACACGATTATGCATAAACGGTGCCTTACAAAACTTGCTTCTACCACTTTTTAGAATCAGTACAATTTATAGTACCTTTCCACAAAAGCACGAAATGCTACCCCAGACATTAAACTCGTTGTTAACAAGCTCACCATAAAGACAAACGGAAATCAGACAAGAGAACGATCATCTCCATAATCCTCAGCATCTCATGTGTTCTAAGGTTCACCGTTTCCCCGAAAAACTGTAAGTTGAAATGATGTTTCTAGATTTTGAGACTATGCATTGATCGTATGATTGTATGCCATGTGGTTTTAACAGTCTAACTGTATGCCGATAATTGGTGACATCTATCCAGATGATGAAGGAGTATTCTATTGTAACAGTTTGTTTACCACAACTTGGTAAAAACTATTAAGATGCTTGGTTACCATTCTTTGTTAACCATCTTGACTTTTGCCAGAATGCAATACTGTCGGTTGATATGATAACTGAAAGATAAATTCTGACCGGAAAAGCAGTAGGCCTATGCCTGTACAAGGGGAAAACTGTTGATTTATGAATACTGTTGATTGCGCGTGCGAGCGCGTACGCACGATTTTTTGTTTGTTTGCTTGTTTAGGGTTTGGTTTGGTTTAGGTTCAGTTGGATTGAGTTGGGTTCGGTTTCTAAAGATAGTGTTTTGTTGTATTCATATCTGTTGATTTCGTGTATCGCATTTCTCCTTTTTTTTTTTCTCGATAAGAAAGTTGTTCTCTGTGTGTGTGTGTGTGTGTGTGTGTGGTGGAGAGAGAGAGAGAGAGAGACAGAGAGAGACAGATGAAAATAGTACGCAGTCCTAGCGATATTCAACGGCGAAAACAAATGGAAAGATCTCAGCCCGGTCACACGCGCGCGCGCGCGCGCACACACACACACACACACACACACACACACACACACACACACTCACGCGCGCGCGCGCTTAATGAGAGGAAGCACGAGAATGACATGAAGGAGACAGCGATTAAGTAATATGGATGAGGGGCGTGGAGGTGCGTGGCGGTGAGTACAGTGCATTCAGTGCTATTAATGATGTTGCCCACTACAGTGCTTGAGGGCGTGGAGGGTGGCCGATGCGGGCGAGGGGACTTGACGTAACACGTGTCCTATTTCAGTTGCTATTATATTGATGTTGCCCACTACCAGCTGTGCCTGCTGGTACTCTCTCTCTCTCTCTCTCTCTCTCTCTCTCCACACACACACACACACACACACGCACGCAGACACACACACACACACACACACACACACACTCACACACCGCGCGCGTGTACGTATTGTCACTCTTGCGCATGGACACAAACACACACCTGCGCATGCACCTGCACGCGCGCTCACGTACACACACACACACACATATACAAACCAACATACACAAACACGCGCACGCGCGCGCACACACACACACACAGACACACACACACACATTCTGCAAAGTGGAGAGCGAGAAACGGAAAGAAAGAGAGAGAGAGAACAGTAAAAGGCGGGGTCTGGCTCACCCGGCTCCACCCAGCTCCACCCGGCTCCAGCCGGTTCCGCTGTTGCTCCGCCGGCTTACCCAGACCCCGCCTTTTACTGTTCTCTCTTTACAAACATACATAATGTGTAGGATTATCTGTTTTTAACACTAATTTAGAAAACTTTTGAGACTTAAGTTTTTGCTTAATCCTGTGTTTTTCTTGATCGTTTCAATAACATCATTTTCACGCATACATTCATCAAATGCGTCTCTGTCTTTCATGTGAAATCAATTTCTGCAAAACTCTTCACATCTGGCCGCATTACCGATCACCTCTGGGTCTCACTTGAGACCCTATGGCGCCCTAGGGCCCCAAGTCAGACCCAGAGGGTCACGTATAACACGGCCAGATGTGAAGAGTTTTGAGGATATGCCTCTCATACTTGTTTGCCTGCTTTCTATTTGTCTAATTTGGGCAATCCCCTCACCCCCATTTTAGTGGTCCTTCCCATAGCCGCACCAGGGCGACCATTTTAGGTTTACGGGCGTTCATAGCCGCGCCAGTGACCATATTTTGGGTTTACGGGCGTTCATAGCCGCGCCAGTGACCCAATACGAAAGTGGGAAGGATCACTTGAGGGCAGGGAAGAGGGCAAATTTAGACTTTTCAATGCCATGACAACCAAGTATTTAAAACTACCGCAGGCATATCCTCAATGTTGTTATCTTCAAGATTTATATATACTGTACACAAACAAACGCTTTACAATTACATGGTGTCTACTTGCCTAGAGTAAAGTTGTTTTTTATTTTGTTAAAACAACACCAAAAGCTAAATAACAAAGTGTATCTTACATTACTTTTTAGCCACTACTTTTTAATAAATATTTGTTTTAAATGCTTTTAGATTTAAATATAAAATGCAGATTTTAATACATAAAATTGGAAAAAGATTATTTGAGGGTGGGGAATTTAGCCGCCTAAATTTATACAATGCCGCGTGACGGCTAAACGCCTGCAGTAAACGACGCCGGTGGGGAATTTAGCTGCCTAAATTTATACAATGCCACGTGACGGCTAAACGCCTGCAGTAAACGACGCCCCGACTCCGCAATTATGTGTAACTCGACACGAACCAGCAAACAGTGCGACGCTTCGACTCTGCAATTATGCAGTTGGGTAAGCCGTGGCCAGACATGTCTGACCTAGAATTAGTAGAGTACTACATAAAGGCAGCAAACCCTTCAGAAGTAAAGAGGAGTTGTCTCCCCGGAAAAGAATGTAACAATTAATTGTGTTTTATCCTTTATGAAAAAAATCGTCATTAAGTCGTTCTAGGTTCTTATTCAAGTCGGCATCACGTTCTTATTCAAGTTTTATTTAAGTTCTTAACAAGTTTTTATTCAAGTTCTTATTCAAGTCATCGTCAAGTTCTTAACAAGTTCTTATTCAAGTTTTTATTCAAGTTCTATTCAAGTTTTTATTCAAGTCGTCATTAAGTTCTTATCAAGTCGTCATCAAGTTCTTATCAAGTTCTTATTTAAGTTTTTATCAAGTCGTCATGAAGTCGTCATCAAGTCGTTATCAAGTTCTTATTCAAGTCACTTATAATTATTTATTAAGTTCTTGAAATATTACTGCATATCAAATGGATCAAAATGAGATTTTGTTGTTGGCAGTTCTGGCATTCTTTTTTGTTCAGATTTTGTATTTAGTGGCTGTGATTTTTTTGACTGCTTTGGTTTTTGCTGTCTTTCTTTATATGTTTTATAAACGTAATAACCACCCCACCAACAGCAATGACGCCAAAAATGCCAACTCTTTTAATCCAAATAATCCATGACGACTTTGGTGTTGCGGGACTTGAAACAACTTGTTCTTGTTGTGGCTCTGGCACTGAAACAACTGGCTCTGGTGTTTTTTCATTATGAGTTATATGTTGTAACTCTAATTTTCTTTTTTTGTTCCACTCTGCTAATTTTTTTCCCTGCTTCAACGGCCCAGGATTCTTTTCACGGGTCACTTTCTCCACCTGATTCAACGTTTTCTGATTCTGCTCGGTCATTTTTAAGGGAAATAAAATCTATATGATTAAACGTAATTAACCCCATAATTACTGGCGACAATAATGTTCCAAATCTGTAATATAGATCACATCCTAGAGACTCTAATGACTTTGTTAAAACTGGATCCTGCGTTAAATCATACATAAAATCTTGTTCAGAATCAATGGGCGCAAATCTACTAACGAGTTTAGTGTACAAACTAAGAACAGTTTGTCCGACACTTTTGACCATTCTTGATCCTAATTGCGCTTCATACCTGTTGTGATACCTTACAATGTCTTGTGGCGACATCTGTTGAATCTGTTCTATGCTGAATTCATTTCCGAGGTACTGTTTTGTTTTTCCACATGCTGCCAAAGAATACAGCCTTTCCTTTTGGCGCATAATAGCTTGGTCATCAACTTGATTATTTGTAATCATAAGTTCAGGAAGTAAATCATCGCAGTTCATGTTTTATTAATAATAAATATTATTTTATTTTTAAAAAATGAGCACCGAAAAAACTGTTGCCAACCTCGTATACCATTCTGCTGTTATTGGAGGTCTAAGTGTAGGATACACAATGCTTGGTAAAAGCTTGTTAAGAATAAAACCAGCAGATCTTGGCAAGCTAGATTTTGAAGACTCAGCAAAGTTGATTGCTGTCATTACAGCTTCGTTTGCTAGAAAGATTTTCTAGTTAAGCAAGGAATAATTCCAGAAAATATAAATATGTAAAAATGAAAAATACATTTATAAAAATGGCTTCACTCGTAATGATGATAGGCAGCGCAGTGGTCAACGCGCTTGCTTTCAGCGGAAGTAATTACGCGTTTAGTAAACTACAAACTAACGAAGAGAGAAAAAGACATAACAGAGCTATGGAGCAACTAGCCGCTGCACAAGATGCTTATGAAAAGCACAGAATTGAGCAGTTAGATTTTATTAACGACAGACTTAAACAACAGGGACATGCAGCTTACACATTTAAAGATGTTGACCAGGCAATAAAAGAATATTTTCTAGTAACAGGCAAACAAGTTGTAACATTGCCCCCACCAAAATTCAGCGACTTTTATCAACCATCAGAAAAACAAAAGATGCAAGAAATATTGTTTATTGTCTTTGGCATGACCGCTGTGTATTTTGTTGCACAAAGTATTGGCTGAATAAAAATGTACAAAATCTATTATTCTCCAAAAGGATACTGGAAGGGAATAACGGCAATTAAAAAGCTTAGCCAAGCAGCAGGAGTCAGTGAACAAACAGCAAAAGAATGGTTATCTAAACAAGCGATTTGGCAAATTTATTTACCTGCGCCTAAACGAATACAGAGACCACACTTTGTGAATATAACTCCAAACGACACCCATCAAATGGATCTTCTATATTTACCCCATGATACGATTAGACGAAAAAGATTTAAGTACGCACTTACAGTCATTGATATAGCTTCAAGACACAAAGATGCGGAACCATTAACACAAAAGAGTGCTTCTGCTGTTGCTGTTGCTATACAGCTGATATACCAACGAGGACCCTTAACTTATCCTCGCATGATTCAAGTCGATGACGGAAAAGAATTTAAAGGCCAAGTGAATCAATTATTGTTAAAACATAGAGTTAGCATTAAAAGAGGCATTCTGGGAGTTCACAGATCACAGGGTTTGGTTGAAAACTTTAACAAACAGTTATCAGAAAGACTTTTCTCCTACCAGTATCACAGAGAGCTGATTGACAATTCTCGCAACACAGAATGGGTAAAAAGACTGCCCTCAGTTTTGCGCGCAATGAATAATGAAGAATTTAAAGGGCTAAAACCAGTACAAGCAATCAAAACCAAACGAATAAATGTTGCTATTGAAGACTCATCCAGTAAACTATTACCATTTGGTTTAAAAGTGAGATACCTTTATTCACCGGGAGAAGCGGAAGGGGACACTCGCATCAGGGCAACAGATCCAGTTTGGAGTGTTGATCCATATGAGATAAAAAAAATTGTGAAAATGAATCCGCCAGTGTATTATTTACGAGAAACTGACACAACAAAACGACCAGCCCCCCGAAGATCTTTTGTGAAGGAAGAACTGCAGATAATCCCGCCAGACACAGTTCCAGTCGCTTAGTTATTTTTTAATTTAAATTAAAATGGCAGCAAGAATGGAAAAGGAAGAATCCTTACGTGAAATGGTACTGGAAGCAAGAATGGTGAAGGAAGAGTCCTTAGAAATAATACGAGAAATATTTGATTATAATCATATTATTAGACAAATATTTAAGAAGATTGATCATGTCATGCCAGACAAAACCTCAAATTTTGATTGGGAGCAAGAATATATTGAAAAGATAAAAAAAATTCGAGCACATTTAGCAGTAATGAATAATAATTTGGTTGAATTGGTTGGTGATATATTTAAGCTTGAAGAACTGTTTTAATCTACGCAAATACATTTGGGTTTAAAATGGAAGCTCAAAAGGAAATGGCAGAAATGGCAAAGGAAAAGTCTTTAAAATTAATGCAAGATTTATTTGAGTATCAGTATATCATTAAAGAAGTATTTGAGAAGATTGACAATCTCTGGCAATCGCCAGACAATCGCTTTAAACCCCAAAGCTTTTATTTTGATTTATGGGAACATGAATATTGTGAAATGACAAAAAAAATTAAAGCACATCTAGCATTAATAAATAATATTAATTTTGCTAAATTAGATGATGATATAATTGAACGTGCGATTGCTGAAAAATATAAGCCTGAAGACATATGATTATACTATTCTCCAGTGCCCAATTGCATATGAATACTCTGGATTAACAAATACTCTTTTTGTGTTAGTTCTATCAAGAGACCGTTTTGTTACAACTGTTGTGTTAATCTCATGCAGATTAGATCGTAGTTTTACGTTGTCATGATGAAAAGTCTTTTTATTGAACAATGCTTCTTTGTAATTGTCATGTGATATGTTTGACTGCACAACACTGCGAGATATTCCCTTTGCTTTTTTAATAGTACTAGTTTGACATGCGAGACTGTACATTTTCGACCTTAAACCAATAAACTCCTTGATCACACCTCCAGATAATTCATCCTTCATCTTACCTAAAACCTTCTTATTAACGGTTGAATGCAAAGGGCTGTCTTTAGGGTAATCAGATGTGTCGTACCATCCCGCATGCCCTTTAGCCACTTCTAATTCCATGTCTTTGTAAAAATCTTCAGTAGGGATGTTGATTACAAAGGAATCTGTATCTGTGTACAGAACTCTGGACTCTGGATACAAGGGTTTAAAGTAGTCGTAAAGAAATTCTAACATCAAAAGCTTCGACAGCTCTAAAACAGTAAACCCAATAAAAACAGGTTTGTCCAATTTGACTTTCTTTTTTTTCATCATTATTCCAAAAAGCTGATCATGAAATCTTCTGAAGTCTTGATAATTTGGTTTTGAAGTCAACTTAATTGCATCATTCTCTCTAGTAACCAATCTTACATCTTTGCGCTTGTGCGGGTTTTCCATAGTCTTTCCAAAACAGCTGTTGTTCATCAACTTGAAAAAGTCTTTTTCTGAAGCATCTGCGGATTTAGTTCTGAGATCAGTGTTCTTCATGATGTATGGTTTCATGAACTGTTCTTGATCAAATGCAATTATACGATGAACTGCTGTTAACTTTAAACCATGTCTTAAATAAAATTGGAGAAGTCTGTAATGACAGACATAATTTTTTTTGTCACGAAGATTAGGCACAAGTTTAGGCGGTTCTGTCATTGACACTTTTAAACTTTCTGCCGCTAATGGATAGTCATTATGCAGGTCATGGAGTTCATGAGGATATTCTAAATCAACTTCTAGAATAAAGCCCCGTTGTTGATCAGCTTCTAGAGTATGCAGCCATTTTAAAAACTTTTGAATGTCTTTTATACTTCCTGTGTACATTTTAAAGTTACGTAATGGAAGTGATTGACTCATAGCCCAACCATACAGATTGTTTGCATCTAAATACATAAGATAGTTAGAAGTTTTACTTGGATCATAGTTGTCTAGGTATTTGTTGTTTGCTTTACAGTAATGGTGAGACGCCATACTAATTCCGCCACGCAATCCGTTTTCAATCATCTGAAGCATTGGTAGGTCAGACAACAGGTCAGTCTGTACACCAGTAAATTTTAAGAAAGCGTCCCAACTCATCCCAGGCGCAGAAATATAATGCGCAGGATCTAGACTATAATGTTTCATGCAGGTCTTTCTGTAATTTTCAAAGATATCCGCCAACAAACAAACATCAGCCATTAAATAAGAGTCATGATAGTCTCCCATTGTTTTACACTCTAATTTCTGCCACGCTTCTTGAGCATGCTGGTAATCGCAGTCGCTAATGTCTTTCCCCCTAAGACTAGAAAAGAACGCACCTTTAGGCGGAAGTGAGTCTTCGTCAAACCTTTCCCAGCTGTTCATGTACTCATAAGGGTAAACGCCCTTTCTAACGAGCGTTGGGTCAAAATATTCTTCCGTTATTGGGCAGGACTTTAAGGACATAGCCAGTGACTCTAATGATCCCATCAGGTGTTGCATAGAGTCATAAAAAGACAGGTTATTTAAAGTAAAACACATGTACTTTTCTGATGACTGCGCAATGCATGACACCCTAAAGGCGCTAGTTACTGCTTGCAATATAAGATGAGAGTCGTAACCTCGCAAGTTATGAAAGAATATAGGCAGCTTCCAAGTCTTTGGTTCAAACTTTAGTTGAAGATTGCATTTACTGTGTGCTGCTCCTCTAAACTTTCCGCTAATGTGATCATGATCTCTGACGGAGGCATCCCTTACTGTTGGGTTTAGTGCTGGGTCTTTACTGTCAGGTGTTAGCTCTAAACCACAAATCCAACAGTGAGTGGCTGAGTCATACTGTTGTTGGTCTTCGGGGGTCATCTTGAGATCGGATAAATTCAGATTATTAGAACAGGCATTACGCACTTCTTGCATGCGTTTTAAGAAATATTTTGCGGCATGAGGTCCTCTGTATAATTCTGGCTTTGAATGGACGCCATCCGACCTGACAACAATGAAGGCAAATGAACAAATCTGGTGATTACTTATTAAGACTGTTTTTGGTAAATTTTTTGGAGCTGGCCCTTCATAAGGAACAATAAGCGACTCGAAGTCTGCGTAAACAACATATGGACTCGTTTGCAGTCGTTTCCAGTTCTTAAAACAAACTTTACTGCCTTCTCTCGGCGTAATTAGTTCTGTATTACAGTCAACTGGGCTGATACAATGTTTTACATGTTCGCTCGCGGCTTGAACGGACGGAATTCTTGTTAAACATTTTCTACAGAATTCTTGTTTGTTCTTATGTTTTGAAGTATATGCTAACAGTCTACTCATTGTGCGTATCAGTGTGTAGTGCAACCCAGTTGGTGAATGGTTCCGCCCAGCGAAGCTGGACATTAGGAGTAAGTCTACATGAGTTTTGGTTGGTTCGCCTATTGTTGGACTGTTCTTTGACACTCTAATTGGCAGAAGGTTGGTTTCTTCAGACCATGCGTATACGTTAACAGTTATTGGCTTGTTCTGTTCTTCAAACTGATCAATTTTGTCTACACCCACAGGAAAGGGGAGTCCATCAAAGTTAAGCTCATTGATGTAAGGTTGATAGTTAGATACTCTCTCTGCATTTTTGGCAACGTGATGCAGCCTAGCAAGAACGCACCACATAAAACATTTGTCGTCTGAATTCTTTATGTTCAGAACTGCTCTCTTTGCAACTAATGTTGGAGGCTGTGGAATGTAAGACTTGCCTACAATTGGCTCATACTTAGCCTGTCTTAATCTGATGTCTAGGACTTCACCCTCTGACCAACCAGAGCCTCTCATTTTAGCTGCTTCAGAGGCTTCATTAAACTGTGTAAGAAGTTGATCTGCCCAACCGGGTGTTAAGTCATTATAAGAAAGAATAGTCTGCTGTTTAGTTGAGACCCAGACTTCTAGATTTTCTTCGTTTATTGTTATATAGTCGATTAAAACAACTAACCTTACTTTAACTGGAGGGTTTATTGTTAGTTTACTTGGAACTTGAGAAATTGCATGCACAACGCTTGCCTGCACGTTTGTCGGATCAATAACTTCTAAAACGACCTCATTTAAAGCTTTTGACAAACGCTCTTCCTCTTCCATTGCATCTAACCAAGAGTCAAAACTGTCATATATCTTATCCATGTTGAGCTTCTTTTCTAACTCAAAATATTTATTTAAATTAAAAAATAATTAATCAATATCAGAGGTCTTTTTGTGCTTAGACTCATAAACTAAAGTATAAACACTCTTTGGGGTTGTTAATGTGAGCTGTTTAGAACAGAGTTTAATGTCTCGTTTACTTTTTTTAAGCATTCCTTTTTTATCTGGTCGGTGTCTGGTTGTTGAGAAAAAGTTGCCCGAGCCTTTTTTTGAAGATCAAACTTTTGTCTTTTGTAATCATTAAAATCGGCACGTAAACGACTAAATTCTTCATCCGTGATGTTCGAGTCGGCAAGTGCTTTATCAATTATCAGTTTGAAGGAACTAAGTTTAGCTGTTATTAGTTGAACCATAGCTGTGTGCTTTTGGAGTTTAGTTTTTATTTTTTTGCTGGCAGCACTTACAGCTAATGAGCACAGGCCAAAAGCTAAAGACAAACCACCTAGAGGTAAAGCAACCGTTGCGCCTACACCTGTTGCTAAGAGACCTACACTTGTTCCTGCTGTTAAAGCACTAACAGTCGATGTTCCAGTATTAACATATGTAACAGCATTAAAGACACCAGAATACCTCCGTTTGGTCTTGCTGTATTTTGAAAGGTCTTGCTCAAGTTCTCGTTGCATTTGTGTAATGTTTGTTAATCTGAAGGTTTTCATGTCAGGGTTTTCTACTATCTCTTCTGTAGTCAATTTTGGATAAGTCGTAACAGGCATAATTTTTAAAATTAAAAAAATTTAATATTGTATATCTTTTAATCTGTTGTCTTGAATATTCAGCTGCGCATCATATATTAAAAACAAATATACATTAAGTGGCTTGTCACTCTCTTTCTCTTTATCAATTTGAATGGTTATTTGGTCTTTAACAGATCTTCCGCTTCCATGCAACTGATTATCCTCTGTCGACCTTAAGTCAATCCATAAAGCATATTTCGTTGTTAAATATTCATCAAGTCTAACATTATGAAGATGTAGATCTTTGGACACAAGATCTGCTGTTGGACTTCTATGCCTCCCGCCTCCAAAATATTTTCTTATTTCGTCAAAATGCTGATAAGGTTTAAGCCCACTACTGTAGATTTGGTTAGGACTGCCCTCAATTGAACATTGTACTTTCGTTATTTTAGGATTAACAAACTTTTCAGTTTGTCTTTCGTATGGGTTTTCATCTTCACACAGCAATAAAATACCTTTAAGCGATCTTGCTGAGGCGCTAAAACTAAAATTCCATATTGTGTCTGCCTTGCTTTTAGTATATTTAGAATGATGAATCACTCTTTCGTAATATATTGCTAATTTTGACTGATACTGTTGTTCGATCAACCTTGCTAAGTTAGGATCGTTAATAACGTCAAACTCCAACAAGATGTCAGAAATGCTGTACTTTGCATCGGCGGTTGTAGATTTAATAACGCGATTGTATTCATTAAAAGTTAGTTCATATGTCAATCTGTCTTTTAATGCTCCTTGAAAGTATGGTGCATGCGCGCTTAACAACTCAAAATCCAAGGGTATGGAAAAGCGATTTCCATACGCAAAATTTACAGCTTCGGGCTTGTTGCCAGATGCAGCATCATCAGCATCTATTCTGTGTTTTAGTGCATCATCACTTTCGATTCCCTGAAACGCGAGGTCAGCTCTTTCATTCGCGGTTAGCCATAGATCACAATAGATTAAAAATATGTCTGCATTGTGTAAAGAAAATATTTCTTGCCCCTCAAGTTTTATAGAAATTTTCTTAACGATTGCCCGCCCCAGATTCTGAACTACTGTCCTGTTTGCGTCTGTTGCTGATTCGAGTTCTATTTTGAAAGTAAGTCGGGCAGAGCCTGGTACAATCATTTCATCTGCTCCTAGGTCTGGAAATTTGACAGTAAGAATCTGATCTGAATCAATAGTAGATGGATTATTTGGAACAATAATATTTTGCTTATTTCCCTTCACGCCAAAGGGCTCTTTCAGTCTTCTATGCGGGTCAAGAAATGAACCATATGCTTGTGACATTTTTTTATAAAACAAAATAAAAAGTTAATTATTTTTAAAACATGGCAGGCATTGAAGATTATGATGTTTTTGATCCTGGAGACGACATGAGTGAAATGACGCCTTTGACCCGCCCATTACACTCATTGCGACATGAATTAATAGAAAGTAAGGTCAGATCATTGTACCAAAGTTTAGGCCAAGAACCTCCAGAAGTTTTAGACCCTAATGATTTTGAAACAAAAGATGGCCATTTGTTTTTTAAAAACGAGCAAGGACAACCTGTACAGCTTACATCTAAACCAGACCCATCAAAGTTTTTAGCCAAGAGTACAATTAGACAAAGGCTCAGTGTGAGCGATCAAAATCGCCTTGGCATTGTTAAACCAAAATTAGCTAGTAAAGCAGTTTCTAAACTTCAAAACACACTACAGGAACTCCCAACAGATAACCAAATGCAAAACATAGAACTTAAAGATTTAAGTCAAACAGCGGACAAAATAATACAAGCAATAGAAGCAGAAACCAGTTTTTCAGAAGAAACAGCATTAAAAACTATCCATGATCCGCCGCTACCTATGCGAGAAATAGTGGCCCTTGATCATGCTTTGAGAAGCATCAGGGGTGAGTTAACAAACAATTTAGCAAAACTGGGCGAAATAGATGAGCATATAAGAAGAGAAAAAGAAAAACTCGCTGAAGCTGATGACGCCAACTTAGGAAATGGTATTAAAGAAAGAATAACACAAAGACTAAAAGATCTTGAACAAGAGAGATCAGCAAGACTAGAAGTGTTGTCTAATAACCGAGAACAATTACGAACTCAAGCGAACAGAATAAGAGAAACCATCAACAGAATTTTGTATGAAGACACGACGCTAGCAGAACGAATACGAACACTGTTTAGAGAGCAAGGAATCACATTAGCAAGTGTTATAACAGCCTTAGGATTTGCAATAAGTACACTGGTGTTGGCTATTACAGGCGGTGGTGGTCAAGGGTCAGTGCCTCCACCGCCATCAGATAAATCATGGGTAAAAAAACAACTTGATCATCTTGCAAGTTTATTAAAGAAATTAGCCAGTAAGGCAATAGATTCTTTGCCCGGTATATCAGGGAGTGTCGTTAGCTGGCTTTTGTCTACTGCAAGTAAAGTAGTTGGCTTTGTGGCTGAGCACTTATGGACATTAGTTGTCTTAATAGTTGGGTTACTTTATAGTAAGATAAAGACCAAGTAATCCTAGGGCAGTTAATCCAATAACAAGTGCTGTCTTTTCATATTCATGGGGGTCGCTTTTATCCACCTCGGGGATTGGTTGTGGGGGTATTGGATGGGGTTTTGGGGTGATTGGTGGGACTTCTTTTTTTATTGCTATTGCTGGCTTAGAATTTATGTCGTTTTTTCCGACCTTCTCTTCTTTACCAGCCACAAGGATTTCATTATTATAGTTTATTATTGTTCCTATCTGAAGTCTGAGGTCAGAAGGCAGCATGTATAAACCAGTGCCAACGGCGAAGTCTACTTTCGATCTTGCGTATTGCAAAACATTTTGGTACCTTTTAATACTTGAAGGCAAATCAATTGCAGAATTAATGGCGTCCTCTAAATTTGCTAAATACTGTTTTTGGGCGTCAAAGCCAGTAGAAGGATCAATTATGTTTGATCTCGTTTGTGCTTGCGAACCTAGCAAACACCAAACATAAGTATGAATAGAGTCGTTTATTCGTTCTATTCCCGCTTTTGTTAGGCCCTTAGAAGCGTCCAAAATAAATGTTGTCCATGCTGTTTTATGCTCTTGCTCTATGGACCCGAGGTGAACAGTTGTGCCTGAAGAGAAAGATGTGTAAGGAGGATTCCAGTCATAGTTATACTTTCTGTGCACGCCCCAAAAATAAAGGGTGCCTAAACCATGATTAAGATCCAACTTTTGTCTAAAGTCTGTCTTTGGGTCAATATCAAATTCGTTACAGATCCTTTCAAAAGCCTTCATGTCTATTCTGTTGCTGAATGGATTAAACGTTTTGTCATTTGGTAATGGCGCTTGCAGTTCAGATAAAATACGTCTGAAGGTGTAATAGAAATGAAATCTATACACTGACCTCACCAAAGGATCAGGATGATTTAAATGATCAGTATACGACACTCCACATCCAGTTGATGCACAAAACACAGCAAAGTTTAACTGGTTCTGATAAAACTGCATCGGATGACTGAACCACACTTTCGGGATGTAGTCGTTTTTAATAGGAGGGTTAAGATATCTGTTCAATGGAGTACTAACCTTTACTTGAAAGGCGTCAGTCTGAGTCACAGAAATGTCGAGGGTATCAGTTGTTATATCTTTAGGATTATGCGGTCCAACAGAATATTTTGCATTAGTATATTTGAATGGATTCATTTTTATTTCATTTAAAAATGTTTGTAACAATAACAACCCAAGACAATCCTTCATTTTTAAAATATGCTATTGATAACGAATGCGGGGGTCAAAGGGTTGCCCTCCATGAAATTTTTTACAAAGTCGTATGGTTTAATATAAGCGAATCCAAGAAAAATAATAAGGTTCAAAAACTTGATAATAGAGGAAATTTAGTTAGCCAGCTAATCATACCTGATGGTTATTACGGGTTTTGCTCACTAAAAGAAGAGATGAGTAACTTTGACATTACTCTCAAACTTAATAATGCAAATCTAACAACAATGTTAACATTCAAACCTGAAAAAGAAAAAGTAAGTTACTTGTTTGATGTAGAGCTAGTTAAAATGTTAGGCATTACATATGATAGATTTGTAGTTGCGCAAAACAAATCTACTTATGAGGGACAAAATCCGCTCGATCTTACCTTACATCCATTACTCTATGTACATTTGGATGAGCTGAGCACTGATGAAAACTTATATGATGGAAGACCCTCAACTGTTTTAAGAGCTCTTCCATCAGGTAAAGCTGCATATTGCGATTATGAAATTATACGATTCCCCAACTTACAGTTTAAAAAATTAGCTTGTGGGAGGTTTGGATCATTTAATATAAAAATCAAAGACAAAACAGGAAAAGTCGTCAAATGTGACAGCCTGCACATTGTTTTGGAAATAAAATAATACGTTGTTTTAAAAAATGTCACGTGGACCAGACGATTCGGGGGTCACATTAGCACCTGTAAGATGTATAACTTTAGAATTAAAAGACCTTGCAGACATAGAGGACTTTGAACAGAACGGTGAGATAGGCACTGTGTATGGTTTTGAGTACAGTAAAGATGGTTATTATAAACGCAAAGAGGTTGGTGACAACAAAAGGTTTCCTAAACTAGAACAACTGCGCAATGTAGAAGCAAATAATGCAGGATAGTATAAATATAAAATAGTTCGAAAAACTGACAATAAATGGCACTTAGAACCATATTTTGAATGGGACATAAAATTTAAATTCTTAAGTCCATTTACATTTTTTGATCGTCAAAAAAATTTTAGAAAAGCACTCAACTCTGGTCCTTTACATATAAGTCTTATGCCAGAGAACAACAGTCGGAGAGAGATAGAAATAAAGCCGTTTGAGTATAAACAGTACGTCCTCCACAGAAGAGAATCAGTTTTAAAGGAAGCTACAACAAAATTACAGTTCATTCCACGCATGAAATTAGGAGACACGTTCACAATGATATTTGAAATTTCTGTCTTAAAGGATGAGGAGAAGAATGGAGCTTCTGGCGTCAGTGACATCCTTATGAAAGGAATTCTTATTAGCTGGCAAAACTTAGACGTTGACAAACTTAAAGTTACTGTCGTCGTTCTTTACAACGGTGAGGATATTAAGGTCATTACAACCAGCGACAAAATCAATATTAGTCTAAATAGAAGCAATCTTACAGAACTGAATTGGATTAATCTTACACATTTAGGCCTTATAGGATTTTATTATACTGAACAAGTTTTAACAGAGAGTATGATAAAAATAATAGCTGGACTAGATTAAATTCTGTTATAAAAATATGGAGGAGTTAAACTTTATGACAAAAACCCCTCATTGTTCATTGATTTGTGGGCAGACTGGTTGTGGAAAAACAATATTTCTCCTCGATCTATTAAAAACAGTTTATCGTTATAATTTTGATTACATAGTAATTTTCTGCACAACCTTAAAGTGGAATAAATCATATCGCGATCGAATGTTTATATGGACAGATGATGAAATCTATTTGATTGATCCCAGCAATAAACTGAGTGAGTGTTTAGAACATTTTTTTAAACTGTTTGAGGGAACGCAGACACTATTTATTATTGATGACTGTTCGGCAGAAAGAGACATAGTTAAAAAAAGAAACACTTTGTCAAAACTGGCTTTCAGTGGAAGACATGCTGGGATAAGTGTGTGGATTTTATGTCAGAAATATAACTCAGTTTTAAAAGACTTTAGAGAACAATTAAAGACCGTGGTTTTATTTCACATGAAAGATAGAGACGCATTTGATGAATGTATGCGTGAACATGATGTCATTGAAAACGATCAAGAAAAACGAAGGATTAAGCAAAAACTTAAGTCTCAAAAGTTTTCTAAATTAGTGTTAAAAACAGATAATCCTACACATTATGTATGTTTGTAAAGAGAGAACAGTAAAAGGCGGGGTCTGGGTAAGCCGGCGGAGCAACAGCGGAACCGGCTGGAGCCGGGTGGAGCTGGGTGGAGCCGGGTGAGCCAGACCCCGCCTTTTACTGTTCTCTAGAGAGATACAGAGCGAAAGATAACTGTATCCAGTTTTGATGTGCGTTCCGTTCAACTTGGAGCGGCTGTGAGTGGGCCGTACTAGTTTTGGTCAGGGTTATTAAAGCACAGCTGTGTGCTCGGTCATACGTCATAAATAGTTGTGATACAGGTGAATGGTCCAACACACACACACACACACACACACACACACACACACACACACACACACACGCACGCATATGCGCGCGCGCGCGCACAAGGTTGTTATTTTACAGCTGGATGGTACACACACACACACACACACACACACCACACACGCGCGCGCGCGCACGCACGCACACACACACACACACACACACACACACACACACACACACACACACATTCGTGTTAGCACATGTGTGCGTGTGTCGTTGTTTGGCTCATACTGTGAACAAATCCCAGCGCTATTTTGGGACATCACACGCGGCCAAGCTGTCTCGTTAAGCTCTCTTGCTGTGTCGAAGAAAGAAAGACACACAACCTGTCTTGTACAGATCAGGGACCGTACAGCGAATGCACGGTCTCTGTATAGATAGAGTCCTCTCAGTCTTTCCCTCAGAGCAAAATGCGCCGTGACATGTTTTACGCTGTGATGTGGTCGAGATTTGTTATACAGTGTCCGTGTTTTTGTTATGATCCCAGTTTTTGTCGTCTTGCTAAGAGATCTAGCCATGTTAAATCCTCTCAATTTTCAGTCTCTTCTTGTCTCGAGTAACGCAAGTTACGGCGTGGTTTTGTCAAGGGATGTAACTCACTTTGGCTATATTCCAATGTGAGAGTGTGTGGTTGAGAAACCGTTTCACTGCCTTCTCCAGAGACGTCTCTGCCTTCTCTCACAAAAGCGTGAGCAAGAAATGCGAGTAAGAATGTGTCTGTTGCCCGCTTTTCCTCCAAGCACAGTTATGCCAGTGTTTGTTTGTTTCTATAGATGACTTTACCCACGTCGTGTTCG
>CM065719.1:25008457-25015957 GCA_033310375.1 Conus canariensis
CTTTGAGCACATCTTCATGACGAATGTGTCCAAAGAAGTCTACAGCGTCCTCAACGACGGACGGAAGAAGAGCGTTGCTTTAGAGTCGACTCAGAGCTTTGCAGACACCGGCCTTCGTCAACAGTCGACTCCATCCACGACGGCCTTCCAGGAGAACTACGGTTGCAGTGACGTCTTCCTCAACCGGCCGGGTGACCAGTACGTGATCCACAACGAGGATTGTGACCCCCTGATCAAACCTTACGGGTACCTGCTCAGTGCCACCATCGAGGAGGACGGCATCAAGGAGCAATTCACGTCGTTCAATTATCCTGGTTTTCTACCTGGCTGTGCTTTCAGCTTTAACGTGCACGGCCTCACTCTCACGGTCAACGGTCTGTACCCTGACCACGTTGTAGAAGTAAGTGAAAGATGCAAAGGCACGGTGCCATTGTTCGCCATGGCTCAAGTCATTAAATTTACGTGATGATATTTGACTGTTTCAGTGGTGAACATCTACTAGGTGATAACTTTCTATGAAGCAGTATGTTTTCATGGAATATGGAAACTTTTTTTATTTTTACAAAAACGATGACATTTCATATTTTCCGTATCCTCTTCAATGAAACTGCATTGGGAGTTACTTTATCAGACCATACCAACTATCACCTCCCATAGTTAAAATGATGATAATATGATTTTTTCAAGATGAGTTCCATCTTGTTGGAGGTCCACGCTCTCCCATGTGCCCTTCTAATCATTTGCTGTTTGTGTCTCCCCACATCAACATGAAGTTTCACGAGATAAATGCCGATTCCTCGCGAGCCATTCCTTTTTACGCAGATGCATATATCTTTTTAAAGTTAAGAGCTTCATGTGCATCCTATAATAAATAATAATAATAATGAATACTTATATAGCGCCTACTCTCGGCTAGAGACCAAGCTCTAAGCGCTTTACAATCAACACTCGTTTACACAACGGGCTGCCTACCTGGGTAGTGCCGACTGAAGAGCTGCCAGCTGGCGCTTCATTCAGTCGTTTCCCGTGTCATCCAGTCAATATCGTTCAATATCGTTCACTCAGTTTCTTTACTTCCTTCATTCTTTCCATTTCTTACGCAGGGTGCATGCTGTGTGTAACGTGTCATCCATACCAACGGCCAAACTGGCCTACTCTTCCGAAAGTTGGTGATGGGATTTTACGTGTGTGCAAGATATTATGCGTGCGTTCACACACGGAACCTCGGTTTATAGTCTCATTCGAAGGACTGTATGGGAAATGGAGTCAGAACTAATGTTAACTCCGAGGGAAAAATCCCCCTGTACCGAAACGCCCCAGCGGAGATCCTATGTAATTGGCTGAGGTGTAAAGAACGTGAACTGAAACTGCATTGAAATGACCTGAATTGAACTTTGCACAATAAACCATGTTCTTATAGAATGTTCGGACGCGCATGACATTAGACAGAAGCATTTTACGGCAGACTCCATAATGATCTTGCACAGGGTGTTCCACAAGAAGTGATTTGTGAGTTTCCAAAAGATTTATATCTCTTGTTTGTTTATTCTTTCAAAAAGAACAAGAAGAAGAATTTAAGCCGTTTTAGCGTGATGAAAAGGATACCGTTTGGATTTTCGGTTGTTGGATTTTTTTAAGGGGGAGGAAGGGGTGTAGGGGAGGGAGGGGGGGGGGGGGGGGGTCGGTCGGCTGGTTGGTTTCGGGGTAGGGTTTTTTCTTTTTTTTTTTTTTTTTTCTTTTCAGCATGTATGGAATCGTTTCTGACATAAACAGTGTTAATATGTCCCCTTCGATCGGCTGGGGTATGAACAATATGATTTTTTTAATGATAACAGCCATACAAAGGAACCTGTCTTTGTTTCTGATCATCTATGTATATGTTACACGTGACCCTATTCAAGATCAAAACACCATAAGCCAGTCTTGAATTTTGCTGTTCTTGTTGCCAGCCTTGTGTCCAAGTGTCTATTCAAGGGATACCGATACTGCCCCTCTTTCCCAAACCCCTCCCTGCTCGATATTCCCCATGCTCAGCATCTCCCCCTCCCTCCGCCTTCCGCCCCAGCTCAGTGTCCCTCTACTTCGCCTTCGCTACACATCTCCAACATCTGTACTTCTGCACACACACACGCGCGCGCGCGCGTGTGTGCACGCACGCACGCACGCGCACACCACGCACGCGCGCCATGCACGCACGCACGCACGCACGCACGCGCACACACACACACACACACACACACACACACACACACACATATTATCGGCAAGGAAGTTACACACCAAACACGAATGATTAATTTTGATAAAAAGGCCTCTGAGCCTTTCCATGCCTCAGTCAAACAGGTCAACGAGCACCAGAGTGGGACAGGCGTGCATGCACAACGAAGAGAAAGCACACCAGCAGCAAAATAGCAACAGACATACAGGCATGCAGTAGACAAGCCCCTGACAGAGTTAATCACGAATATTTATTTTGTTGTGTACTTTCCTTGCATGTCGCGTGCGTGTGTGCGTGCATGTGTGTGTGTTGTGTGTGTGTGTGTGTGTGCGTGTGTGTGTGTGTGTGTGCGTGTGTGTGTATGTGTGTGTGTGTGTGTGTGTGTGTATGTATGTGTGTGCACGTGTGCGCGCGTGTGTGTATGTGTGTGTGTGTGTGTGAGTATGAGCGCTCGCACGTTATTATTGTTATTGTTATTATTATCGTCATTATTATTATTATTATTATTGTTAAGCATTAGTTGTCTTGAAATACTTTCATGCAATTGTTTCAACATTGGAACAGAAATAAGCTTTCCTGTTAATCATTCATCGCTTGTGTTTGTTAATTATTTATCGCTTGTGCTTGTTAATTATTCGTCGCTTGTGTGTTCTCCTCCCTCCTCGATCCACACCATTCTTGCGAATCCCGAACAAACCATTAGTTCTGCTGACAGTTCTCTTCAGAGGAGACTGCAGAAAAAAATAAATGCATGACAATTAGATGGATTTAGGGGGGAAAAACATGCTGAATTTATTGCTTCAGATGACATCATTCAGTGTACAAGTCATGTATCACGAGACTTTTTTGTTTGTTTGTTTGTTTGTTTTGCTTGTTTGTTTGTTGTTGTTTTTTTACCTTTTTCTTTTTTTTTTTTTTTTTTTTTTTTTTTTTTTTTTTTTTTGGGGGGGGGGGGGGGGGGGGCGTTGCCATAGCCTAATTTATTTTCAGTAACTTAAGAAGACGATTTGTTTCCAGTAACAAAAAAAAAAAAAAAATGAAACTGAATTTTATCGTCTGCTAGTTCGTTGACCCTTAAATGACAATTACGATTTAACAGAGTATTTTCAGATGCAATGGGCACTTGTTAAATGTCCTGTCTTCCGCTTTCCCTTCCATCTTTAGACCCCTCCCCTTTCAACCTTCTGCACCCCCTACCACTCCCACTCTCCCCTCCCCCCCCCCCCCCCCCCCCCCCCCCCCCCCCCCCCCCCCCCCCCAACACACATGTAGACTCCTCCTGCTTCCTGCTTGGCTTACTCTGGGTCACCGTAAAACACCACCACCCCAAGTTTGTCCTATACCTTGCACATCACCACTGATTTGCACTGATTTAAACCCAACAACGTTAGATAACAAAGGCATCGTTCTCTTCGTTTTTCTCCCCCCTTTTTTTTCAACTTTTTTTTCCAACTTTCAGGATGCTCCGAGCAGAATATTCGTCAACCGAGCACTCTTGAGAGCTCACGACGTGGATGACGTCATCAGACTGGCTAAGAACCAGCCTTTCGGGGTGGCTTACGGGTTCTGCGTCAACGTCAGCACCAAGGAGGGCTGCATGACGTCGGTGGAGGTGGGGCCGGCGAAGCCTGAGGCTCTGGTGCACGTGCACAACGTGGAGCAACAGGGTGACCCCGATTGTGAATGTCATTACTACCACTTCAATTCATATAAACATATGAAGGAGGTAACGGGTTGGTGCATGTGTGTGTGTGTGTGTGTGTGGTGCAAACGTGCTCATATGTATGTATTTTTTTGAGGGTTAGAGATAACAATGGCTGAGACAGAGACAGAGACACAGAGAGAGAGAGAGAGAGAGAGATAGCAAACTTCTGATGGCTCTTTCTAACAATCGGAGAGCATTCCTTTTTTTATGCATGGGAAACTAAATATAGTTGAACATGATTTTTTTTTAATGAATGACTGCTTTTTGACCTCGAACATTTAAAGACAATCATCTACTTTTTATCTCAAAGATTATACATATAGATTTTAGACAGGAGAGAGCTGAGTGGGAAAGTAGACTGATAAACTGCGGTCTTTGTTGTTCAATCTGCTTGTTATATTTACAAACATAAATGTATATTGGACGATGTGATTCGCGGAATCCTGTAAACTTTCTTTCATTTGGTAGCAAGAGATGTGCAAATTCACCGGCTGCTTTCAGTTCCAGTTCAAATAATAAACTTTCTTCAGTGGCAGGGAAGCGTATCCATCAGGTAAATACTCGCTCGGATCTTTTCTTCAGGTAAATACTCACTCGGATCTTTTTTGGTTTTCAGAACAGTTGAAATTACCTTTAAAACATACTTGCTAAAATATCGAATGGCAAGGGTCCTCTTTTATCTTTTTTTTTTTTTTTCTCTATCTACTACCATCATCATCCCTCTCCAGGTTCTCTTCCTACACCCATCCCATTCCCCACCCACCCCACTTACACATAAAACTGTCTACGAGTTGTCATTCCTGTGTGACCTTGTTATCGTTGTACGAATGATTTGCGTAGTTTGTGGGTGGTTCCCATGAATACAAATAATCATCCTAACAGATACAGACAGACAGATAGATAAACAGATAGACAGGCAGACAGGCAGAGAGATAAACAAACAGACATCCTTTTTCTGTCGCCTCCATGGTGAGTCATCAGGGCGCCACACTGAAGAACAGTTCTCCAGGTTCCACCAGCTCTATTGGCTGTGCACTACACCTTTGGTCTCGGCAAATCTTTTCCCTGTCTCTATTCTTCTTACCGAACCGTCAGCTCATCGTTGTGGTTGGACGCGGCGTTTTTCAGCCTTCCTTTCCAACTCCATCCCTCAGCAGTTCAGCAGAGATCTTTTATGCAAGTCCATCAGATTTTGTGATGGGGCCAGGCCAAGGTAGTTTCCTCCTCTTGAATGACCTCATCAGATCTTGGTATGGTCCTGTGTGCTGCTTGATGGTTTGAAGCGCTCGTTCATTTGTGATTTGATCAGTATGTCTGCTGTTGTTCGTTATCGTGCACCAATACCTTATTGCTATTCTTGCGCGCTTTCTCCTTTCTAGATCCGCTGTGAGGGTCCGTGTCTCACGTGCCAACAGGAAGACGAACGATGTCAGTGCACGCAGGAAGCCTGATTCTGTCGTTTCATCAAGATGCTAATGTCGTTCCATATAGGTTTCAGTCTGGACTGTGCTGATCTTGTTTTGCTGCCTGAGAGAAAGGATTTGTGGATTGGATTCCTCGCTGACGATGATGGATCCCAGGCGTGGGAACTGCAGGCTAGTTCATAGCTTCTGTCCATAGACAGATATGCTCATGATGTTTGCAGCGGTATCGCTTTACATTAACTTGGTCTTTTAATCTCTGATTTGATTGTCATATCTTGCAGATGTTTCATCCTTCTTCTTCTTCTTCTTCTTTTTTTTATTTGTTTGTTTGTTTTTTGTTTTGGATAAGCTTGGCCAATAACTGATCTAGAAAAATAGATAGATGGGTTGATAAATAATTGGTCGATGTATACAGGGAGATAGACGGACCGTCAGACAGACAGATATATAGAAAAGATAGATAGATCGATAGATGTGTCGATAAATGATGGATGGATGTATACAGACAGATAGATAGACAGACAGGCATATAGAAAGATAAATAGATAGATAGATAGGTATAGACAGACAGACAGATAGATAGACAGATAGATAGATAGATAAGTAGGTAGACAGACAGACGGGCATATAGATATCTAGGAAAGTAACGAGATGGGTCAGTAAATAATGGATGGATGCATACAGATAAACAGACAGATAGATACAGATAGATATATAGATAGGTTGGTAGATAAATAGGTAGTAGGTAGGTTGGTAGATAGATCAATGAATAAGTAGGTAGACAGATAGATATATAGGTAGGCAGACAGATAGATATATAGGTAGACAGACAGACAGACAGACAGAAGGATGCATACATAGATCTGACCCGTGCCCCAGATGTCGGAGATCCAAGGCCTGATGAGCTCCACGTTGAGGGCGAAGCGCGCCAAGGAACTGCCCCCACCCCACACCCTGCAGGAGGCGCTGACCGTGATGGCGGACACGCATGACCCGTTGGGGCCTATCTTCCGCACGCCACGGCTCACTGACCTCGGGGAAACCGTCTGTACCGCCGTCTTTGATGTCACCGCCAGACAGGTGTCTGTCTATCAGGGGAGAGAGGACCTACTGAACGATTCGCCTTTTGCCAAACTTGCTATGTATCAGTGATGAAGAACTCCTCCCCCTCCTCTTCTTCCCCCCCCCCCCCCCCCCCATTTCCCACCACAACCCCTGCACTCTCCTCCTCAAAAAGAAAAAAAAAATATCCATTAGAGAGAGAGAGAGAGAGAGAGCAGATCAACACCAGTGTGCCTCTGTGTGTGTGTTTGTGTGTGTGTGTGTGTGTGTGTGTGTGCTCACGCGCGTGTGTACGTGTGTGTATGCATGCAAAAAGTCCACGTACAAGTTCTTGTATATAGGACCGTTTCATGATGCAAGTGTGTGTGAATAAAAAAAAAAAAAAAATCCATACTCGGAAATTTAGAAAAGTACGAGAATGAATTCATATCATTACAAGAAAAGATGTGTTCAATACTTTGTGTGGTGGTTGTTGAGTGGTTGTTATTTTTAACAAATGCATGCAATTGTTTTTAATGTATTTTTTTTTACAAGCATTGATTTTCACACTATAAATGAGAAAGAATATTTTTCTGTTCATAGTTTTCTCTTTCTTTATGCCACAATTTTTTAAACCGTTGTCATGATCTTTTTTTTTCATAGGTTTTTCTTAAACCATTGTCATATATTTTTTTTAAACCATTGTCTAATTTTTTTTCATAAATTCTTTTTTAAACCATTGTAATAATATTTTTTTTTAATAAATTCTTTTTTAAACCATTGTCATAATCTTTTTTTCCATGATGTTTGAAACTGCTTTCCTTTAATCCAAATGAAACATGAAGCTGAACTATTTCTGAACAAAACTGAGCACACATCTTCGCTGTCCTGTCAACTTTACCATGAAAATAGATAGAAGAATGAGATGAAACTCAACAGAAAGTCATCTGTGCACCTTGTGAAAATAAATTATGAACTGAAAGGCCTTTTTCGATGATCTGTGAGGTCTTGTTTGTAATTTTAAAGAATATAATGTTCGAGGATTTTGTGTAGAATCAACTCAAAATAAGAAATGAAGCAGGTTTTCTTCGAAAACTTGAGACGTAATTTAA
>CM065719.1:25023457-25025957 GCA_033310375.1 Conus canariensis
TCACTGAAACAGTTTTCCAGACCATGTATTTAAACGCATGAACAATGGAAAACAACCGTCCGCTGTTGTTGCATCTTGTACTCACTTCTATGACGTAATCAGGATAGAGACTGTTCTGGGAGAAAGAGAGGCCGTGCTTGTTGAAGCCGAAGGTGGACCCAGGGAGAAAGCCAGGGTAACAGAAGGCGGTGAACTGCTCACTGACATCGTCTTCCTCAATGTCAGCACTGAGCAGGTACCCGTAGGACTTGATCAGGGGATCGCCGTCCTCGTTGTGGACCACATACTGGTAACCTGGACGGTTGATGAACACATCACTGCAACCGTCGTTCTCCTGTAAGGGCGCAATAGACTGAGTCAGTTGCTGATGCCTCTGGACGCCCCTATCTTCGGAGCTTCGGGTATACAGTCTTTCCTTTGTTGGAGCAGCCTTCCATTGGTCGTAGAGAACCGTGTAGACTTCTTTGGAGACGTTTGCCATGAAGATGTGTTCAAAAGGAAGTCCTGCTCCATCGGAGATCCCACGCACCTCTCGAACATACTGTGGGAAGCAGTCCTGAGAAATGGTCAATTTTTTTTCAAAGTAGTGTCGGCCAGCGGGGGAGTCGTAATAGGGAAGTAGCTTGCCCTGGATGTCGTTGGACTCGGCGAAGTACCGTTTAATGCGGTCTCTGAATTGCAGGCCCACGTTATACCCTACGTCGTAGAATGTACCACGTGTCATGAGATGCACCATACTGGGATATTTGGGAATGCATGAAGCCTTGCAGTCCATAGTGGTTTTGAGTAGCTGGCTTATGGGCTACTACTCTGAGTACTAGTCACCAACAGATTGTCTTTATTGTGTTCGATTTAAACGTCTAAAAACAAGTCTAAGACAATACCCAAATTGATTTCCTGCACAGAGAAAACAAAAAAATCACAAACAAATTCTAAGAATTTGGCCTGTGAAACTAAATGAGACATACTTCAAGTTTGTGTGTGTGTGTGTGTGTGTGTGTGTGTGTGTGTGTGTGTGCGTGTGCGTGCGCGCGTGCGTGTGTGCGTGTGTGTGTGTGTGTGTGTGTGTGTGTGTGTGTGTGAGTGTGTGTGCGTGCGCGCGCGCGCGCGCGCGCGCGTGTGTGTGTGTGTGTGTGTGTGTGCGTCTCCCTGAACAACTGACTAATAAGCCTGAGTAGGATCAGCAGTCGATTCTGTAAGGAACTGAGAAGGAAACCAATAATCGCCAATTTAATCTGTTAACAACTACAACTCCTCTTCTGTTTCAGCAAAACACAGACACACACACGCGCGCGCGCGCGCGCGCGCACACACACACGCACGCACGCACGCACCCACGCACGCACGCACCCACGCACGCACGCACCCACGCACGCACACACACTATAAACCGAAAATGCACTAACTGCCACATCACACTGATACACCCATACAAACAGCAAATCGATCAGTTCTCGCACCAGGCTGAAGCAGCGCTGTCGCTAACGCAAAGGACCACTGCAATTCTCGATTACACTCTCCCGGTCAAATTGCTGACAACAATTGCGCAGCTGTGCGACCTGGACAAAATATTGACAAGTGACTGTTGTGGTAAATGGGGGCAATCCCTGAAGAGAAGAAGCCGACGTCGCTTAGTTTTGCTGTCAGGCCGCCTTGGGACTGACCAATAGACGAACAGCAGTGATACTCTTTACCAGTCGCAAACCATGAATGATATGTGACATGCTGACTGCTAAATGAGGAATGGTGTTTTGCGCATTTTTACGACTGTTATTTGAAACGTGACATCTGGAAAAGACAATGTGTGTGTGTGTGTGTGTGTGTGTGTGTGTGTGTGTGTGTGTGTGTGTGTGTGTGTTCATTTTATACTTTAGCTCAAAAACATGGTACTAATCAACTGATTTACTTACTGGTTAACCACCTAAAGTTGTATTAAAATATGAACAAAAAGCAAAGCGTATAAACGCACTCCCAGTTTATCTTCCTGAAAAACGTCACAATCAAACATGCGTCATAATGTATTTGACGTTACAATCAAGCATGCATCATAATGTATTTGTTGTACGTGTCAAGAGATATTCCATAAAGAAGAAAAACCGTTTTGGGCCGTTATAGCCGTTAGTAACAGTTATTCTGGTAAAATAAAACATCGGGCATTATCCGTGACCCATAATGAACATACCTACGAATTTTCAGAAAGATCGGCCCAGAAGTTTTGTCTGGAGCGAGTGGAACACATTTTGACCACGGACAGACATACAGACAGACACAGACAGCATTTCTTCGTTCCCATTGTAAAGTACTCCCTGTTCTATAAGAACTGGGCGTACAACGAAAAAGGTTGTAGTAATATTAGCAATATGCATTTAAGTCAGACACAAAATCGTGTATTTTGTTCAGACGTGAGCTAATTTATTTGTTTACTTTTTTTTTTTTCGTTTACTTATTTGTTGAACGGAACTGCGCTTGTCTTTTGATTTTGAAATTTTATCATGTATTT
>CM065719.1:25033457-25125957 GCA_033310375.1 Conus canariensis
ACCCCAGCAACAATGCTTTTATATTAACCCGTAGAGTGCCTTTAAGCCGTCAGCTGACACCGCAGTAAAAATGCTTTCCCAGTGCCTATGGGCCGTCCACTGACGTCATGCATTTTTTCTTGAATTTTCATTCGTTACGATTTCTATCAACGGGCTCAAATAGAGTTTGCGTAGTAAGCCTTATATGTCTGTAGTATTAAAATGATATGCAAATGACCACACATGAGGGAAAAGACCATTTTTTCTTGTCACTGACTGGATGACCAGCAAGCACTTCGTCTCGCTTGCAAAGATGGCGGCGCAATCTTCGACACGCGCAGCGACCAAATCAACGTATTTACACAGCTGAGCAGGCTCTGCTAATCATTTTTGACAAAGACAATAATCTTTTATTCAATGACTCACTCGAGCATGAAGGTGAGATGATGATAGTGATGGAATTGCCGACCATATTCGTCGGTTATTGAGTCGGGCTGTGCGACCTCAGTGTGTGTTCAGCTGACTGGTTACCAGCGTCGAACGAGCTAGCCTAGTGTGTACTCTGCACTGTGTGCCAGTGGCCAGTGACGTGATAGTCAGCGCGAGAGGGGAGTGCGGCCTGCTCGCGGCGTGACACAGGGCAGAGGGAAAGGTAGGCAGGGTTCGTACAGAGTCCTGGAAGTCTGGAAAAAGTATGGAAAAATGGAAAAAGCATTTCCAGGGCTGAAAAGTCTTGGAATTTTGTAATTTGTGGCCATGGGTCTGGAAAAGCCCTGGAATTTTGTAAAAGCTGTGCAAACTTTTTCATGATGTCGAATTTCACTTTAAGTTTCGTTACAAAAACGTTGAAATAGGAATAAAAACAGAAATTAAATCACGCACAATGATCACGGTTTTCAGATTTCCTCTGGCCAGAGGCTTAGCAGACAACATTTTTTTCTGCAGAGTAGCTCCCCTTTACTGTGAAAAGCATTGCACATGCGCAGTTGGTACCATTGCTTAACTTCCTTTCGAGTCAACAGCGCTGTGAAGGAAAATAGCGTCGAAGTATTAAAGAAAACGTGGGAAAATGTGTCTTTAGCCTAGCCTGGCTAGGCAATACAAATTATCGCAAATGGATTGCTCCTGCTTCCGATGGATGCAAGACAAAAGCACGGTGCCTGCTGTGCAAGAAAGACTTCGACATCGGGAACATGGGCAAAGCTGCTCTAAAAAGCCACGCAACCGGCAAGAAACACAAAGAAATGATGCAGCTTTCAGACAAAATGACTCGGACTCCAACAATGACCGTGACTGATTATTTTCGGCCTAAGGATTGTGAAAGGTGATTTTTTTTTTTTTTTTTGCTTCAGTATGGGATGCGATCATGCATTGAATAGGGTGGGGGGGGGGGGTGGGGGGTGTTAGAGAAAATCAAAGGGCCCAAGGGCGATACACGGGCCTATTTTTAGACATACATACACACACACACACACACACTGTCTCTAACGCACATTCCCCCCCCCTTTCTCTCTCTCTCTCTCTCTCTCTCTCTCTCTCTCTCTCACCTTCTCTTATCCAAAAATTTCAAAATTTAAATACGAAATTGAATAGAGAGCACATTGGCTTGTGTGTACTCAGCCATGTTGAACATCCAAATTAAAATGAAAGGACAGTTGCGAGGCCTAGTGTCCTAATGACCTGACCTGACCATCTCTCTCTCTCTCTCTCTCTCTCTCTCTCTCTCTCACACACACACACACACACACACACACACACACACACACACACACACACACACTCTGTCTCTCACACACCTACACACACACTCGCGCACGCACATACACTCACACACACACACACTCTCTCTCTCTCTCTCTCTCTCTCTCTCTCTCTCTCACATACATAGACACACACACTGTCTCTCTGTTTCTCTCTCTCTCACTGTCTCTGTCTATCTATCTGTGTCTGTCTGTCGCTGTCTGTGTCTCTCTGACTCTCTTTCACGTACGTGCGCGCGCACACACTCAGACACTAAATTTTTTGGCAAGTATTGAATGCTCTGCTATCATTAAGTCAGTTCTTTTCTGATGTGTTGAGCATGGTAATCACGTACAGAGGTGCATGCACACACACATTCTGCGGTCTGGAAAAGTTATGAAAAGCCCTGGAAAAAGTATGGAATTTTGTTTGGTCACATCTGTGGGAACCCTGATATATATGAAACGGTTTTAAGTTAATACTAGCTAGTGGAAGGCGGTGCTCAGCACGATTCCCTGCTGCCGCATGCTCATGCACGGCGCTCAGTCCCTGCTGACGTGCATGTTTCGCCATGTTTTAATTTTTTTTACGGTAGCTAGACAACAACTGACAGTGTTGTGTTAGGTGTCATAGGAAAGGACACTCGACTAATCAAACATAGTACTTTCGAAGCATTTACTTTCACGACTGTGCATTGAAAAACATGTCTGACAAGTAAAAAAATATTATTTGTTTACATTCTATTCCGTTCTTTTACAACACCAAATCAGAAGATAAAGGGACCAAAAAAAATTCAACTCTTACCTTGCAAATCATCCAGGAATCATCATGTATTCCATTTGAAAAGAGAATTAACTTCCATGAGTTTCTCCTGAAAATCAATACACTACACACACTGTTCTGATTCACAGTTATGTTGATATTTGGCCAGTGGAGTGTTTCTTTTCACTAGATGAACAATTCAACGGGCGTAAGTTTCTAAAGTACCCTGGTACTAAGACTACTATTGATCAGAACACAATAATACACCATAAAAATGAAAGAAAAATCTGAGAATAGCTGATCATGACACAACTGATGTACAGCACTTGTACTTTACACACCAACTTTCAAACACTGGCTGTCCGCACTTATAACACAGCAGCATAATTTGAAATAATACACTCCCCTCTTCTCTTTCTTCTCTCTATCACTCCCGTCATCATCAGGTCCACTTTGTAATATGATTTCAAGTGCATCTTTGAGCGAGAAATTGCTACCACCCCTTCGCCTGACCGACGTTTTTTTCTGGCACAGGAAATTCCAGCTGCGCTTAGCGGGAAAACCCAGAGCCAGTTCCTTTGTTTCTAAGCTGCTGGGGCCAGCCAAGTTCATGATAGAGCACTAAAAGTAGAGTCTACAACTCGCTAGGACATCCCCAAGACTAGTTATAGAGCTTATTTCCCCTAGACCATTTCACGGAAAGTGTATGAATTTTTCAAGTTCCTGTCCACCAGTAGTGGCGGACATGGCAGAATGTGCTGTCTTCCTGTCCGCCAGCCTTGGCAGACGCAGCTGCAAGGGAAAGAAATCCTGTCCACCACTATTGGCGGACATGGCTGGTAAAGGTTAAACATTCCTTTTTTTCCCCACTGTTATAGGTAATTTTATTTACATTAACTGATCAAGTACTCCAGAGACCTGCTTTGCCGTTGTGACACTGTCCACGTCTGTTTGTGTCTGCATGTAAAAAAAAAAAAAAAATGTTTTCAGCTCCGTTTTTTCTTTTCAATCTGTAAATAATTTGAAAAAGAAAATGTAATTGTCTTTTGTGAGTCTGCTAGATTTCTTTTGTTGCGCTGTGTGGTGGTAAAGTAGTTTTAACTATTTAGTGCCTAAAAGCTGTCGGGCGACAATGCACAAAAACTGCTTCCGTAGTGCCATTATGCTGTCCACTGACCGCACACTATTTTCCCGATTTTTCATTCATCTGAGTTAGGCTCAGTAGGCACAAAGAGATGTTCAGCTGTAAGCTCGATGTGTCTTGTGTAAAAAAATACCATGTAAATAAGTATATGACAGGCAGAAGACGCCTTCATTCTTGATAATGAACTGGTAAACTGGACCACTTGGATAAAGGGTTTGCCTCGTTAGCAAAAAAATGGCAACGCAAACTTCGACATCCAGAGCATGGATAAAACACGAATGTCCAGAAATGCCAGAAATTGGAATTCAACCTCGCTGTTTGTCCGGGGATCCTGAAATCTTGAAATGTCGGCATTGATTTTTTTCCCCCTGGAATGTTTTGGTAAAACTGTGTCCTGATTATTCCATTCGATCCAGGTTTTTCTTTTCCAAACTGATCATTCTTACGTCATTTTGCTGAGAGAATGTGCAAATGCTGCTTCAGTGAATAGTTATAATACCGTTCATTGAGCTGAATGAAGCTACGCCTGCGATCAATGCCAGTGCTCAGAACAAGTTTCGTTAACACCTGCCACCACACAGCAGAACTACTTCCAGGTAGCAGCCGCCTTATTTTATATGGTAAAAATACATTTTTTTTTTAGATGACACAAATTACTTTTAATTTAAACCTGATACATCAGCATATATTGGCACAGACTCATGCTCTGTGGCCAGTTTTTTCAATGTTTCTCGGCATGTCAAAATTTTAGTATAACGAATACAAGTACATTCATTATTTTTATCTTGTCAGTTAATGCAAGTTGAAGGGCCACATTAAATGGGCAATTTGTGCTTCCTTGTTCTTTACTGTGTGACGAAGCACCAGTTTGTTAATTTAATAGACAAAATGAACGAATATTATTCAGTCTGTATTTTGTAAAACATTTTGTTCATATAAATTTTAACTTGATTTATTTTGGCAAAGTTGTCATCCTACTGACCTTACAACTCATTTTTGACGCCTGATTTATGATGATGAGGAGGTTGGTATATATATGTATGTATCCTTAAGCTTGTCACCCCAGTGTATTATCAATACAACTTGTAGAGCTTGTTTCATAAATAGTCTAAAACAAGCAAAAAAAAATATATACATTTCTCATGACTTCATTCTTGCTTCCACTAGATATTAACTTGTGCCAAGAATAGTAAGGGGAAAAAAGTAGACATTTCACATTACTATTTTTGCTTCCACTAGATATAAAATTGTGCCCAGAATTTAATAATCTTGACTTTCCTTGTAAATTCATGGAAATTTGTCTAGACACTTCAAAAACTACACATGCAGGGGGGGGGGGGGGGGGGGGGGGGGGTTCAAGGTTTAAATCCAAGTATCAGTTTATAACTTCACCGTTCAAATCTATGAACCAAGTTGCATGTTTGTTGCACCAGTTACCTCCACCCCACCCATATGCTACTCGTACCCCTCCCCTCTGAGATAGAGGGTTGCAGGCTGAACTTCCTGGTAGAATAAACAGATCACACATGTTTTCGGTTGAAGTGAAAAAAAGTCTAGTTTTCCACACAAGGGAGTTTTAACACCAGATGCGGAAATTCTGGTCTCCACAAACTATTTCTTGAGTTCAAACTGCAAGCTGTCTTCATAAGTTTCAGAAGTAGGAAATACAAATTATAGTAAACAAAAATGGTTGCTGCCTCGGGTTTCTTGAACTAAGTTAACTCCACTGCATACAGGTCAGTAGCATTAATGTTATTTTTAATGGTGGTCTGGTGGATAGCATGGTAAAAGGGAGGTAAGGCATCTCTTAAATACCCAGATGTTACCTAATACCTATCAAAGTTGTACAAACCCTTTAGCTTCAGGGGCCTTTGCCTCCTGACCCCCAACAAGGGGCTCAGCCCCTGAACTCCCAGTCTTCCTGTTTTTCATTTCTTCCTGGTTTTACGCATGCATTAGGTTATTCTGTGTCAAAGTTAGTACTTAATCCACCCATTCTTGAAAAAGTTCATAGTTCTTTTTATCATTCATTATATCGGTTGTGGACTCTGCTTTGCTTTTCTTCAATTCTTTTGTTTGGTTGGGTTTTTTTTTCTTTATTTTGTCACCTCTGTTGGAAATATATATATGTATATAATGAATCATATTGATAGAAATATAGTCTTTTCTATTATTGTAAACATAATATTTATGATTTGGACTTTTGACCTTGACATCTGAAATATAAATACGCAATAACACATCGAGGTATGTCTACTGTGAGGGAAATAGCAGTATTTTTGGGTGCCTAATTTTGATTTTGATGGTACAAGTGTTTAGAAATTTTATATGCACATATATTACAGGAAAAGTAGGTTTTTAGTTTATTGTTTGCTTATTTGTTGTGAGATCAGTTTTGAAAAAGGGTCTCTCAGTCCCTAAGTTGCTCTGGAAATCAAGGATTGATCAGCGATTTTGTTTTTATCCTGTTAATACATCATACTTGTCACACCAGTATCATATATAATACACACACCAAAAAAACGGATATTGATCCGTACAAGCTAATGTGCTTTTTTCTTCTTTTTTTTTTTTTTTAAAATAATGAAAAGATTATTGCGTTCCACTGCAAAATTTGACAGCTACTGTTAACAGTATGATGTTTCCTTGGTATGTTATTACCAACAGAAGTTAATTGTTATTCATAATATTCATAATTATTATGATGATTGTTTTCTGTTTCAGAGACTTTTTTGGTGCTGGAACAAAGGTGTGTAACTTTTTTTCACTTACTTTTCCCAAATGTTCTCTTTCCTGTATTAAGAATTGCATTTGAATAGTTGTAACTTGCATCTATCAGTGTCCAGCTGTAAGTTTTGACCTAACCTTATCTAACCTTTGGTGAAGATACAGTTTTGTTCACTTACTTGAAATTGAATGGACTGAAAACTCTTTTTCATGCTTACAAAATTTTAGGTGACCAGTAAAGACCTTGTCAGATATCCTGTGGTGGTCATATATATAACAGCAGCTTTAATATGTATACTAACTCCATGCAAAGATTAATCCCATCTCTTCTGAGCCTCTTAGTTCGCACAACACACCCACACTCATTGTGAGGCATGCACTTGCTGTTTCTCTCTTTCTCTCTCTCTCTCTCTCTCTCTCTCTCTCTTACCCCACACCCTGCCTCCTCCCTGCTCTCCCTTCTTCCCTCTCTCTCTGCTCTGTCTTCACTTTCTATCTTGTACATTATCTCCTAATAATAGCTATGTTCTCACACAAATGCGCACACACACACACACATGCACACACACACACGCATGCACGCACGCACGCACAGGTAACTGGTCTTTAAATACACATTAGAAAGAACATGGAGTGCCAGGACTGCTCTGCTCTTTGTGTGGGGAATCGGAGGCCTGTTTAAGTGAGCCTTCTACAGCAGTCATTGGTTGCAGTGATGTATGTTTTTTTTGATTTGGGGGAAATTTTCCTTTTTGATCGGTCATGGCAGAAGTAAACCAAGGGAGGTAAGTACAAAGTAGCACGCGGGCGAACACACACACACACACACACACACACACACACACACAAAAGCTTATTCAGAAAAACACTTATTGATTCAAGCAAGTGTGGGCTACCATCGTCAGGTGCCATTTCATCAGAGTTTAGAGATTGGAAGGTGCATTACTCCTTTCTTGTTTCTCAGCTTTACTCATATATCACTTGCATCTAGAATCAACATCTTCATTGAGAAAAGCCCACTGGAAGAGAGGGGAGGTGAGGGGAGAGATGGCTTGGTTTCAGAATAATGACTTCTGTTGTCTTTAAATCATTTAAGAATTGATCTACCTCTATACACATTTTTTCAGTGTACATTTTCCATTACCATATTGGTTATTTTGTGAAGCATGGAATGTTTAGAAACATTGGGGAGGGGAGGGGGGATCTTCTTTGTGTAGGACTCGCAACAATGTGTGAGGGGTACAGGAAGCCAGGACTTCAGATTCTCTGATGTTATTGTTGATGATACAAATGAGGCCGATGTCAACCCAAAGTTTGATGGATAGTGACAGAGGTAACGCCATGTTCTTTTACAACACACAGCTGGGATACTTTATGACAGGTGTTGCGGTTTGAACATATATGTTCACACAGAGGGTCTCTGAGACTGTGAGAGGCAGTTTGTTTGTTTTTTTCTCAGTCGCAAGTACGTTTTTCTGCAGCTTTGTTCGAAGTCATAAGTTGCGAATTCTTCAAGAGATGCAACAGCTCGAGTTTTGTTGACGAAAGCTGTCAAATGCTTCAATGCGTTGGCCCCTGATTAGCAAAGCCTTCACATCAGTCCTGGGAAAGAAAGCCATGGCTTTGATTCAGTGGCTACAGTCAACTAGTCAACAGCAAAAAAAAGATTGATGTAAAAGTTGGCAACCAATTTCGATGAAGAAATGGACTTCTCCCTCTTTCAGCGTTCGCGATGAAGATGCCAACAAAGGTGATAGTAATGGCCCTGCCACTTTCTTGTCTGTCCCGTTTTTAACGCAGGTCTCAAAGAGAGATTGTCCGGGGCCGTTGATCTTTGTATGAGTGATAACAATGTGTGAGGGGTACAGTTTGCCACTTGTTTGGAATAAGGATGGCGAGGTGTAGAAGTGCTGAGTCATCACATTGTTTGTAAAATAACTTTTTCTGTCTAAAGACTGTGTATGATGCATAGGGTGGTCAGCCATACTCTGATGTTGAGTCACTTTTTGACTATTTCAGTTATGTTTCCCTTTATGCTTTTTACATGTATAAACTGATGGCTTCTCGTTCCAGCCTGTAATAAATGTATGCAAAGCAAAGGCTTATGGCATTGGGTTTTGCAGAACAGGTGGATGAGTGGTTTCAGGCCTACTAATAATGTTAACTCAGGGTCTACATTGATGTGTTCTTGACGAACACTGCCCATTCCTTAGAATTTTTGAAAGTTTAGTATTGGATTGAAAACATTCAGTCCAACAATCCCTGACTGGTTCAAGAATGGGATGGGGGTGGGGGGTTAGAGATGGATGTTCTTGAGTGCTGATTGTGCTTGTGGAGTTTATCCATGGCATGCTTTATTAGTGTGCTTTGACGAAAGAGTGGCAGCTCTTGCAAACTGTTATGTGCGAAATGGCATCTGGTTGTATTTGCTTCTACAGAACCATGCAGATACATTGATAAAATAGCGAGGACTACAGGCCCTGAAATAGGAACACATATTTTTTTAAAAAAGAAAAAAAAACGAGGGGGCATGATTCTGTGCCAAATAAGCTGAGGAATCTGGTTTGAAAGTAACTTGTGCCGGAAGAACTTGTTGGTACTGGAAAAGGTATCCCTCTACCCTCTGCTGCATGATGGCAGATGAAATTGGGTTCTTCCCTTCAGCTCCTTGCGCTCTGCGCTAAAAAAATTTGGAGGTAACACCACCACCTACCCAGCCCCCATGCTTATGGAAAAAAAATTAGAAGACTTGTACACTTTCTTGTTGAAAATAGTCATGTTGTTGAAAAGTACATTGACAGCAGTTTTTGGGGAAACAGGTCTTTATTTAGTATTATTTTATTCTGTTGTGCAACAGTGCTTTTGGTAATGATACAGTGATTATTTCCTGAAATTTAAGGGGTCAGACTCTGTGCGAAAACTCGTTCTCAAAATTCCAGGGGGGTAACAAAAATATTTAGGGTGTTACATTTTTAATTGCTGGAAAATGTACTGAAAACCACACACACACGCACATACACAAAAGCATACATATGAGCACACACTGACTGGCTACACTCTTAAATTAATGGAGGAAGAAAATGAGAAAAATGGGTAAGAATAGAGGTGCAAGTAAGAAAGGGTATGAAACACTCTAGATTATGCTAAACAGTATTTATTAAAGATTATTGAAATGTTAGTAAAGTGTAATCAACTGAAATAAGAATGTAAGCACCTACATTATAGGAACTGTAACAGTGAAACCTGATATGTGGAATGTCCCTTTCGATTACCATCAAACAATTTCCACCACATAGCCATTTCAGTCAGTGTTGAAATTTTTGTGCGTGTGCTAGACCATATTCATTTCCAGTCGCCTTGCAATGATAATTGGAAGCCTGGTGACAAACATAAGGCGAGTGATGAATATTTGTGGAACCTTTGATGAAATGCTAGTATGTTGGTTGGACACTCTTGCACAGTGGGCAACATGTCGTACATCCCAAACTGAGCCATTTTAATCGTCCAAACTGGTCATGATGCATGGATTGCTCAGCTTTTGTTCCATTTGCTGGATAATCACCCGCAAGCCACAGCTGCACTGTCGATTTTGATTCTGAAAAGCCGAATTTCATACGGTTTTCCATGCTTTTCATGCATTACCAAATCACATGATCTTGTGGTCCATTCACAGATTGGGTTGTCTGTTTTGAGACTGTTGGTTTTTAGTAGAGAAGAGTTCTCTAGCAGAAGTTGTTCATAGATTCAGAGTGTTCTGAAACAGAGGAAAGTGATGTTTTTATCAGCTTAGATGTTTTTATCAGCTTAGATTGTGGTGGATTGAATGAAAGTGCCCTTGTGTAATACGTAGCTCAGAGTTTTAATATGTGCAGGAGGAAATCATTGCATCATGATACATTTTGGTACGCTTCAGTGATGCACTGACTTTAATTCCAGGGCATCAAATTGGAATTTTATGCATCAGAGATTGTCATCGGTGCCTGAGAATTATTACTGATGATAAGATCACCCCATAAAGTATCAAAGAATATGTTCTTAGTTGATCTAGCTGACGTGCATTGTGATGAAATGAGTTTTGCCGCATTGCTTGTAAGCTATAACTTGCTGAAAAAATCAACTCAAATTACCCACAAGATGAAAAACACAAAAAGCTGCAGTTTAGGTACTTTTTGCACCACACATTGACAGTAAAGATTGATTTTTGCTTAACTGCGTTAGATTGTTAATCTAATTATTTCATTCAGAACTGAATATTCAGCCAAGCTGTCGTGAAGTTTTTACATCAAAAACTGCACAGAAGTATGTGCACACCAAAAGGAAAGTGACCTAAAAATGCACGACTCAAACCTGTACACATGATGTTTTGTACGCTTTGGTTCTTTCTAGCCAGACTAAGATATTGGGCATGTGTAATGTACTGTCCTCATTTCTGTATGGCTTAATCAGCCTGCCATTGTTGAACGAATCATGCACTGCTGTTTTACCTTCACATCACTTGATTAATTTGATGGTTTTTGTCTTGGCTGTTATTATTATTAGAGTTTCATTATAGTATGTACTAGTCCCATCCAACTGGTTGGATGGAAATTTCATTCAACTGAGTTTTAAGCCAACTTTGTGCTTACATGGTCGAAGCTTTGGTTGTGGATGTCTTTCAAGCACTTTTCATTCAACCACAATTTGTCACCCAGTACTGAGTGGGAGGCCCTTGAACCAGAAGCAGGGCCTATTCTCCAGGACAACAAAACTTATGGTGGACTAATGGAAATACTTTCTCCATTTATAACTAACTTTATACTGTCAGTGAAAGATTACTGAGCTGTCAGCTGTACAAACTATGTTTACGTTTCGCCATTTTCATTTTCACTCTTTTTCCACTTTTTCTGAGGACACATCCCAGAAAGAACCTTAACGAACAAGGTTGTTCCATAAATGTAGGAGCATGCATCATTGTGTTCGATCAGCCTGGAATTGATTGATCTACTCCCTCAATATCTTCTCTTCAACGAGCATTACACACACACACACAGAGCATGCCATCGTTATGTTTACATCAACACTGGCTTTTTACTCTTATATCTGTCTCTTTACTCAGAAAAAGTAAGTTAAAAGTAGATAATAGCTTCTGTTTATTTGTTCTAATCTCCTTGTTACCCAGTTTGGGGATTTCTAGCCCTCAAATAGTACTGTTAGCTGTTGGACCATTATTTGTATCATAAATGTTTTTGAGAACAAAGTAAAATTACATACATAATTAGGTATTTCATCTTGAATCTAAAACTGGGGGTGATTATGTTACTCTCATGCTTTACAGATTCAGTCTTTCCGTGGTGTTGTTGGTTTGTTTATGATTTCTTTTTTTTTTTTAATTTTTTTTTTTTTTTTTTGTTCAGAAGAGGGCTGGTCAAACAAAACATAAGTTTGTAGGGGCAGGTAGATGAGTGTGTTGTATTACAACCCAAACAAAAATATGAAAGACCATACATTTCATGCTGCTAAAAAGTGAGTTTGCTCCACTGAAATGTGGATCGCCTTGGAAACAGTCTTGGCAGTATGGTTCTTCTGATCAGTTTGGGATTTTTATATTGCATTCAGATAGATTTAAAACAAAAATTATCCACACAGAACACATGTAGCCTCAGCTGAATAAAAACAGTCTGATATAAAACAAGCTATTAAGACCACAAGCAACAGACCAAGCCCAACTACTGTGGCATGTTCAACCAGCACAGTCGTGCTAAAGATCTTGAGCTTGTTTGCGTGGGTGTATGTTAGCACATAAAGCCAGCAAATGGAAGACCACAGATAACTAAAACTCCTGCCTGTGTACAGGAGTAGCTGAGCTAGTGCAATGCAAAGGTGGAGGGGGTCCAGTGTGGGTTGGCGACCACCTGAACTATGAAAGGAATGTGGTGTGCCACATTACATTCTTTGTTGCTTGAGTGGCTTTACATGCTGTGCACGCCTCACAGCCAGTCAGCCTCATAACTTCGCCCACTGCTCCAGCACAACTTTTGTGAGCTGCTTCATTCACAAACAACGTTGGTGGTAGTGTCACATCTAGTTCTGCTGTGGGGTCTGAAAATCACCTGTTGGCTAATCTTTGTGTTTGTAGTGAATATCGTGCTGGCCACATAGTGGTATTTTTCGCAACAGGTAATTCGAAAACTTTGTGTGTGTATCAGATATTTTCGTACCTTCCATGTGTGTCAGTTGTGTGTGGTCTTTTTTTTTTTTAGTTCTTAGACATTTGATAATTGATTACACTTCAGAGTATATGAGAAAAGGCTGATTTTTTTTTTTATAGGTACTGCCAACTAAAGATAGAAATGCGTAATAAAGTGTGAATGTTGTTTTGTAAATGTCTACAATTATGTGCAATGGAAAATGACATTGCTGCATGTAGATGAGCCAGAAGCCTGAATGACCCTTAGTTGATGTAGATTCTGGTCTGCCTGAAGAAAATATTTCGTGTAAATCATGCTCTGATGTAGACATTTTATATCTTGACATGTGCCACTGGTCTAAGTTTTCAGACAAGATTCTAGGACTAGTGTAAGCACATGACACCCATGGCACGCACACACATTAGTGATTGCCCTGCACAAATTGCCTGTTGATTGTGTTTACGAGTGCAGTTGTTATGGAGAAATTGGCAGAATTATCAGTGATAGCCAGGGGGCAAAAGCTTCCATTTTAACCAAATGTCTCAAAGTCCCACAGGTTATTGGTACCAGCAGCTTTCTTCTGGCGTTCGAACTTTCTGAAATGGTATTTTACAGGCTGTGCCTAGTTGCGCTTTCCTCACATGCACACAAGCTTGTGCGTGTCCACACAGGTGTACTCACACATGCATACGCTCGCACGCGTGGACACACACACACACACACAAGAGAAAGGGAAGAGGAAGAGAGAACTGGGACAGACTCAAAAGGGGGGGGGGGGGGGGGGGGGGGTTAAAATTTCAGGTTGGTCTTTGTGTTGTGTGAAAAACCATTGTTTTGTTTTCCTTCCACATCCATGTTAAGCATGATTGTCATGTGGATAGACTTGACCGGTTGCTTTTTCAAAGTTCTTTTGACTCATGCTGAAAGCCTAATTTATCATAAATAAAAAAATATTCAGATATCAGCGTGGTCCCATTCCAATCTGTTCTGTGTTACTCCAGTCCGGATTCATTCACTGAACCCATTTCATTCATCATTGGCCTTTTTGTCATGTATGAATGGACAACGTTACTCTTTCAAGTTATAAAGTTCTTTTGATACATGCAGAAAGACTGACATTGGGATATCCACCTTGCCTCATGCCTACTTTGCCACTATTAGCCTGGTCAGGATTTGTTTGTTAGACGCATTTCATGCATCAAGCTCACCTTTCGTCATGCATGAATGGACGAGTTTGTGTTCAGATATGTAAACATTTGAAATAAGACTGCCCCCCCCCCCCTGAAATAGTGAAATCAAAACAAAAGTAAACCACGCATTTGGAGGACACAGCCAGAGAAAGTTAATGTACTGATGCAGATGTGGATGGGGGTGAAAATCAATACAGAATGCTCTGATTGCAGCCATGGCTGTAGCCACTGAGGAGCTAGCAAACTGGCTGTGTGGCAGTCATTTGCAAGCATCTGCGTGTCAACAGGTGAATGGGCTGGTATTTCCTTCCATCCCATCTTCCAGTTGTCATGGAGATTGTGTGTATGCGTGTCAGAGGGTGATAGGTTTATGTGGATGCTATTGATGGCAGTGTCTGTTTTTATCCATGTGTGTGGTGTATGTGTGCCCATGCGCATGCATCCTATTGAACGGAGTACCTTGTTTCATGAACGAAGCTGTAGTTTTGTGCTGTTCAATGGTAACAGTTTTGTTGGTGTGATAGTGTGAGAAATGGTGGTTTACTAGTGAATTCATTGGTGCAAGATTGTGTTGACTGGCATTGCTACCATTTAATTTTGATTCCTTGTATCTCAGTTTTCATGTTATGAACTGAAAGCACATGCTTATCAATGCACATGCATCAGAAAGTGTGCATCGTACTGCCTATTAGCAGTTGCACATGCGCTTTGTCACTGTGATAAACCTGAAGTGTGGCGTATCAAAAAGCCGTGCATGAGTAGTGGAGAATAAATGTCTTTCTGATAAGAGTACTTGAGTTTGTTTCACCCACATTGAGCCACGAATGTGCACAGACAAAGAAATAAACAGGGAATATTGCAACTTCAATCGTGTATTCAGTGTCAATAAGTGTAGATAAACCTTTTTCACTATCCTAGTTAACCATAAATAAGACAGGTAAACTGTTAATTATTGGAAAGGGTCACAACATTCTGATTTCTTGGAACAGCAAAAATAGTGCTTGGAATCTCACCTGCAAATTGCATTAACATTGCATTTGCTTAGCAAGAATGTCATGAGGCTTGTTATTACATCTCTTTTTTTCAGTTTTTAGATCCATTCAGCTGGTTTGGCATAATTTTTGAATCATGTTGGGTTGAAATAAAATATTACCTAATGCTAGTTGTAGCAGTTGTTTTACCCATGGTGAAGAGTAGAAGACGGACAATTGGCAGTAGTTTTACCAATGGTGAAGAAAGCTCAAACTGGTTAGTGTGCCGTACTATGGCCATATAATTCCTTCCTGTACATGGTGGTGGTAAGTTTTGCTTACGACATTGTTTTGTAGAGAGGGAATGTGTTCGGGGGGGGGGGGGGGGGGAGTTACTAAGTGTTTTTGTTAGGATAAGAGATTGTTTTTTTGTTGTTTTTTTTTTTTTTTAAAGCAGGCTGTGCATTTCTTGTGAAAGGTGGGGGAGGGTTTATTTTTTTAATGCTTATTGGCCCTAGGTCCACTGGAGCTGCAGGAATATGTTCTTTTTGACTGTGGTTTGTAATTCCTGCCAAGATTGTCAGCTTTTATGTTTGTGTTTTCTGTCCAAATTTCTCTTGGGCAACTATACATTTTACATGTTCAAGAAATAATGACAGGCTCGTCAAAAGAAAGGAAAGGAGACCAGTGACTTCATAAAGGGCTCTCGGGGCAGACTTTCTTGCTTATGTACAGTGTGCTCATCTGGTATTTAAGAGGGTATTTTCTTTCTCAGTCTCAGATCAATTGGGCTTCAGTTTGCCAGTGCGCTCCTGATGTTTTTAATGAAATATTGAAATGGCACATCAAATATCAAGCTTTTGCGCCATACTGTCACGCTCCTGTATGGCTGGTACCATGATGGGAATCTTTCCTCCGTCCTGTAGAACATCAGAAGTTGATGAATGGCGCCAGTCATCCATGCCACCAAAATTAATTCTGAGACATGAATGATAAGCTTTAGTTTGATTAGTAATTAAATTAAGTGATGACCTGTCTCCAGGATTCCAGGAAGAATAGGGTACTGCCCCTACACTTCTGCAAATTTCTGTTCCATATACACTGCGTTCTTAGTACTGTGCGATTGGCAGTTAGAAGAAGACCATGGAATGTGAAGTAGACACTAGCAGAGTCACAAATGGAACAGTTTAAATGTTTATTATAGTTCTGCAGTTAGTTCTCAAGTTACTAATATTACCATTCAGAGCATCAGTTTTCAGAGAAATGGTTCTGCCCATACTTCATCTTATCATTCAGAAGTACACATTAGAACTGGTGTAATAAAGCAGGATCATTTTTGTAATGAATGGTATTATGAATTGCAGAAGAGGGAAGAATCACAAGTATCTGTTGATCCCGTGAATAGTGTTTTATGGTGTTGGTGTTAATGCCTGTATTAAGAGCAATTTTAATTAAAGAAATAGCATTTTCTGATGATTGGCCAATCTTTAAATAAAAAAAATTGAATGGAACAGCCAGCAGGAGTTTTGTGGTCTGATACACTGTGATAATGATATGTTCGTTTATTGATTTCTTTTCTATGCAGCATGTTCAGTACTTTCAGAATTAATGTGCTTGTGCACAAGGGCTATATGAAATGCTGTGATTTTCTGTTTATGAATTAATACACCCATCATATTTACATTTGGTTAACATATGGTTGTACTATGTTGGTTTTGTGCGTGCGTGTGTGTGTGTGTATGTGTGTGCGCGCGCGCTTACGAAAATTGCTCGGACTTACCAATATGGCACCTTGGGGTAATCATAAATTTCAGTTCAGTTCAGATGGAATACTCCTAGTAATACCGACTCGTATACTAGTTTCTCTAGCCTGAAAGAGTTATGTAGCATACTAATTGGTACCACATCTCATTTTTATTCATTCATTGATTATTGGGTATTGTGCTTAAAATGTTTTCTTCCTTTAAAATGACAAATGATCTGGAAGAAAAAGGGATATGTAGTTCTTAATTCATTGCATTGCTCCATTGTTCTTCCCTAATGAACCGCCCTGAAGTTCAAGCATCATCTGCATAGTGACCTGTCTATGGGAATTATTTTACTTCTCTGAAACATGCTGACAGGATTCTTGTGAGATGACTCACCCATATCCACACAATGCAGTGATACTAATGCCAGGCTGGCTGTCAGGTAGGACAGTTTGTAAGAATAACAGCAGTAGTTACTCTGTTAATAGATGTGACCAAGTTTTGTGTTTTTAGAGGATTCGCGATCATAGTACCTATCCAGTGTTTCTGCATTGTATGGCTTGAGGTCAGCTAACCTATGCCTCTTGGTTGGTAACCGAGAAGTCCGTGCATTGGATCCACTGTCAAACAGGTAAAAGTAGGTGGAAAATGTAATCATAAAAAAAAAACAGATGAATGAATAGATAAATAAGTGAAATTAATAACAATAAGACTAACATCATTTTGCAGAGAATAAAGTCACTGTGTGCTTTCGGTTTTCTAAGAAAAGTTTCTATCGGGTCAGAAAAAGGGTGTCTGCTGAAATGACTGTGCTGTGACCACAGTGTTCACTGTGCATTATGAACAGCTTGAGAGTTCGTCAGTTGGGTTAATTGTAGCACTGGTGTCTGTTGGCTATAGGCCATCTGCCAAATGAAACCAGATAGTATTTCTTAGTCATTTTCTGTTTTGTCTGTGTGCCTTTGTACAGGCTGAACGTAGACATTGTCATGATGATGGTAGTTACATGCTTGTTCCTTTGATGACAGTTCAGAATAAGAGCAGATTTTCAAGTCTGTTTTAATGAATTTCAGGTGAACTTGTTTTAGGGACCCTTCGCATATTTTTGTAAACATTTCTTTTCCACTCCTCAATACCCACACTTACAAATTGTTTAGCAGTGGTATAGGTGAATGGTATCTGACAAGTATCCCAAACACTCGCACTGACAGTGACATTTGTTACGTTGTGGAAAGGCACTTGTTCTTCTGAGCCAAATGTCAGATTTCCATGTTACACATTTGCCAGTAACAGAAAGATAAAAATTGGAAATGAAATGAGGCAGGGAACAGTAAACGATAAACAGTAAACAAGTGGGGTAACTTTTGCTCCCATAAGAAAACCTAACACAGAGTAACTTTTATTCAAGACTGGCACAGCCTTTTAAACTTGAATAAAGTCAGACAAATACAAAGACGAACAATCTAATAGTGGGGGAAAAAAACAAGCGCAGGCCAACAACTCAACTGTCTTCATAGTAGACTTAGCAAAATTTGGACTTAGGAGGGGAGGGGGGAGATGGAGAAACTGGGAACATGAAATTAAGAAAATATATTACAGATATGAAAACTCTTCACTAGCTGCATAAGGGAACCATAAACAAGCGCAGGCCAACAACTCAACTGTCTTCATAGTAGACTTAGCAAAATTTGGACTTAAGGAGGGGAGGGGGGAGATGGAGAAACTGGGAACATGAAATTAAGAAAAATATATTACAGATATGAAAACTCTTCACTAGCTGCATAAGGGAACCATCGCAATCCCTTTTGAAGGCAGATATATTTGTATTGCCTGCTCCGAGGCCTTTCGTCCGCCGGATCGGAACTCATCAGGGAGACACGGCCGGCTGTGTCTGCGCTCCCGGCGTCAAACAGACACACCACAGTCCATAATACCGTGGTGTTCTCACCACCAAGGGTGCAAAAAAGAATCCAATAGCACCCCAAAGCAGCCAGTGAAGGGTATAGTAAATGAAACCAAACGAAAGTGTGGGGAGGAAAGAAGTTGCTGAATAACTAAAGACATTATGCAAACAGTATAAAATATAGGGGACAATCTTTGAACCTACGCTTTAGGATCCACCCAAGGATGCAAGGGAGATCAAAAGACAAACACGGACAGAAACAAATACAAATAACCTCGATTTAATTGAAACGAAATTGGAAATGAAATGAGGCAGGGAACAGTAAACGATAAACAGTAAACAAGTGGGGTAACTTTTGCTCCCATAAGAAAACCTAACACAGAGTAACTTTTATTCAAGACTGGCACAGCCTTTTAAACTTGAATAAAGTCAGACAAATACAAAGACGAACAATCTAATAGTGGGGGGAAAAAACAAGCGCAGGCCAACAACTCAACTGTCTTCATAGTAGACTTAGCAGACAAATATATCTGCCTTCATAGACAAATATATCTGCCTTCAAAAGGGATTGCGATGGTTCCCTTATGCAGCTAGTGAAGAGTTTTCATATCTGTAATATATTTTCTTAATTTCATGTTCCCAGTTTCTCCATCTCCCCCCTCCCCCCTCCCCTCCTTAAGTCGAAATTTTGCTAAGTCTACTATGAAGACAGTTGAGTTGTTGGCCTGCGCTTGTTTTTTCCCCCACTATTAGATTGTTCGTCTTTGTATTTGTCTGACTTTATTCAAGTTTAAAAGGCTGTGCCAGTCTTGAATAAAAGTCACTCTGTGTTAGGTTTTCTTATGGGAGCAAAAGTTACCCCACTTGCTTACTGTTTAGAAAGATAAAAGATTTTGTTTTGTTTGTTTTTCTTTTCTAATGACAAGAATCTGAACATGTTCATGCTGCATTCATTTCTTGTTCATGGAGCCTCAAAACAATGGCAATGGGAACTCTGTAATCACTTAATTATGTATTTCATGCTCACAGCCATAAGCATACTACAATAATATATCAAGCTGTTGCATGTTTTTGAGCTTCTGTGATTGGCTGTCCAAGTGTCTTGCCTGCACTGGCTGCAGTTCTTTGCAAGTCTCTTGCCTGCGTTTTTCAGCAGTTGCGAGGAGAGAGTGTGTAATATTGCTTCCACTGGTGAAATTTGTTGTTACCTGTCATCGTTTTTGGGGAAAGTCAAAACTGAAGCTATTTCTAGATGGTACATTATTCAACAGATGTATTTTCCTTCAACTTCAAGTACGTTTGTTAAGTACTTTTTTTTAAACTGAAAATGAAATTAGTTTGGTAAGCATGAGTGGGTGTCTTCTGTAACATATTAGCTGTGCACTGTGGCCCACAGATTTGGAAGTTACACATTTATGGAGTAGTCTTGCATGTAACAGTTTCTAACAAAAGTTACATAACACATTTTGTGAACTTCGGTTTATTTACATACTTCATCACAAGTAAGAAGGGGGGGGGGGGGGGGGGGGGGGGGGGGCGTGTTCTCATTAACTTGGAAAGTCTTGAGTTTTGGCTTTCCATTGAACCAAGATGATGTTTCTGAGGGAATTTTACATTCTTAGGATCAGAAGGATGCTGATGAAATGTATTTCCAGGTATAAATTCAGAAGGATGCTGAAAATGCTGATGAAATGTATTTTCCAGGTAGAGAAAGGACTAATTATTTAGCACACAGGGACCATAGAAAACAAACAGATAATGAGTATTGGGAGTGGCTGCAACCATTTTTTTTCTTCTACTGTTGTAGCCATTCACAGACCAGAGGATCAGTCTATCTTGGGTGATGAGTAGTGCTGTTTCCTCCAGCTCACGGTAGCAGCAGTTGGGCTTGGTTGTCAGCAGAGTTCAGTAGCCACACATCTCTCCTGGCTGGTTCATGGAAGGGGCATCACTAAAGCTCTGCACTGTACTCAGCCAGACCACAGGGACAGGTTGGAAAGGGCATCAGTCTCTTTCTAGTTGAAGTTTATTTGGTGCTTCTTTCTGATCAAAAGGTGGTAGTAATCCCTGGACATCGTTGGCCTAGTAAGCGCCATTATGATTCTTCATGTCGCTGTAGCTAATAGTCTGGTGGTTTTCCTCCAACATCTGCTTTGCCAGGTGTCCATTCCTTGGGAAAGAACTCCACAGTCATCTGGAATCCACTATGCTTCCACTCTTCTGTTGATGGCAACTTTTTGACAGCTTGAGTAACTGATTTGAGATTATGTATTAATAGTGGAATAGAATGATAATGGATTCAGATGGTTTGTGATTGGAATCTCTTTCAATGGAAGTTTATAAGTGTGACATCAATGTTCTGTTATTGTGCGTTACAGGACAAAAGTAGCATAGTACTTTGCAAGGTGTTTAATGTCATGAGCACAGTGTTAACATACCTAGACATCAAAAGAGAATGCGGACCATACTAATTATCACATGGTACAGAGAGATATAACTGGCAACAGTTCACCACTGACTTCACCACCACTTTTGTAAAACTAAAGGGGTGGTGTTCTTTAGGTACAATTTCATGACAATCTCTTTCGGTACAATTTCATGATAATCTCAAAGCTATTATGGTATTGTCAGTGGAATATGAAAGCTGTAATGCCATCTCAAAGCTATCATGATATTGTCAATAGAATATGGAGGATGTAATAATTTTACAGATTGAATTAAACGAACATTTCAGCCGAAGACCATGTGAAAGAAATGCGTCACAAAAAAGGCAGAGTTTGATGGGAAAATTCCGTTCTGTGGAACCAGTAGAAAAAAATAGTATTAACTCAGGTATTCTACAGTTGTGAGCATCATAGTTTGGGTAATGGTTGATTGTATGTGGCCTGCCAGAGGTGCACTTTTAAGACAAGGCCATTTCTGATATTACCGATTTTAGTAACAGCAAGCAAGGGCTAAACAAGCGGCATTGGTGCCTGTAATGTGAACAAACTAAGAATATGCACCATCATGCAGAAGTATGTGGCCATCTTGTTGAGACTGCTGCTTGTTGCTTTGTTTATATGCATCCTTCAGGTGAAGTTTTGTTTGATAGATACAAATTTTTTACCCTGCTGCTGTCTGGCTAACCTTAGTGCTGGATTGGCTGAAAGGGTATGATTGTTTTCTTCTCCTTTTGTAATGGAGGATATGTGGATGAAATAACATGTTCAGAATAGTGGGAAACCAGATTGTGACCTCTGTATTCTTAGTGTCAGGGCTGAATTTCGTCTTTTCAACTTTTGGTAAAGATGTCCTGTCCATATCCCGATCGTGTTTTTGGGGAAACTGAACTTCTTTTAGTGCCATGTTTAGTTAGCATGTGAATGATGTTTCAGTCAACAATCACGATACTGATAGTTTCAAACAGTCGAAAGTGGGAGGTGAAAATTAGAAGCCTTGATGGGGGCCGGAATAGCTCCGTTGGTAAAGCGCCTGACTCGTGATCCTGGGGTTGCGGGTTCGAATTTCGGTACAGGGGGATTTTTCCCTCGGAGTTAACATTGGTTCTGACTCCATTCCCGTACAGTTCTTTGAATGAGACTATAAACCGAGGTTCCGTGTGTGAACGCACGCACAGCATCTTGCACACACGTAAAAAAACGGTCACACACACTAAAATCCACTGCCTGCCTATACAGGCAGTGTCCGCAGGAGTATCAGCCTGCGTACGCAGAAAGAAAGAAAGAAAGAAGCCTTGATAATAGTGGTGTTCATGGGCAAGGTGATGCTGTGGGTTCGTGGTGTCAAAATACCACAATAGCAGGTGTTGCATGGGGCATCATGTGTAACTGGCATAAACTTGATACAGCATGCTGGGTGCAAGAACAGGTGGGGGGGGGGGGGGGGTCAGAGATACACAAATGTGCTCGCTCACTCTCTCTAACTCACCATGTCTTACTCTGTGCCAAGAATAACTCAAGAGTTTGAGGCAAGTTGTGATAGTGGGAGTTGCACTTATTTTCAGTACTGAAATTTAAGCAAGCTGATGTTTTTATCCAACATTTGATGATAGTGAAACTGTTGTAAATACACTAGTTAATACCAGTGTTCTGTTCAGTTCTGTGGCCGACATCATCCACTTCCATAAAAGATGAATTATGGACTTTTGTTTCTTTTTCACAAAGCTTAATGCAGGTTGGGCCGGTGTGCAACTTCCTGGTGAAAACGAACTATTTCTCGTCTCAGAATTTACTGTTTTCTAAAGTTTCATTGCTGTTAAACACTACACACGTTATTGTTTTCTAAAGTTTCATTGCTGTTAAACACTACACACGGTCAACAAGATCTAACTTGTCCAGCCCCCAGCATCTTGTGCCCTGGTAACTTGTGTTCAGTGAACTCCATTGTCCTGGGTCCTCTTACATTGTCAGTTTGTAACAATGGTGGTCTTGTAGGTTGCTAGATAGAAAGGAAATAAGCTGCCTCTAAGTCTAAATGCCCAGATCATATCTGCCAGAGATGCAGAAACCCATCAGCTTCAGAAGGCTTCTACCCTGACCCTTGACAAGGCCAGGAGGCCTAGAGCAGTCCCCATGAACCTATGCCTGCCTGCTTTTCATTTTGTTCCTAGTTTCACCCATGAGGACAATGATGAAATGGAAAATGATGTTACAGCGTGGATCAGACGAGCTGATGTCAAGGGTCACTAACGGCACAGGGATTGGCCAGCTGGGTGAAATGAATGATGCAAAAAAGGTGAGTTGTAGGGTGTGTGTGGTTTTGTTGTATTTCACTCGGGGGGGGGGGGGGGGGGGGGGGGGGCCTTTCTGAAATGTTTATTGCAGGGTTGGGCATGAAGAATATGTTTATCTGATGCAGGGAGCATTAATATTTCATATATATGCTCACACAAGCATGCTCAGTGTAGCTGTACTTGTGACTATTAATGCAACAACTGCAGCTGTGAGAGGCAAATCGAAATCACATCCTTTTATGCGTTGAGCTGGTGTTTTGCATTTTGCCTGAGAAAAACTCCAAGTTGGCAAGAATATATTTGGGGAGGGGGGGGGGGGGGGTGGGTACATACATATTTGCTTAGCTGCAGTATTTGAGTATTTAGTTACACTCTTGTTATATACCATTATGTTTGGTATGGAAAACTTCTGGTTTCATCATAGACTGTTACACATGACATTACGTTTGGATAAACTAAGGTTCACGAACCTGTTGGACGTGCTCAACACTTATCTGTGCCAGGTGGCAAAAAATGGTAGGCAGTTGTGATCATTGATATTCAGTGATTCACTGTTGATGTGTTCATCTTCTCAAAAAATTAGGGTCAAAATTTGTTCCCAATCTTGCACATTCTCAGACATCCTTGACATGGCCAAGAAAAGCTTTCGTTTTTTGCTGTACTGGCCCAACCACTGTTCAGTAAAGAGGACTGGCCATGTGGCCTTCAGAGGCGCAAGCACAGTCGGGATGCTTACATATGGATAAAAGGATGGCTGTTTACAAATGCATAAAAGTAACAAACAGGCCCTTACAAATGTGTTGGATATCACAAAAATGTTATATATATATTATATATATATATGTACTCAGAGAATGCCATTTTATTATTATTGCCCAAGCTACCTTCCCTCATTCCAGCCTTCTCCCCTCCCCTCCCTCAACCATACCTTCCTTCTTCACCCTATCCATTCAGTTTGATCATCTTGGGTGTTCCACATAACCCACTTATTTTTACCAGAAAAATGATAGGTTACAGCTGTGCTTTGTTTATTGCTCTCTTACCCATTCTGCTCTCACTCTCTCTCTCTCTCTCTGTCTTTCTCTCTCTCTCTCTCTCTCTCTCTCTCTCTCTCTCTCTCTCTCTCTCTCTCTCAAAGTATGCACACCTACCTACACGTGTTAAGGCTTGTTTACCTTTCCCTTGCAGGATTGCTACTCTCAGATAATGGAAAACCCATTCTTAGGGTTAGCAGGTCTGGGTGCTGTTAAATCCTCTAAATTTTGATTTATTCCTCTCACTTATTAAAAAATATTCTTCTAACCAGCTACTGTGGCAAAGCGGTTCGCATCACAGACTCCTGGCTGAGAGGTTGTCTGTGGGATTCCCATCAGAGCCATATTTTTGTGTGATTTTTCCGCTGTGACTGGCTCTTACCCAGAGATGAGTTTGCTATGGGCTCAGGTGGGAAGACCAGAACGAAGTAGTCGAGTTTCATTCACTAATAGATGCATCTCCGAGAGTTGGTCAAATTTCCTGACAAAATACTGCAGGTTTTTGTATCTCTCAGGCCTGCATGATGTCAGGATATGCAAATGTAGAGTACAGCTCTGTCATGGAGTCTCAGACCAGAATTGAAATCTGTAACATCATCGTCGTCAGTTATCAGCATTTACAACAACAAAAAAAGAGAAAAAGTTGCAAATTTCGTGACCCTCCATGCCCAGCTCTGATGGGTGGTTGCAGTCTTGATTCTTTTCCACTTTTGTACTCTTGGTGAGGTTCTGACAAGGTCACTCGTATTGACAAATTCATGGGGACTAATGTTGGATAGACGTGGTGGCTCCCTCCTGAGGGAGAGTATGTTCACACTGGCTCCATGGCTAAGCAGTCATTAGAAGGGTACTTCTTAACAGGTGGTATCCTGTAAATGTTGGATCACAATAGGCGCCACTTAACACCACTGAATGACCTCGCAGCTGTGCAGTGTCTCCTTGGGGGTTGCATCATGACAACTAAACATTGACTGCTCCCTGTGGTTGGCCAGTGCCGGGGCTGCAGCAGGAGAATCTAGGATGCGACTGTGGATGGGGAGCCAGAGTGAACGGCTGGGATGCAGTGCCGCTCAATTGGCACAGAAGATGAGACCAGAACAACAGACATACAAAAGAAAAAGAAAAAAGTATAGTTTGTTTCTTTAGAGGTTTGAGTTTGAGCTAACGGCATAATGTGTGTTGGAGTAAATAGCATGCATGCATGAACTTGTGTACTGATGTATGCACTCATGCATAGCTGCCAACCCTCTCGAAATTTTCGGGATGTTTCCCGAAAATGAAAATCTGACGGGAAATCCCGAAAGTTGTCTTTTTTCCCCGAAAAATGAAAAACCACTTCATCTTTCGGTAATTTTTCGCAAGGTGTCAGTGAAAAGACACATCGTTTTACCAAAACAAATCAACTTCGTCTGCGCGAAAATGGCTTCAGGAAAGCAGTTCCACATGGACTCGAAAAAAAAAAAAAAGGCAAAAGTCAAGTTTTTGCCGCGGTACAAAGTCGACTACGCCTTCATTGATGCGTCCAAGAGAGACGAATATCATGCGTTTTGTAAAGAATGCCGTACTGACATCAACATCTCACATGGTGGAAAAAAAGACATCAAACTTCATGCCTCTTCTGCCAAGCACAAGAGGAATGGGGCGATGATGCCATGATGGTGGTACATGGTCAAAGCCAACATGAGTGGGGCTTGCTATGAGCAGCAGTTTCCAATAGAGCTGTTGAAAAAAGCAAAGTCAGCAACATCAGTTGCCCTCAAGGACAGAGAACCACCCCCACCCCACCCCCACCCCCTTCAGCATCCTCCTCCTGTTAGGCTGACAGGTTGTGAAAAAAAGCGTAGTTCTGAACAGATATAGGTGTACATTGTAGGAAAGGAATTTTTCCTTAGTGATCTCTCCCCCCCCCCCCCATTTTTTGTGTTCTTTATTACCATGGTGGTGATGATTACCAACATCTTAGAAACTTTCAGTTTGCTGTTACAAGGCTATAGAGAATCAGATATCCAGGGATGATGAAACAAGAAAATTGCAATATTGGTGGTATCCATTGTATACAGACTGAAAAACCAAGACTTCCAAAGCATCTATCATCGTAGCTAGATAATCTAGGAGCAAAGAGCAACATAAATGGACATTAGTCTGGAGACTTTTCTTCTCTGCATAACCTGTCAAGCCACAGTTTAGTGAGTTGAAGAGCTTTCTAATGTTGAGTAATGTGTGATCACTGTAATAGTTGTAATCTGCTATCAGTACTGTTCATGCCTAATTCTAGCATGATGAGATGGAAGAAATATCCCCTTTTCAACCCCAGAAAAGCTCATTTTTTACCTCCAAATGTGCATGTACCCATCTGCGTCTGGGGGCAACGCCCCCAGACCCCCAGCAGGGGCGTTATCCCTGCACCCCACCAGGGGCCTACTGCGGCCCCTGGACCCACACCTTCTCACAGGAATTTCTGTTCCACCAGGTTGGCAGCTATGCTCATGTGTGCTTGCACAGTTTCACTTTCTTCAGGATTGATGATTCGGTACCATATTTTCTTTAACAGGTTAAGCTGGATGGGGGTGCAAATCCACCATCTCGTGTCGTCCACATCCGCAGTCTGCCCCATGAGGTTGCTGAGACGGACGTTGTGCAGCTGGGGATGCCTTTTGGCAAGATGACCAATGTGCTTGTTCTGAAACAGAAGAACCAGGTAATTGTTGGGATCTTGTGATGGTGCTACCTGTAAGAGTATCTGTAAATGAAGTTCAGAAACAATGTTACACGTAAATCAAAGAAATATGTGCCTCTTGCTGAAGGAAATCACTCAAACTATTTGAATTAAGTGCTTATACTTGTATCCACTTTTGGCCAGTAGGGATAAGAAATGTGTTGTTTTTTGTACAGGAAAGTGTTTGGAACTACACTTGTTTGATAAACTAATGTAGTTAATCATCATATATAGTTTAGATATTCATTGTTCTTTTTCCTCTCAGTTGAATATTCTCAAGCTATAGTGAGTAGAGACATGACTCTTCATGCATACTTATTCACATTCTCTGCTCCTACATCTTGTCCAAAAATGGACAAAGTGAGAAATCATAGTTCTGCTATTGAAATTTGTTGAATTGGAGCAGTGCTCAAAATTTTGAATATCTGCATGTGCTGCTCAATGTTTTTCTTTTTTCACTATTTCAGCTGAAGGTTTATAGGAATTACAGGCCTGGAATTTTTTTATATTTTTTTTAAATAATTTGTCTTAATTTGTCATTCAAGTGAAAAAAACATGTGATTCCTGTGTCAGGCTTTCCTGGAGTTCGCAGAAGAGAGTGCTGCTGTAAATATGGTGTCCTACTATTCATCCAACCCAGCCCAGGTGCGCCTGAAGCCATGCTATGTGCAGTTCTCTAACCACAAGGAACTGAAGACAGATTCTTCGCATTCTTTCCAGGTAAATTGTGTGTGCAAGTAAGCACAAGAAGCTGCTTGTTCCTGTTAGTCAGCAGAGTATATCAGAAGAGAATAGAAAGCTTTCATCTATGTTCAGTAGTTCATAACTTACTTGGTAAGTTGTATGCACATGTGATGAAAGTGTAGCAGTGATCAGATACATCACACAATGAGCCCAAAGAATTGACGGCTTTAATATGTTTTTATTCTGTAGAATCAAAAGATTAGCATCGTATGCTGTACCATGTCAGATTGTTGTTAAGTATGGCCAAGTGTCAGCTCAGTTTGGTCAATTTTTTTTGTGACAAAAGGATAATGAAAACAATCCAAGAATTTTTTTTTCTAGTTAAATGTCCTGTAGCCTGCGTGCCTTGGAAGGAATAGAAACAGAAGTATATGACAGTTTTATCAGGCAATAACTCCACAGCATTGGGGGGGGGGGGGGGGGGGGGTACTTATTTTTATGATCTGCACAGCAAATTGAATATCAGGGTTGCGTGGTTTTCCAAATAAACAGGCACTTTTTCATCTGCCTTACACATACACCTGCAGTTTTGAGGCCTGGACCTTTTTTCTTTTTTTCATAACCAATTTTCATCAGTTTTTTTTTTTCCAGCGTGGTCACTTAAGTCCTGTGACACCCCTGGTACTGTGCAAGATGCTTAAATCCCATCCTTGCCACCAAATTAACATCACAGAAATAAGTTTTGCAGGAAAAGTTTGTTGCAAGTGTAATTTGAATACATAGTCCATGGTGCGGTATTGTATCAGGGTTCGTATGCTCCTTGAAACTCCTGGAATTCTGACAGGGAATTTCAAGACCTTGAAAACCTTTGAAAATCAAAATGTGGTTCTGTTGACCAAACCTCTTTGAAAACCTTTGAAAATCAGGCCATCAGCTCCAAAAATATTTAATGTGGCACAAAGAAATGCCAGTTTGATTTTTCTGCGTTCAGGTTAATGAAAAACTATTTTAAAACAAATTTTTACTAACATCGTCGCGATCCTGGATCGTCTGTGATTTTACCAAGGGAGATAATTTGTCACTTCATCAAAATTGATGAAGTTACAAATTATCTCCCTTGTTTGATTGCCGACGACCCAGGATCGCGGCGATGTTTGTAAAAATGTTTTAAAATGATTTTTTCATCAACCTGAACGCAGAAAAATCAAATTGCCATTTCTTTTTTTAAAATTTTTATGCTAGTAGAGAGGTGGCACAAAAATTTGACCATTTTCTTTCAAAAATCGTGTGTTTCGGGTTTTATGTGTTTTTGTGCTCAAGAAAGTCTGTCGAAACCATCTGTGGTGTTCATTTTGTCTATTTTCACATTTTTCTTAATAAAAAATGACGTTATTTGAAGGAGGTGTGTGTGAAAATTGCTTAACTTCTTTATTTTCAAACGCTGTTTTCTCAAAATCACTTTTTTCAGCAATGGTTGATGTGCAAGGATTACAATATCTTTGGATCCAGACTAGCTAGCTTGATAACTTTTTTTTTTCTTTTGATCAGAAATGATTTCTGCATGCAATTATATTATATTTAGAAGTCAGAACAGCACGTATCATTTACTATTTCTATTGGAATAATTCGAGAGCAATGAAACGCGAAGCCTGATGGCCACCATATGGAAAAAAAAATTATTTAAAAAAAAAGCAGTTTAGATATATAAAAATCCTTTTGTAATTGCATTACTTTAGCTCAGCAAAACAGTATATAAAAATCCTTTTGTCATTGCATTACTATAGCTCAGCAAAACACGGAAAGTCGTGTTTGAAGTGCCTAACATGTCTGCAGGGTTCGTACGCTTCTTGAAACTCCTTGATTTCTGAGAGCGAATTTCAAGACCTTGAAACCCCTTGAAAATCAATAAAATGTGGTTATGTTGACAAAACCACCTTGAAAACCCTTGAAAATCAAACCATCATCTCCAAAATATTTTTAATGTGGTAAGAAAAAACACGACAGTTTGATTTTTCTGCGTTCAGGTTGATGAAAAATTATTTTCAACATTTTTACATCATCGCGATCCCACGTTGTCGTCTGCTAAAGAATGAACCAAGGGAGATAATTTGTAACTTCCGCAATTTTTAAATTCTACGCATGCGCGAAGAAAAGGTCTTGCGCTTCCGGTTTGTTCTGTTCATTGTGAACGGAGCTTGAAAATGCCTGGGGGGAAATGTGCTTTCAACCGTCTGTGGTTGGATAAACCCGAGTTTTCTGACTGGGCGAGAAAAGACAAAGCCAACAAACATGCCTGCTACTGCACAGTCTGCAAAAAAAGTTTCGATGTGGAGTAATGGGCGAGAGTGCCCTGACTAGCCACAGCAAAGGAAAAAAGCACGTGGCTCTACTGGTGGCGAGATCTTCAGCAGCGATACCCATCTCGTACTTTCTTACGAACAAGATGGCAGCAGCAGTGTCGAACGCAAATGTTGTGTCGTCATTAAATCCTGATCGTGATGTGTCCTCGCGCGAATCCAGTACCAGCTCTTCAGCCACAGTGGACTCGTTTTGCTCAAAGACAGATGTGCTGAAATCTGAAATTCTGTGGACACTGAACACTGTAAACGCGCACCAAAGCTTCAGCTCTTGTGAACAGAATTCTCAGATTTTTCAAACAGTGTTTCCAGATGGTCAAATCGCCAAAGGATTTCAGTGTGGTGAGGGAAAATCAAGGTATTTGGCGACATTTGGCATTGCACCTCACTTTCATTCAATATCACTGGATCCAGACTAGCTAGCTTGGTATTTTTTTTTCTTTTGATCAGAAATGGTTTCTGCATGCAATTATATTTTATTTATAAGTCAAAACAGCACGTATCATTTGCTATTTCTATTGGAATAATTTGAAAGCAATGAAACGCGAAGCCTGATGGCCCCCATATGGAAAAAAAATTATTGAAAAAAAGGCAGATATATGAAAATCCTTTTGTAATTGCATTACTTTAGCTCAGCAAAACAGTATATAAAAATCCTTTTGTCATTGCATTACTATAGCTCAGCAAAACAAGAAAAGTCATGCTTCAAGTGCCTTATTTATGTCTGCTATGATACAACAGTTCTTGTCATGAACCGGTTTTTTTTTTTCAATTTTCATAATTTTGCCACCATTTGTGATCCCCAAATCACACAAGAGCTTTGAAATCTCCCAAATATGTTTTTTCCATGTTTTTTTTTTAACATAAACAATAGAAAAAAAGTTTTAAAAGAACAATTGTGTAATTTTTGTGCCACCTCTTGCCTTGAAATAAAATAAACGCTCCTTGAAAACTCCTTGAAAACTTGAATTTTGTTCTTGGGAGTCTGTAGGAACCCTGTGTCTGCTATGATACAAATAAAGTTCTTGTCATGAACCTTTTTTTTTTAATTTTCATAATTTTGCCCCCATTTGTGGTCCCCAAATCACACAAGAGCTTTGAAATCGCCCAAATATGTTTTTTTCCTTTTTTTTTTAAACATAAACAATAGAAAAAAAATGAAGTTTTAAAAGAACAATGGTTTGATTTTCGTGCCACCTCTTGCCTTAAAATAAACGCTCCTTGAAAACTCCTTGAATTTTGTTCTTGGGAGTCTGTAGAACCCAGTACAGTATGGTATAGTTGTTCCTCTTTAAAGATACGTTAAATGAAAACACTAGATTTTTTTTTAATGGAAAAAAGGCTTTAAAATTTCTGCTCAGAGGCTTTAAGTGATAATTGCTGAGTGTTAGGCTTTTGCACTCTTTATTTTCTTGGTTTGGATTGTGCTATCAAAAGCAGTAGGCTAGGCACTATCAGTTATGAAGATATTTTTCTCCTGTTTGCAACGATTAGTGAATAAGTACATTTATAATACAGTTGGCTTTGATTTAGAGGGAAAAGAGGGATTTCGCATCAGGGTGAATGTAACTAACTTTAATGCTCCCGAGCAAAGGGCACTGTGACTTTCTGATTATCTTCTCTCTGTCAAAGCTTTACTCATTTTGCTTCCAGAGGGCTAGTGTCTTGTTCACAGAGAAATAGTTGACCAGCATACAAACCAAAATTTTTGAAAATAGAAGAAAAAAAATAGAATAAATGAATTGCCTGCCCTTGCTTTTGTTTTGAGAAACCATCTATTGACCTCCTTTCTTTTTCTTTTCTTTAATTTAAGCACTTTTTTTTTCTTCACGTTCACCATGTCTTCATCTTCATTCTTCTTTTTTTCTGGTATATGTCACTTTGCTACTTTCTTGTTTATGTTATTGTTAATGGGAAGGGGTTGATTGGTATTCTGTATTTTTGGAAATGGGACTTGTTGGCCTGTGGCAGGTCATTTGGCTAGCTTTTCAGATTTAGTGTATATCTGCATGTTCTTTTAAAGATGGTAATCGCTTGCATACATCTTGAGTACTCTCTGTCCTTTTTTTTGTCTCCTGACTTTTAAGGATTTCATATTCAGATTTCGGGAAGGATGGTGGCATTAGAAACTCTGAAAATGTTTTAACTCATTCTGGACCCACTGATCTCTTCCATATTCTGGACCCACTGATCTCTTCCATTACTGTCTTTTCTCCAGAGAAAGAATTCTGAAACACATAGTTCCCTTACAGCTATCATCTGCAACTGATGCATCTTTAAGTTTAAAGGAGAAAAATTTTTTTTTCCTTTTTTTTTTAGATTAAAAACAAAAAAAAAGCGTCTTTATTACTTTGATAATGAGCCAGGTGTTTAATTTTAGATGTTAGGGTCAATTGAATAAAGAACCTCGATTGGAACCTGGTACCTACATTGTCGGTGTGATGCAGCAGCAAGCTTGGGCCAACAATGCAGAACAGGAAAGGTCCAAAATGGGTTAAACACGCCACGTCCAGCACAGATGCTAAATCGGGAGGAAACCAAAAGTCTATCATCAGGTCTCTCTCAGAAAGAACAATAATATTCATTCTCAATTTAGTCACATTTACAACAGACTACCAATGCTCAAGCTGCACTTCAAGCTGCCACTGTGGTACAGGGAGGCAGCTCTGATGACCAGCAGCAGAACACCATCCTGCGGGTGATCGTGGACAACGTGGGTTACCCTGTCACGCTGGACGTTTTGCATCAGGTGAGAGTCGGGGGGGGGGGGGGGGCAATGTAAACTTTTGTCATGCAGGAAACGAGTGTACATGTAGTGCAAAGATGGGCTTATTCAAATAGGAAGCACAAATCTCTGTACTGGCCAGACAGTTTAATGAGCTTCGTCACTGGGACCAGCCATGATCTAGCAACATTTTGACAGAAAATTGCCACGCATTTTACGCGAGAATTTAATTTGATTAGGACAGCTGTTGGAAAAATTTAGAGAGTGGTGATTGCGAAACAATGCAATCAAAGTTTGAAGCAGAGACAACTGCAGTACTTGCATAAATTGAACATAATGAGCTTATTTGGAAAAATAACTAGCAATAAGGTTAAAAGAATATTTCATGATGACTTTCTCACACAGTTAATTCCAATATTGTCCAGAGATCAATGTCATCAAAGCTGGTGTGATTAGGTTGAAAATTGATAAGTCACCAACAGAAAATTTGTGAGGAAATTGTATCAAGTATGAAACCGTTATAGATTCATTTAGGAACACACGAAAAAAAAAGGCAAGATTATTATGTTCAAATGGACAGTGTAAATATTGAAATAGAATAATTGTCTACAGTTATTTTGGGCAATGAGCATTGATGACTTAGCTGGCTTTCAAATCTTAAGAGATCGGAGGTGGCAAACCTTGATCATGTATATCAGCTTGCGGAATATGTCAGACAATTGTAAGAAGGCAAGTGAACCTTGAAAACCTATTTCAGTGATGAAGTTTGTTTGAATGAGTAGTTTAACTGTTGTTTGAGAAATCAAAATGGCGGGGTAAATTGATGGACCCATTTCAGTGCAACGATAATGCTATCGATCAGATTCACTAGTGTCGGTAATGGATTCTTTTTTCTTTTTAAATTTTTGTTTATTTATATTTATTTATTAGTGTATTTTGCTGTTTTATTTCAGTCTTTTGTCTGTGAAGCAGAAATAATGTGCAGGCTGCGATTCCTTCTTCAACAGACTTGTTGTCTTTTTTGTGACCAACCTGGTTTGTATAATCTAACTTGCACATTTAACCCTCTTCAGTATGCACTTCCCTTCGCTTACTTACGCCGAAAACCAATGGCAAGAGAAGTAACTCCGTAATTTGAACATGGTTACCCAATTTAAAACTTGATTTAAAAGAGAGGAAAGGAAATAATGAAATGAAAATGATTTTAAAAAATCCTATGAATGTATATGTTGCTATATGATGAAGTTTGAAGAATGTCACATGAGCCATTTATTCAGGGGGAAAAAAATCTTCTTCAGAACTTTCTTATGAATTGTTGTTCATCATATCTAGAACGTCATTCCAGTTGAAATCTAGGTCACCCTCAGCATCATTACCCTGCACTTTCACTAAGTCTTATGCCGTAAATCCTTCAAATCAGCTCATCTTCATCACTAAATCCCATGATAGAAAGTCAGAAATCAAGGTTAGCCATGGTGAAAAACACCACTTTGACCACAAAACTTAAAAACAATCGTACCTCAAGAACTATGGCACGTACCGAGTCGCGGTGTGTTGCAAACGGAAGTGGATTGTAAAAGGAAAAAGGAAATCATGTTCTCGCGAGACTTCCTTTCCTAGGAGAAACATGACGGCGCCCATTGTTGCCACGTGTTTTATCTGGTGCTGGCAGGCGCTCAGCCTTTCGGCAGTGTGATTTCCAGTTGGGCGCTTGCTTGTCAAGAGAGTTAAGCTTGTATCAAGAATTTTTGTTTTAGTAGTGAAAGGAAAGTGATTTATCTGCATTTTATCAGCATTTGTAGTGCATTTAGAATTACTCTTTAACATATTGAACAGTAACTTAACAGGTCAGTGTCATTTTTACTGGCAGACTTTCACTTTGATGTTGTGGCGTTGCTTTTATTTGGTTCAGGCTGGGGAATTCTCTTCGGATCTGAGGATTTCCAAGAAAATCACCTGACCTTCAGAGGCAAGAAAAGCGAACATCTCAAGAAAAAAAGAAGAAAAAAAAGTCTGTTTAAAAAATAATTGCAAAATGATTTATTACTGCAAGTCTTGCACCATATCCTGTTCTTCCAGTGCAGGTTTCCATGATTCTACGTTCAGTGCTCTGCTGACCGCAGTCGTTATGGTATATCATGGTGCGTCTGCTTGCATTAATCAGAGCATTTTGTTGCGGGCAAATATGTAGGTGAACACAATTTGTTCAGCCTTTTTTTGTTGTTGGCATCTCCCAGTCATGGCCCACAGTACAAAATATAACAGTCATCACAGTAATGGCCCCAAATAACTGTGTTTTATTTAAATCTGAATTGTCCCATTGAACAAGGTAATCTGACATTTTTCAGTGTTTCCAGTTAAATATTTGTAACACTGCAATTTCACATTTGAGTTGAGACTGCTTCATCTTGAACTCAACATTAGCAATCAACAAAACAGTTTCAACCAAACCAAATCAGCTTTGTCTGCGTCAGTTTCTGAATTTGTTGATGATAAATACTTATTTCTGCATGAAAGTCATCATGAAATGTTTCTGTAGCTTACTATATGTGTTTCTGAATTAATTAATATCAGTGATAATTAGTTCCTAAAAATTAGGGGGTCAGACTCGGTACGAAAAACTCACATCCAAACTTTCAGGGGTCACGAAAATATTTAGGGGGTCACCATTAATAACTGCTAGAAAATGTAGTACATACACACAACACACACACACACACACACACACACACACACACACACACACCACGTGCTCTCGCTTGCTCATAAATGCACTGAGAGAGAGAAATCATGAGAAAAGAGGTGTTGATAACGGAGATAGTTTATAATAGAGATAGAAATACATTAGAAAAGAAGTGTTTATAATAAAAGTTAATGAAATATTCTAGACAGTGCTAAATATTATCTTTTCATATTCGTGTTCCTATGTTTTTAAAGTGTTATCATCAAACATGAGTAAATGTGAGCACCAGCATTATCAGGATATTAACAGTGAAACTTGATTTTTGGAGCGCCCTCTTCGATTATCATCACAGAATTTCCACCACGCGAGCCATTTCCTTCAATGTTGAAATATTTCTTTGTATGACCAAATTCCAGTTGCCATTCAGTGATCATCTGAAGCCTGGTGGAACCTGTGACAAAACTGTAGACTGGCCATTCTTGTGCTGTGAGCAACACATTCATACGTCCAGAACGGAGCTATTTTAATTATCCAAAATGGTCATGTTGCATAGATCGTTCGACTTTTGTTCCATTCGCTGGATTATCGCCCACGAGTCGTAGCTGAACTGTCGGATTTTGATTCAGAAAAGCCGAAATTCCTACGGTTTTCCGTGCCACCCCCCCTCCTTCCCAACTTAGCCAAATCACGTGATCTTGTGGTCCAATCATAGACTGGATAGGCTAGTCTATTTTGTCGACTTTCAAGCGGAAGTGTTTATCAATTCAGAACGTTCTAAAACATTGAGGAAATTTACGTTTTTAACTTCAATCGTGGCAGATAAGACGAATGCCCTTTTGCGTGATGCTCTGCTCAAAGTTGTAATGCAACTGAACATGCGAATTCTGTTACTTTTTCGCTGCATGTCACGAGAATGATCACTGTGCCTGACTTACCAGTCGATGACATGGGGCAAAAATACTTGCGGCTAGATTGAAAGCGACGGTTTTCCAGACCTGCCAACCATTACGCATTTCGCGTAATTTATTACGCCCAAGTGATAATTCTTACGCCCGTACGCATTTAGCCAAAAAATAACGCATTGAAAGTTTCCAACAACCAAAGAAACAAAGAAAAAAAAAGCGGACGAAAACATCGGCTTATGTACAGATACGCACGACGCCGTGCGTATAACCAGTAATCTTCAAGAAGCGTTTCCGGTCATGAGCAGTTCGTTTCACCATCTTTACCATTCAGAGAAGTTGCCATCCTTTTGAAGTTTTAGCTACGAAAATGTCGAAACGTGGAGCAGAAAAGTTCTGGACAAGATGCGAAAGAGAAAAAACTTGGTCAAAAGTTCCGAAAAGAATACTCGGAAAAGTTCCCCTGCACACGACCTTCGGCTAAAGGTGTAAATTGTGCACAGTGTACCACTTGCCAGTCGGACTTCACAATTTCCCATGGCAGGATGGTGGATGTGATGCGTCACCTCGAGTCACGCAAGCACATCAATTCCTGTAACGCGCCGAATTCTTCCAGCAACACACACACACACACACACACACACTAACACACACTAACACACACACTAACACTAACACACACACACACACACACACACATATACTGAGGAAGAGTGAGAGGGGGGGAGTAATCAGGAAGGGAGAAAAACGTCATACACCAGAGAGAGAGAGAGAGAGGAAGGGAGAATACTCAAGCAAACGCATACATACTCAGCAGTATGTGTGTTTCCAGTGTATTCTACATTTTCATAATTTGTAAAGATTTCTTGTGACACTTAAAAGAAAAGCTTGTTTTTGAAGAAAAGTAAAGTTCACAAAAAATGTGCAAACAATTTCATCGCATTGTGTTTGTTTGAAAAGAGGTAAGTGTCGCGTTTGATTACTCTTAGCTCTCTGAAATTACACATTTCTGCCTCACTGAGCTTCAATTCTTACTCATTGGTCTCTTAGGGGGTTGGCAGGTCTGGTCTTCTAAAAAGAAATATGACTGAATTTCTCGGAGAACTTTTAACCAGTGGTGTCAGCGTACAGATGCAGTACTTCCTGCGTCATATCATACCAGTTAGCAAGCTACTAACAGTCGATTTTATTGGTTAATTTGAAGAGAAAGCAACCAACCCATTGGCTTCTTCAAGCACTGAATCAGTGCTCCTTGTTCAAAGTATGTCATTTTCAGCTCGGTCAAACAACAAAGTAATTGTTTTGACTTTTAAAACATTTCTCATCAAGAAGATGAAAGATACCTCAGTTTCATTGTACAAAAATAAAGTCACTTTTGGATTTAGTCTTTTAAGGAAAATTAATTAAAAATGGTCAAAATCTGGTGTCCTGAGGGAATTTCAGTGCTGTGACTGCAGTGTTAGCTGGGCACATAGAGCAGAACAAGGGTCTGTGTTGATAGTGTTAAAATCATGCTGTTACTACTGCTGTCACTATTTGACAAAGCTTCGCTGTCCACATTTTCAGTCACTAGTCGGGTCTGTCAAACTTGATTTTTCATTCTAACCCCTGGCAGCTTGATGTGAAAAAGTTGCTGACTCTTCATTGGTTCCTGTGACATAGTTGGCTGTAATGTGAAGGGTGGTCTCGTTTGAGTAAAAACACCCGTGGTGTATGTGCGCACATGATTCCTGAAAATGTTGAAGGTTTACATGCCACGGCGTAAAGCATCTCCTTAACCCTTTCACCGCCAGATGTTCTGTTTTGCATAAATCCCCATCGCCAGCCATTTTTCAGAAAATCTCTTATTTCATACTAGCATGTGTGAAGTGTGGATATCTCTGGAACTGAGCAACCAATTCTCATGCTGTTTTTTGTGAAATGGAGGAAATAAACTGTATTTATTTTAGATTATAGAATGTTAGTAATGGTTAGACAACGACAATTTCAAATTTTTGGTAATTTCAAGTGCAAAAAAAAATTGAATGCTATCTTTAGTGTCAACATAAAAAAGTGATAAAGTTAACCACAGCAAGCTGCAGTCAGCGCCATGCCGCAAGAGGAGAGGCCATGACCAGCAGTATAAACAAATACAGTGCAGGACAGACTACAGACGCTTCACCTTCCTACGGACCATCAGGGACTGGAACGCCCTAATCGCAGAAGAAGCTGAAGAAGCTACAGCTACTGACACTCTTGGCAGCTCACAGCTGTCAAGAGGAGAGTAGAACCAACCAACCAGCAGTCCCATTCCCCCTCCCCCCCTCCGACCCCGCATTTTTAGTGTTATAAAATATGGCCCCCTTCCCTTCTCTCCTGTAGGTTTCTTTTGTTTCTGCTGGCATGGCGACTTGTGGGCCTGGCCAACACTAGGTTGTGTGGGGCTGGCTTGGATCCCAGCTTGCTGGGATTTAAGGGTGACCATGGTAGCTGGCCAGCAGCGCCACATCCAGCTAATGCCCTTAGCAGTTAGGGTTTGGGTTTTTTTTTTTTCTTTCTTTTTTGTGTGTGTGTTTTTTTTTTTTTTTATAGTAATATCAGTAGCGTAGGTGTTTATTATCATTTCATTTTTGGTTTCCCCTTGTTTTCAAACCCACCAGGAAATCACGCGCGCCCCCCCCCCCCCCACCCCCCCCGAAAGTAACAGCAGCAAGAAGAAAAAAGAAGAAATCATGCAATCAAACTCTGAAAAAAGAAGGAAAAGTACTCCACTCGCAAAGTAAAGACCAGAACGTATGTAATATCCAACAGAAAAAAAAAAAAAAATACAGCAATAAATCAACATACCCCAACAGCAGAAAAAGAGCTGGAAGAAATCCACAGGTTGAAAATCATCCTTGTTCACCAGCACCCCTGAAAAAACATTCAAAGGAATAATTAGTGATATGACTAATAAGGTTATGCAGAAAAGAAACCACACACACACACATGCGCGCGCACACACACACACACACACACAAACTGCTTACACCCCACTGGCACACACATGAAAGAAAGAAAAAGATAAGGGGGGACACACACACGCACACTTTCTTATGCCCCACTTGTACACACATGAAAGAAAGAAAAAGGGAACACGCGCTCGCGCGCACACACGCACCCACGCATATGCACATACATCCCTTTCACTGTTGAAAGCAATATTTTTTATGAAAACAAAGTCATTCACTTGCCTGTGGGTCCCTTATAACTTTGAGAGCAATGCTGCTAAGGCCTATGAGTGCAGCTCGCCACTCAAACTCATCTCTGCAGCAGACCTCTGACACGTGTCAGTCAGCCACGCCCCCTTCAACCTCGATTCGTGGCAAGCCAGCTGGGCTTGCAGTTCATTCATTATCTCATAGCTGCTAGTCGCCCCCTATAATGCCTCTCTCCTGTGTGATAGTCACTGAAAGTTGGCCCAGAGCCAGCAACGCTAAGCTTGTTCATGGGCCTGTGTGTGTGTGTGTGAGAGACGCACTGAGCACTGCTCAGCCACTTGGTACGTGTCCAACAGTCGGCCACTATGATAATTCGGTCAAGCTCCCCCTTTCACCTAGGGCCAGATGTTTCCTGCTCACAATCTGGGTGTTCTTCATCTGAACCTAGTGTCAACTGACCGACTTTTCAGTATTTCCAGCACCTGATCTGTGGTAAATGTACGGCGAGGCTGAGTATGTAAAGTGCTTGGTTGTAACGTCATAGTGAGTGGAAAAACAGTCGGAATAAATTGATAAAGAACACTTAACTGAACAGTTCTCTGAGGAAGCAAATGGCTGTGAGCACAGGTCAGGGAATCACCCAACTATGACGTTTCTGGCTTTCTGTCTCATCAGATTAGCGAGTGAGAATATTGGGAGTTTGGTAACCCTACTTGGTCACCTTGCGGCGGCGGCGGTGGTAAGCCACTTGGTCGCCGAACGGCGACATCGGCGGTGTAAGGGTTAATCAAGAAGCTGTACATAGCACATTTCCCAGATGAAAGGGTTAAGCATGAAACTGTTGTGTGTGTGTGTGTGTGTGTGTAACTTGAAACATGCTTGTATTTCCTTTATTTTCTCTCTTATTTTATCCTTGAAGCAAGTGATGATTTTCAACATGGATCATCTAAGTCTTACATAACTATGGGGCTATATATCCTAACTGATGCTTCTTGGACACAAGATATATTCACAAATTTGTTTTGACGGAGGTGCTGCTTATTACCTTCTGCTGAAAACGGTTCTTGTTTCAAATGTTGGATGGTATGGTTCAAGAAACCTCTCTCTCTCTCTCTCACTCTCTCCCTCCCTCCCTCCCATGAGCACATGTCCTTCAAGAAAGGTGAGCATATTGTGTGCAGACACTGAATTAGGATTTTTTTTTTTTTTTTTTACTCTTTCTGTTCTCTCTTGGGTGAATGCAAGGCAGTAATGAAAGCATAACATACAGACTAATATTAAATATTTCAGAGCTCTATTAGCTAACTTGATCGTGGTGATTTGAGGGATGCCTTGATCTTTTTTGTTAATCAGTTTTTCTTTGCAAAAATGGTTTGAAAGCAGTGTTCACAACAGGTCCAAATGAGGGTCTCTCAACAATGTTAAATAGTATAAACCATGTACAGGAGTGTGAAAGAGTAGGAAAACTTATAGAAAAATCATCTTAAGTTTTTTTGTTTGTTTGGTGGTGTTTTGTTCGGGGTTTTTTTGTTTGTTTTTAAATTTGTTAAATACAGTGACTGATAGCAATGGTTTCTGTTGGACAGTTCCAGTGATGTGGGTTTTGTGTGGAGAAAATAGTTTCGAATAAAGGTATACTTTGAGTTACAGGAGAAACAAAGTTATTGCAAAATGTACTGAATGTTTAAAAAAAAAATGTGCATATGTATACATACATACATAAAGAAACATATAAATATGAATATAGATAGATAGATACATGTATGCCATTGGGAAAAAAATCTAGACGCAAAGTTCTTGAATGCTAAATACATTTCTGGGGTTAACCTTGTCTCAGTATGCCAGTTTGAATGATTTGACCAAGGATGGTGATTTGGGAAAACGCACGCAAGCAAAATCTGGTCTCGTTCAGTCTGCATCTTTGACAGCTTGCTGTAGTGTATGAACAACAGTGAAGCAACAGATCCTGTAATATTGGGTGGGGGAGGGGGCAGGAGCAGAATTTCTCCCAAAGTCTGCTAGTCAACCAGGTACTACAGAAAAACTTAAGAGAAAAATTATGTTCAGTGCACTTATTGTAAGATCGATTTTAGCGTTTCCCATTCTGGGAAATATGACGTTCCTTTTCATTGTTAATGGGTTTTCCTTGTGAAAGTATAAACTCTTACAATTTGATTGTTTTGGGGAATAGTAGGTCAGTGACATTTTTACAGTAAATGGGTATGTTACCAACGTTATGGCTTTGTTTTGGTTGAGAATGATGCTTTTCAGTATCAGGGGAAACATTTGTTCATTTAGCCAGTCAGGAAGAAGAGCCTTGAATCACCTTTGTCATGAAAGAAGTGTTGAGACTGCCAAATGTTCCTTTTTTAAACAGATACTTGTTTTGCATAGTTGCTTTTCATTCAGTGTCCATAAAAAAATTTTTTTTTTAAATGTTGTTGTAAGGAAAAACTTACGAAACATGCAGTGTTTATTCAGTTGTGCAAAACTGCATAGCTGCTTCCTGTGATATACTATTTGAAGGGGGGGGGGGGGGGGGGGGGGGGGGTGTTTCATGGATGGGTAGATAATGACCATTGTGTTGTATTCGGAAAAAAATGAGAAATTCAAAGTTATATTCTCCCTTTTTTTTTTTTTTTCTAATTCTTTGCTGGATTTTAAAAAAATCGAATGGTGAAATGTTCCAGCTGTTCACTAGATACGGAAAAGTCCTCAAGATCATCACTTTCACTAAAAACAGTGAGTACAGGGGGTTTATTTGTTTGGCTTGGTTTGTTGCTCTTGTTTTTATGATTGACATCATCAGTGTATTTGAGGGTGTGGTCAAGAAAAAAAAAGATATTGACTGAAATAAATGCTGACTTTTCTTTTCATTATCATTGTTTTTACAAAAAAGAGGTGGGATGTTGCGTGAGCATCGAAAAGACGACAATGTGGGAACATTTTACATGTAGCATATTTTAGTATAATGGACATCTGTAACAGATTGGGGGGAGGTTTATGGCATTTTTTATTTGACCATGCTGGTTTTAAAGATAAATTCTTGGGTTTCATTCTGTATTCAGCTATTACCATTTACATTTCAGTATGAACACACATATTTTTGGTTGTGCAGATACCTTTCAAGCTCTCATCCAGTTTTCTGACACGGTGTCAGCAACCACAGCCAAAGTAGTAAGTATATTACTGATTGTAGTGCTTTGTGTGTGTGCAAGTATAAATAAGCAGTTAGCAGTTAGTTATTTTTTATAAGTTCTCAGAGAGTTTGTGCCAAAGTACGCAGGAGAATCGGGTGTAAAAGTAATTTGTATGGGAGGAAACTGTACTAAAATTACTATAAGTTCAGGCGTCTCTTACCCTCTGCGATGTCAGTATTACTAGGTGAAAACGAATCTCTCTCATTCCCTACCCATATCCACTTTAGAACAAATTTGAAGGTCTGTACAAGCCTCTTTACCCATATGATTTCGCCATATTCTGTATACATATACGAGTAGAAAAATGTCCACTTCAAAAAATCTTGAGACAAAGCTCTTGATGGCAGTTGCGCTTGTAGAGAGATCAACATCAACCATGGTGTGAACCCTGTGACTGTAACAGTAAGACGGAATGACTTTGGCGTAAAAGGCTATGCTCGGATATGCTTGCAGTCCCTGGATAACCAGAACATCTACAATGGGTGCAATACTCTGAAGATCGACTACTCCAAACTTACCAACCTCAATGTGAAGTACAACAATGACAAGAGTCGTGATTTCACACGTCCTGACCTGCCCTCTGGAGACCCTAGCCTTGACCAGGCTATGATGGGAGGTAGGTGCAGATCATCTGTTTTGGTGTTAAACCTTCACAACTCTCCATGTGTGTTTTGGAGAGAGGATGAGCGTTGTCCTTTTTTTTTTTTTTTTTTTTTTTTTATAGATAGTTAAAACCTTCCCAGCTCACTAAAGATAATTGGTCATGATGGTCCTTTTTGATCAGGAAGTGTAATCGAAGGCTTTGAATGTGCCTTCGCTGTCACTCACCCATGTTTTCTATTGACACCTGACAGTTCTACATACGTTTTTCAGAAATTGTAAAAGTACATCAGGTCATGGGATCTCTTTTTGATTACAAAATTTGTTTGTGTAATATTTTCTTGTTCTTCTCTGTCATCCAGGTCTTCGAAATTGCTCTTTTGAAAATATTTTATGAAATGGTTACAGTCCCCCTCTATCCCGTATGTTGTTCCTGGGTTCCTCTTCCCTGGCTCCGTTTTTACTTTGATTTTTCATGCCTGAATGACACCTGCACTTGGCTGATCCATATTAGAGTTTTAAATGGGAATCAGGTTTAATTCCCTCTGTGTATTTATACACAGGTAGAGCAGAAATTTCTTTTATGTTACATACCTATACTTTCGTAGTTTGTACTAATGGTGATCCCATCATTTACTATCATTCTTATTATAGTATTTGTTACAATTTTTGTACTGCAGTTCACATGAATAAAAGAAATTCCATGAGATTTTTGAAGTATGGTATGGCAATTCTGACAATGATCCTATTTTCCCTGCAGCGCATGGCTTTGGATTGGCAGGTGAGTTCTGCCATTGCACGAGGGAGAGGAGTTAGCCTCTCTGCCACTATATATAATCCAAAATCTTTCCAATTCTACAGTTACGTGGTACTCTGCAACGTTTTCTGTGGATCACTCTCTGAAGTTGAGCATGGCAAAGTTGTAGAGTGGAATCTAATTTGATCAGAACACAGAACCAGAACCTTCTATATTTTTCTTCTATCAGTCCATTGAAATTGATACAAGATTGACCATTCATATACGCAGGGATATGGCTTTTTAGCATACAGCCTGTATAGTTCTGGTGATTTGAAATGTGACTTTTGCAAATAGGGGAGCAAGCTATTGATGTCTCAAGGAAGAAGAGTGATCCAGATGTTGCTGTGTACATCTTTTTTATGTTGCACTGGTTATCTTTGCTTTGTTCTGATCTTATCTCTTGCAGTTTCCATCCTGGAGACACTGTGCTTGTATCTGATGTTTACATCTGGCCTGTTGTCTTGTGTATTTGCCTTTTTATCCTTTGTCTTCTATCCCAGATATGGCTGAATCTCTATGCCAGAGGCACATAATCATATATCTGTACAGTTGTCCTGAAGGAGTGGGTTCCAAGCAAGAATTGCGCCAACCTTGCACTGCTGTATGAATCTGGGTTGAAAATTGAAGAAATTTTGATAATTCCCTCCCTCCTCCTCTTCATCCCATTGCCTGTTATGCATGGATATGGTATTTTTGATTGAACCAGTAACATTTTTACTGTAATGGAGTCTGTCTTACTCATTCTTTTTCCATCCACTCATATTGTACTACACTGTTAATACAACTATTCATTTTCATGTCTTATTTCTAGTGTATGCCTTGTCTTTGCTCTTTCTGCCTGGTGCTCGAGCCCTGGTCGGGGGCATTTGAACACATCTGTTTGCCTGCGCCTGACTAGTGGTTGGCATCAATACTGTTTCAAATAAATATGTCAAACCTCTAAACTGTGGATAAATGTTAAGTGAAAGGTGAGCCTTTGAAGCAATTTCCTTCTGGTATCGTGTTGCATTTTGTAAGTCAAGCTGAGGGGCCCTCTCCCCCCACATCCTCCACTGTCTTACACCTCCTCTATCCCATGCGTCCTCATACAGGTTTTATAAAAATTTGGAAGATGTGTACACCCACTTTATAGAAAATATACTCATTTTAATTGAAAAATACACCACTAGCAGTTAGGGTTGACAGAACTGGGTTATATCAGAAAATGTGACAGAATAAGATAAGTGATGTGTATGGTTTATTTTTCATTTGCATTGTTTTCATAGATGAAACATAGAGTGTGCTGATTTCTTATTTATGTGTTTTCTTGATTGAAAAGAATAGGGGGGGGGGGGGGGGGGGCTCGGGGGCTCAAAAGCAAAGTGATGTTGCTCAGAGGTAGATGATCACTTTTCACGGGGAGGGGGGGGGGGGGGGGGGGGGTCAAAAGAGAGGTAGATGATCACTCTCCTGTGGGGCAATCAGAAGAGCTTAACTGATTTCATTTGAAGAGTTCATTCACATTTGTTCACTGTGTGTGCCAAAGTTGCTATGTTGAGATATAAGGGTTAGGGTTATAGGGGATTGGAAGCTTGAGGTCCAGTTGTAGATGCATTGATGCTTTTTGACCTTGCCTTTCATTGTAGATGTGCTGTGTAGTCAATTTTTTTGCTTCTGTATTTCTTCTTTGTACATCTGTGAACTGTGTCTTGTAGAACATGCTATTGCAGTTGTCTTTGTTAAATCTGTTCAGTGAAACATCCAACTTTTAGACTCTTTAGACTCTTAGGAAAAAAAAGACCTTGTGTAATTGAAACGTCAGACTCTGAAGATATTTTTTATTGAAATCATAACTTTCTATTAACCTCATCCTTTTTCTACCTTCATCTTATTGTCCTAACCTTTTCTTAAGCATGTAAATGAATGAATACATTTTCAATTTTGTGTACAAGACTGAAATATTTGTTTTGTTGTGTTTATTTTTAGATGATTTTAGGTTGAGTGTACAAACCATGAGATCTGTAATAAACTATCAAGGGGCGGTTGTTATGCATGATAAAATCCCCAATCCCACACATCTGCTTGCATAATGGTGGATTGGGACAGGCCCAAGGTCTTTTGTTTTTTTTCTCCTAACAAGTGTAGAACATGCCAACCCTAGTCATGATTTAACACTTAGTGGTGGTGGTGAAGTGTTCATCAAACAGTTAACTTTTGTTTAAGTTGCTTATGACAGTAACTATTGCTAATGCAGTAACTCATTGTTTCTTCAAATACAGCTGCACATGACTTTAACTGGATTGTAATTATTGATAACGATGCAAATTGCCGTGTTTGTGCAATGACTGACCACTATTGTTGATACAATCGCAGCAAAAATTGCCACGTGATTACTGACAGTTCACCGTAATTGTGGATTGGGCTTGCAGCTGGTGATTTTCTGAGTGTTCATATCTTAGATTTACGCATTTGGAGGGGGAGGGGGGGGGGGGGGGGGGGGAGTCAGAGGTACCCAGAATGTGTAGGCGTTTACAGGCTTTACCGAATAAAGTGGGATTGTGATTTTTCTAGAGTCGTCTTGAAATTAAAGTTGGTAACATTTAGCATTTTTTTTTTTCTAGTGGCTTGTTAATATAGCCGGTTAACTATGCTTTAGAACTTTAAAAAAAAATAATAATAAAAAATAAAGTTTTTAAAAGTGTATTTAAATGAGTTTGAGGTACGTATGTAATAGTATAATAAGTTGTCCTGAAGTAGTTTCAGCTTTAACTTTCTTTTATGATCATTTTCAGGATTACTTGGATGGCTTCAGTTCAGTTTCTCAGGATTGTTGAGACAACCACACTGTTCAGTTGCAGGATCCGAGTCTCTTTTCAAGTTTATTCCTCAGTATATGAAGAAGCAGACTTGGAGAAGCACCATGACTTCGGATCACCGGTGGGAAGAGAAGGATATGGCTGGTGCTTTATTCTCCTCTTCTTTATTTCTATTGCAGGAGGCATGCCAGGCATGGCCGGCTTTGGAATGGGAGGTCCTGGTGCCTTCGGAGCTGCCAGAATGGGTATGCCAGTTCCGGCTCAGGCTGGGAGCTGTGTGGTCCTCGTCTCCAACTTGGATGAAGATGTAAGTACCACCACCGAAGACATTCCCCATTTATCCTACCCAATCTGAAACCTGGTGCCATGCGTTGCCCTTTATTTAATCCCTGCAGACAATGCTTTTTGGGCTTATGCAGAAATCTCTTTAGACGCACATTAGATACCCTTAGTCTCACCTTGTATTGCCTAAGGAGGCATGGGATTTTTTTTTTCTCCTTGAGATGAAGACATAATATTTTGTGAACAGGCAGTTTTACAAAGATACTTCAGATTTTGAAAAAGGAGCAAAGAAAAACATCTCCTGCCTTCTTTTTTGTTTTTTCTCCTTGAGAGGAAGACATATTTTGTGAATAGGCAATGTTTTTTTCCAGACTTTGGAAAAGGAACAAAGAAAAAAAATCTCCTGCCTTCTTTTTTTTTTTTTTTTTTTTTTTTTTTAAATCAAAGGGTGATGAACTTAAAGTGAACCTGGGTGTATAACAGTGTTGGTTGTTCAGTCGGGTGATCTACAGGTGTGCACAGTTTTCTCCCCTCTCCTGTCAAACCTCCCCTTTCTGTTCCCTATGCTGATGTAAGATGCAGCTCATCAAGATCTCCCCCTGAGCTTTTGTGGCTTCCTATCAGGTTCCAGTATTGGAAGGAACTTTGTTTTGTTTTGTTTTGTTTGTTAGTTTTCAATTTTCTTGCACCTTTCAGACCTCTGCTAAAAGAGGGGCAAAACAAGTAGAATTTGAAAATGTTTGTTGCCTTTCGAAGCAAGTATTTCTGGAGGGAAGCTAGCGCAGAGATGGCATGAATTGCTTACAGCAGAGTTGTATGGTAGTGGCGCTTATTGTGTGTAATCGTCGGAAAAGTTAACATGAAAAAAATTTTGTTTTTGACTGCATGACTTACGTTTTCTCTTTTTATTCAGTGTCTTTATACATTGTTATTGGTTTAAAAGTGATCTTTTTCTAGATTTTAAAGAATCCATCCAAGTATAATCAAATGACCTTAGGATGCCAGTTGCAGAAATTATGTATTCAATTTAGGCCCTTTGTAAATAGTAACTTACAAGCTTCAGTAAAGTCCAGAGTTGCTTTTCTGTCATGACTTGATTTTTCAGACAGGGCTTTAGTTGTTACCAGAAACTTGAATTCATTGAAAGAAGGGTGAAATCAGAAATGGTAAACATTAAAGCTTAAAGAGCAATTGTTCTAACATTTGACAAGAAAATACCTGCTTGCTGCCCCTGTTCTAGTCAAAAAGGAAATGAAGGGAAAGTAGCTGGGCCTTTCTTGTGTTTAAAGGACAAATTGGTAATGATAGAGATGAGTGGAAAAAAGGTGTTTGTTGGGTTGTATCCTTTGGCAGTAACAGTTGTGCTCCATAGCCCATTTGAGTAAATATTTTAAACCGATTTTTTGTGATACTTGAGATGAAATTTGGTTATGTTTTCTTTTTATCATTTTCTTTGATTAGAAGTTGGAAGCTTGCTGGCTCCATTAATAAATCGCTCATTCATTTATTTTGGAGGCAAAAATGATGGCTATTTAATATGGATCAGGTATTTAACTCTTGGTTATTGTTGCATAAAAGCTATTGCATGGCCAGCCAACAGATTTATTGCTGCTATGATCTTCAGTTGAGTGGGGAAGATTGAGGAGAGGAAAAGAAGGTTCTCTGTGCTGATTCTACTGCATGATACACAGCTGGAGCCAGAGAACCTCAACACATTTGTTGCATGTGGTTTTTGGGCACTAATGTGTATCTTTTGGTCATTGCCTCAGAAACCTGTGTGGAAGACACCCCCACCCCCTGCCACTCCTCCCCACATACCAGTGCATTGGTTGTTCTTCGTTCTTGTGCTACAATGCTGTATTAGTAAATTCTGCACTGAATTAGTTTTCATTGTGGCTCATTTGTTAAAAAGAAACAAATTTTTGCATTCTCAGTTTGTGTTTATGGAGTTAATAATGGTCTGGTGTATTGGAAAGGGAGAGTGTTTTGTTGTTGTTTTTACTATAATGAGAAATGATGTATTTTGAGATTGATTTCATGATTTGACGTTGTTTGTGTACCATTGTGATGTGGATTGTGACATGCCAATTGAACACGAGGTGTGTTGCGGGAGAAGGGTGAGCGTCGCTAATGAGGATGTATTTTCTCTCTCTCTCGCTCTCCCTGCCCACCCACTCATCCTGGTGCCCCCACGTGGAATCTCTCTCGGTCGCTCGGACTGACCTTGACCTTGCTCTTCTTGCTCTGCCTCTCATGCTGTTGCTCTACTGTAGAACGTCTCGACAGACGCTCTCTTTAACCTGTTTGGTATGTGTACATGCACTTTTCTTCTTTTAGGATGCTCTACAAGATACTCTTCTGCCAGCAGTTGTGAATTAATTTACTTGTTAGCTGTCATTGAATCATTGCATATTTCATCGCCATCCCTTATAAATTGATCTTCAAATATGATTTTCAAAAAAAAAAAAAAAGGTTGTCTTGTTCACAAAGCAGAATTGTTTATTTTGTCTTCCATTTGATGTTTATACACTTGCGAGTCAAATCCAAGCTTTTAATGTCTAAAAGGCTATCTAGTTACAATGGTGCAGAATGTTGTTAGCACCTGTTTCATGGACATGGAGAAAGGTTTGCATGTCTGATATAGTCCTGAATGTGCTTTTTTTTTATCTGTGGGATAAAAAGTTATTGTGATCAGTTTACTATAGAACTTTGACCATATGTATCACTTTCACCTCTTTATGGGACAGGCACAATGATAAAATGTTAGAATTAGTTTTGATTTATTTGGACAGGAGTTTCAGCTGTAATGGAATTTTAAAAGAAAGGGTACATTTGAATTGCCTTTCTACAAAACGTGACTGACTTTGAGGGAGCACTGTATGTTTGATGCACTTGTTCTCGGAATACAATTTGAGAAATTTATTGAAAGGATTCCCAGTGTATGTAGTTTCATTATGGATATCATAGAAAAAGTAGCATTTGCTGTTTGTTCTGTGCAGTTTTAGTTGGTGCATCATCATGTTCTTAATTCTGCGTTAGCAACAGCTCAAATTTCCTTTTTTTATGTAAGGACTCAAACATGCTAAGGTAAGGTGCCAAGACAAAAGAGTGTCCTATGTTAGCGAATGTCTCAAAAAAACATTGATCTATTAGCTAGTTTCTTGAGAGGGAATCATCGTTCTCCCTTGCCTAATCTTTTATGGTGGTGTACGATCAGGTGTGTACGGTGATGTGCACCGCGTGAAGATCCTGTTCAACAAGAAAGACAACGCCCTGGTTCAGTTTGCTGACCCCCAACAGGCCCAGATGGGTGAGTGCTTCTCATGGCAACTGCTTCGCACATTGCATGTTTCTTCCATGTGATGAAGTCTTCTTCCTTTTGTGTCTTTTAAAAATTTTCTGAGAAAAATGAATATGAACATATAGCTGATGTGTCATTGTAGACTCTTTTCAAGGACTGAAAAATATCCTTGAAATTTGGACTCTGGTGCCTATAAATACCTCGGAGTGCTTGAAAATACTTGAAAATGAACTTTTTGATGGAACAGTTTATGTTTTGGTGAGAAAATATAAAAGTAATTCAAAGAACTAATAACATATGGGGGAACAAATTACTTTGTCTCTGCCAAAAATGTCTATTACCTTGTCATCTGCTTCCGACAGGATTCTGAAGTGACTGAAGGAAGCTACAAAACAAACGCAAAATCAGGCTCATTTTATCACTATTACAGTCCTTCGATTTTTTTTTTACTATAAAACCTTTTTAAAAAAGAAAGTCCTTGGGAAGCCCTTGATTTTTTTTTTTCTTGTTTGTTTCCAAGTCCGCTTGATCCATGGATGTTTTGGGGGGGGGGGGGGGGGGGGGGGGGGGTTGTTCCTGAAAAAAAAAAAATTACATGAACAGGTAACTAATTTGAACAAGCTGAAATGTGCAGTGGATTCTTGCAGTGAAGAACAAGCTATGCATCTTTTTCAAAGGTTCTTGTATAAATTGTTTGTATTCATGACGAGAGTTCCTGCTTTGATGATATGTTTTGGATACATGGTATCCTAGAGTTGACGGTGAAAAGATTTAACTCATGTTTGACCAAGCATTGTGTCAAGTTTACCATTCTTAGACAAGAGTCAGCAGCTGACCAAGATTTTCAACTCAACTGAATCTCCATCTTATTGATGATCTCCAGAAGGTTGTCCCCCCACCCCCAACAAAAAAAACAAAAAAATTGATTTTCAGCATGCAGTTCTTGAGGAAACTTACCGATATCTTTGTTGAATTCATGCCAATACTGCTGCTGTCATATCTCAACAGAATTACGGTGTCTGTGATCTGTGATGACATGACGTGCACAATATTCCTCATTTGAATAATGGTACCTCTTGGGTACTTGTGTATTCTAGTTTATGAGCTTCCTACACACTTATTCATATCTGGTCAATAGCAGTCCCAGCAGATCTGTTACTGTAGGCAGATGGCATAGAGGTTTTGGGGCATCATCAACAAAGGCTTGTTTCTCGAAGTGTTACACAGCGACATGGTCAGACAGTGAAAGGTAGATCATGAATAGGGTCCTAGAGTGGAAGTAAGATTGCTAACATAAAGTTTCATGATTGTATGGTTTTTAATCTAATCACCTTTTAAACTGGAAAAAAAAAAAAATTGATAGTCTTTTACTGTTATGTGGGTGGAAGAAAAATAATTACACAGTCAAGTGATCTTTGTGTTTCAGCCATCACATACCTGGACAAAGTGAGAGTGTGGGGCAAGAATATCCGTGTGGCACAGTCTCGTCATAATGTTGTTCAGATGCCCAAGGAGGGACAAACTGTGAGTTGATTGTCCTGCTTTGTGTAACTTAATTTCTAGATCTGGAGGTGGTGGAAAGGGGGGGGGGGGGGGGGGGGTGTTGATAATGACAGCAGTAATGAATTTGATGTCGGTAACTGATTTCATACATCTCAATTATGCACACCTGTTTTACAAATCAGAATGAAATTGACGTCATCTCTTTGCATGGTTGATACTGGAATTCTGGCTCTAGTCTTAAGCAGTTTTGGCTCTTGCGTGCTTGAAGAAAGTGTGCTGTTTATTTTCATGGCAACCATTATCTAGCTTTTAAAGTGTCAAGAAATGGCTGTCTTTACTCCATTGAACTCTTAATAATTGTTTCCTGAATTAGACAAAGAAACAAAGTAGATCTGGAATACTTTGCAGATGGCTGCCCTCGGGGTACAAAACTGGAGGAAAAGCTAGCTCATCTTCATGAAATGAGAGCGTGGAATGAAATGCTGTGTATGAAAGACGACAGCTGAATCATTGGTGGATTTTTTAGTATGATTTTGTTAGAGAGGTTCCAAAGGTGGAGGAGGGTGAAATAGTGACAATGTAGGCGTAAAAAAAAAAAGAAAGAAAAAAATTACCATCTGACAGGTGAGCTGATCAACTGTAAAGAACAAACAAAAATCAGATGGTAAGAAATACTGATGTACTGACTTTTGAAATTTGCAATTTCAATTAAAGTAAATCAAAAGTGAATTATAATGGGAGAAATGTGAAAAGTATTTAACTATTCCCTTCTGTATATTCTTTCATCCTGCATGTAGCCGATGCTGTGGACTGTTTCACAAGCCAAGGTGAGAGGTGATCAACAAACCAAACAAAATGGCTGATTGAACCAGCCGCTGTGGCGAAGTGGTTAGCGTCACAGACTCGCGGCTGGGGTCGTGGGTTGGATTCCCGTCAGAGTCATGTGGGATTTTTCTGCCCCGAATGACTCCTACCCAGAGTTGAGTTTGCTATGGGCTCAGTTGGGAAGACTGGGACCACACAGTCGAGTTTCATCCACTTCATAGATGTGTGAGAGAGTTGCTCAAATTTCCTGACCAACACTGCAGGTGGTCTGTATCTCTCAGGCCTGGTTGATGCCAGGATATATTATGAAAGGAAGCATAGAGTACAGCCCCCTCATGCAGTCTCAGACCGGAATGGAACTCCATAGCATCATCATCATCCTCATTCTCATCCATCAGCAGGAAAAAAGTCTCGGATTCTGTGGCCCTTCATGCCCTGCTCTCATGGTGACCTCAGTTTTGATGTCCTCTCCACGTCTGTGGCCTTGGTTTGATTCCGTCGGGATCACTGGTATCGGCGAGTCCATTGGGCTGTCGTTGGACAGACATGGTGGCACCATCTGGAGGGAGAGCTCACTCGCGCCAGCTCCACAACTAAGGAGTTATTGGTCAGTAGGGGGCTTGGTAGGTGGTGTCCTGCGTGTGTTGGATCAGAACAGGTGCCACTGAACACCACCAAAGTGACTCGGCAGCAGTGCAGTGTCACACCCGGTGGGTTGCCTCCTGACGACTTGACATTGACTGCTCCCTGTGGAGTGCTGGGGCTGCGGCAGGACTGACCCGGCTGTGGCTGTGGACGGGGTGTCGGAATGAGCAGCGTGGGTGCGCTGCCACTGAGGTTGCACAGAAGATGGGACAGCAAAAAAAAAAAAAAAAAAAAAAAAGACGGCTGATTGGGCTTTAAACTTAACCTTTAGTTTGAAATCTGTAATGAAAACAAGTTAATGACCAGACTTTCAGTTTGAAATTTGCAATGAAAGAAATGAACAGTCAAATGTAACTAAGATGAACAGAAAATTGTGTCAAAACCTAGTGTGTTGGGAGAGAATTGCCCTGTTCCCCCCCAATTTTAGCCACAGACATGGAAGTTCACATTCATGGCTGCCAGCTCTCCCGAATTTTTTCTGGAATTTCCGTATTTTAGACATTTTCCCCAAAATTTTGAATTCAGTGGAAGAATCCCAAAATTGGGGGCATGGATTAGGATTGCATTTTGGACAGGCATGATAAAAAGTATTGCGGAATGAAGCCCGAATGATGCGTAGATGTTTGGATTGATTTGGGGGGGGGGGGGGGGGGGGGTACCTGTAATCTAAATCCGAACTGGATTCACTGAGTTTCGTTTGAATCAGCACATCAAGTTGTATGTTTGTTTGCTGAAGATTCTACAGAGAGTGGATGTGCTGTGAGAAAATTCACTGCATGCGAAAAATGATCCTATTACATATTACAGTTGAGAATAGGTAAATGTGCTGGTGTAAATACCTTCAAGATCTATAGAAAACTGCGGTTTATGACAGTTTACTGTGAGAGCTTCAGCAGCTCCCCATGGTTAATTTCATTCAGCTAATGGCTTTTTTTTTTTTTTTTTTTTAATCAGATTTATTCATACCTTTTTCTTTATCCAAATTTTGTTCTCAGTTGAGAGAATATCTAAGTTTGAAACATCTAAACACCAGATGTAAACCTCGTTTGTTTGAATGTGGGGTTTCATTAACCCTCTGCCTGCTGCATGACTTTTGTGCTACATGACTATGAGAATACCATGCAACACACGCTTGCCATAAAGAAACCTCAATAAAAAAAAAGTTTGCTTTTAACTCATCTGTTCTATAAAAGTAATGAAAAAAATTCAAAGACATCACGCCATCCAAACCAGTCATTTTTTCCCATATATAGTGAACTGGTACACGAGGGGGGAAAAAAAAAAAAAACAGACCAACTCTACTTCGGTGTTCTCGGTGCTAGAACAATTTTCCCTAAATCCACTGTACCCACAGAATGTCATGGATTAGGAACACACAGTGATTTTCCAAGTCTAAACAAAGTACTGAATCCTTTAGGAACAAAATAAAGTCATTCTATATGGTCTGCACACTAAGTCAACTTTTGTGGTGAAGGGAAACAAAAAAAACAACAACCAAACTTCAACAATTTTGTCAAACTGAAGGCATCACATACAAGAAGATTTGTCCTTGAACTACTGAGCGGAAAAAAATAACACAAACAGGTTACTGGATACTGGACTTGACATTGTGATGGAATTCAGCAAAAATGTGCAAAGTGCAGTAAGCAATCGACGACACACACCATCCCCCTTCCCCACACACACACACACACACACACACACACACACACACACACACACACTGTAGTGATGATGTACCTCTTGTCCGTCTCCTCTTTGCTTTTTGATGAACAAGGCAGTTTTTAATTAAGGCCAGAGTTTATGCTCATCCTTTCTTGCTTGCTTTTGTGCAGCAAATAAATTTGTTTCTCACTAAAAGTCTGCTAAAATTCCTCTAAAAATCAAAAGGCTAAAGGTGACGCTCCCACAGGTAGATCATGGGACACTCCCACTGACTGACCCGGTTTCCTTGCTGTCAAAACAAGAGAAACTTTGGGGGGGGGGGGGGGGCTTCACTTCTTGTAACCTACCACTCCAGTCAACAATTAAAGAATCTCTAGCAACTTTTGTTTTTCGAATTTTCTTTTGGGAGGGGGGAGGGCAGCTGGGCCCAGCAGCAATGGGCAGTTCAACATCATAATTATCATCGTCCGAATCATCTATTCCAGCCTCAAAATCAGTCAGCAGTCGATCTTTATTTATAACTAGGTCGAGATCGTCGCGCTTCAAATCTTCTTCAAGAGTGTAGCCCACAAATATGCTCTGTTCATCACTATCACATCAGAAAATGAATTCTACAAGTTGCATAGTTACTTGATCCTGAAAATCTTCGCGAAAAAAAAAAAGCTGAACTTTGAAAATTCACAGCAGCAAAACTGCTCCACCAAAACTTGTGCAACAAAAACCAAAATGACGTCCAGAAACGGCTGTACCGGAAGACTCTTCTGTCATGATTGCATTCTGGGATATGTGATGGTGAAAGTAGTTGACCTAGTATTCAGTGGTCGATCTCGATCAGTCTGGTATTCAGAAGGAGGAAATCTCATGGTCGATCTCAGTTGATCTGGTAAGCATTAGATTAAAAATGCTGCATTATTAATTTCAAGATTTGGGTTTACTGACAAAGCATAATAGAAATTAGAAGTATTATACCAATGCAGGTTGATTTAGTCTAGATAGAATATAGCGGGGTTTTTTTTTTTTTTTTTTAAGTACTGTTTTAAAAGCTTTCCTAACTCTTATGTCTTAAGAGGAGAGGAAGAGAGCAAGGGTTACTACCAGGGCTACCAACTGAAAATGTGCAAGTTCACGGATAAGTCATACATGGGTACTTTGTACCCTACCTCATAGACGACGTCTGCCCCCTCTTACCTTCTGTTATTGATTTTGAACTGTGGTTTTCCTTTTATAAGCAGGATGCTGGGCTGACCAAGGACTTTGTCAACTCACCATTGCACAGATTCAAACGTCCAGGCTCCAAGAATTGCCAGAACATTTTCCCTCCCTCTACTGTCCTGCATTTGTCCAACATTCCGTAAGTAACCACGGGGGAGATGGGGTGGGGGGGGTTCATGTACCTTGTTGGTGTGGCTGACATTTGCTGATTAAGTATATGCCTGGCTGCTTATGTTGGATGATTATGAAGTGGTAAGTTAGGAGTCTTTAATTATTGTTAAGCCACCATCATAATGAAGATAGTTATGTGGTGGTGACATTCCATGGATTGTAAAGTTATACAGACGCAGACTGTCATGAAGTATTTCAGTGCAATAGTTAGTGAGGTCTCACAGCTGTCAGTAGACACATCACGTGTATTAGTGGCAGTATTGCCCAGTAAAAGAACTTGCAACACATGGTCATGCTTAACAGTAGCTTGTTAGACCTTGAAGTCAATTCGAATAGCAACATGGAACGCAGCTTCAGTGAAATGATCATCCATATTTGTGTGCATGTGTTCTAGGGTAATTGTTCTGTTTTAGACAGTATATTGACAGTAAAATTATGTTTGTGCCTTTCTTGTTTCTCTCACCTGCCAGAAATTATGACTTGCTGTGGAATGTTTAATAAGCAGTGCATTGAAGCTGTGCCTGAGATTCACTTTTGTTTATGGTGTTATTGCAGAGCATCAGTTACTGAGGATCAAATCCAGAACTGGTTCTCTGATTATGGAACAGTCAAGGGCTTCAAATTTTTTCAGTCAGTATCTCATGGGCTCTCTCACCCATCTGTCTTTCCCCACTCTCTCTCTCTCTCTCTCTCTCTCTCTCTCTCTCTCTTCTCTCTCTCCGAGGCTTGCTTTTTTTTCTTCTTCTTCTTCTTCTCTTTGCCTTCCCTTTCTAAGAAATTGATGTTTCACCATTTTTTAAAATTTCAAATATGTGAATATCATACCCTTTAATATCGTGAAAACTTGTGCATGTTCTTACACATGCAGGCACACACAAACACACTGCCCTCAGCTATGCATGTGCTGTGATCATGATGAGAGTGCAAACATGCATGTATGTGCATGTGCACAGTGTCACATTTGTAAGATTAGATTTTATTCCAGAAGATTCTTAAAAAGTAAGTTTATTCCTGCTTTTTATGGCTTCTGTTCCTGATGGAAAGATTTTGGATACATATGTCTGACAAAAGCACGTATCCCATCAAATCTGGGTTGAGAGTCATGCTGGTGACTCTGCTTGGTTGCCATTTTCTTTTGTACTGAAATTTGAAACCAAACGGTGAAAAGAAATTGAGATAATGTCGTCTCTGGAACTAGACGAAATTTTAATTTAAAGTGGGTGACTAGTTGCCATGGCGAAGTGGTTAGTTTGTGGACTCACGGCTGGGAGGTTGTGGGTTCAATTCCCATCGAGTCATGTCAGATTTTTCTGCCCTGACCGGCTGCAACCCAGAGTTGCGTTTGCTACAGGCTCAGTTTGGAAGATGGGAACACACAGTCGAGTTTTATCCACTTATGGATGCATCTCTGAGAGCGTTGCTCAAATTTCCTGACCAACACTGCAGGTGTCTGTCTTGGGCCTGGTTGTCGCCGGGATATGTTACGAAAGGGGGCATAGAGTACAGCCGTGTCATACAGTCTCAGACCGGAATGAAAATCTGTAGCAGCAGCATCATCATCCTCTTTCTCATCAGTCCGCATTTGAAAGAAAAAGTCTCAGATTCTGTGGCCCTTCATGCCCTGCTCTCATGGTGACCTCAGTTTCGATGTTCTCTCCACGTCTGTGGCCTTGGTTTGATTCCGTTGGGGTCACCAGTATTGGCGAGTCCATGGGGTCTGTCGTTGGACAGACGTGGTGGCGCCCTGCGGAGGGAGAGCTCACTGATGCCGGCTCCGCGACTAAGCAAATATTGTTGTCAGTAGGGGGCTTAGTGGGTGGTGTCCTGGCTGTGTTGGATCAGAACAGGCACTAGTGAACACCACCAAAGTGACTCAGCAGCAGTGCAGTGTCTCCTCCAGTGGGTTGCCTCTTGACATTGACATTGCTCCCTATGGATTGCTGGGGCTGTGGCTGTGGACGGGGTGTCGGAATGAGCGGCGTGGGTGCACTGCTACAGAGGTTGCACAGAAGATGGGACAGCAAAAAAAAAAAAAAAAAAAGTATTTAAAGTGGGTGTTTTAGTGTACTTTTCTTTTTTTCAGCAGTGTACATTGACAGGAAGAAAAATAAACAGTAAACAAGTGGGGTAACTTTTGCTCCCATAAGAAAACCAAACACAGAGTAACTTTTATTCAAGACTGGCACAGCCTTTTAGACTTGAATAAAGTCAGACAAATACATAGATGAACAATCTAATAGTGGGGGGAAAAAACAAGCGCAGGCCAACAACTCGACTGTCTTCATAGTAGTGACTTGTTGAAGATTCAGACTTGGGGGGGGGGGGGGTTGAAGATGGAGAAACTGGGAACATGAAATTAAGAAAATATATTACAGATATGAAAACTCTTCACTAGCTGCATAAGAGAACCATTGTAATCCCTTTTGAAGGCAGATATATTTGTATTGCCTGCTCCGAGGTCTTTCGTCCGCTGGATCGGAACTCATCAGGGAGACACGGCTGGTTGTGTCTGCGCTCCTGGCGTCAAATACAGACACACCACAGTCCATAATACCGTGGTGGTCTCACCACCAAGGGTGCAAAAAAGAATCCAATAGCACCCCCAAAGATTGCTCGTGTATGTATTTGTCTTGACTTTATTCAAGTTTAAAAGGCTGTGCCAGTCTTGAATAAAAGTTACTCTGTGTTAGGTTTTCTTATGGGAGCAAAAGTTACCCCACTTGTTTACTGTTTATTGTTTACTGTTCCCTGCCTCATTTCATTTCCAATTTCGCTTCGATTAAATCGAGGTTATTTGTATTTGTTTCTGTCTGTCTGTGTGTTTGTCTTTTGATCTCCCTTGCATCCTTGGGTGGATCCTCAAGCGTAGGCTCAAGGATTGTCCCCTACATTTTATACTATTTGCATAATGTCTTTAGTTTTTCAGCAACTTTTTTCCACCCCACACTTTCATTTGGTTTCATTTACTACCCTTCACTGGCTGCTTTGGGGGTGCTATTGGATTCTTTTTTGCACCCTTGGTGGTGAGAACACAGTATTATGGACTGTGGTGTGTCTGTATTTGACGCCAGGAGCGCAGACACAACCAGCCGTGTCTCCCTGATGAGTTCCGATCCAGCGGACGAAAGGCCTCGGAGCAGGCAATACAAATATATCTGCCTTCAAAAGGGATTATAATGGTTCCCTTAAGCAGCTAGTGAAGAGTTTTCATATCTGTAATATATTTTCTTAATTTCATGTTCCCAGTTTCTCCATCTTCAACCCCCTCCACCCCCACCCTCCTCGAGTCCAAATCGTTAACAGGTCATTACTATGAAGACAGTTGAGTTCTTGGCCTGAGCTTGTTTTTTTCCCCCACTATTAGATTGTTCGTCTGTGTATTTGTCTGACTTTATTCAAGTTTAAAAGGCTGTGCCAGTCTTGAATAAAAGTTACTCTGTGTTAGGTTTTCTTATGGGAGCAAAAGTTACCCCACTTGTTTACTGTTTATTGTTTACTGTTCCCTGCCTCATTTCATTTCCAATTAAGGAAGAAAAATGTTTTGTGAATCAATTTTGATTTAACCAGCTGTGCAGAACTCGACCAATGCTTACGGTTTGAGACAAGAGCAGACATGTGTGTAATTTGTGTCTGAAGCAGTTTTTTTAGTATATCGCATCAGACTTGGTTTAAGACCAAGAAGTAAAAATTAAGACGTGCTGTCTCTCAGATTAACATTGTGTACTCTTGTCAGGAGTGTAGGACTACATGACACTTGATCTTGTATTCAAAATGGTGTGTTGGGTTGCAGGAAGGACCGCAAGATGGCGCTTATTCAAATGGACAATGTGGATGAGGCTGTTCATGCTTTGATCGTAAGTGGGGATGGATATTTGTTGGAGAGAATGAGCAAGAGAGAGAGCATCTTTATTTTATGTATGGCTTCTTCCCATATGCTCTTGTCACAGATTTCTTTGTCTTTTCAATGTTCATCCTTCCAGTGTGTATGCCCTCGTTCACTTTGCCACTATTCCACCCTGTTTTTGTTTTTGATATAAATGTCATAGAGATACAGTGTTATTACCATGAATGCACCTTTTTATTGAGAACAACTGTGACGCAATCTGTGCGTTGTTGAAAAGATATTTAAACTGAAAGATATCTAAACTGAATACTGACTTATCAGCACTGATATGATGGGGGCGATGGATTGTAGTTCACAAGGATGCAATGCCTGATCTCATATTGTTGCAGGGGATGCACAACACTCAGCTTGGAGAAAACAGCCACCTGAGGGTCTCATTCTCAAAGTCGACCATCTAAATCTGCATTGTCCAGGAAGCCCAGACAAGAGCAGACAGAAAACACATCATCATCTGTCATCCACAGTGTAGACCTTTATAACAAGACTTGGAAGCCCTTCAGACTGGAAACCCATGGAATCAGCAACCAGAACAGAACAGTTGATCTGAGCTCAGTTAGTTTAGAAAGGCACAAAACGGCCTTCCCTTCACCCATGGCAAGAGTAGCATCCCCAGTTTTAACTGTGGCACCTTTGGTAGCCAGGCTGAGGGGTTCCTTTCTCGGCAGTGTTGGGGTTTTTAAGTGCCTTGTTTTCCTCTTTTTTTTTCCCCCTCTTTTAGATTGATAATCATCTTTAAGAGTCTTATTTTGGCTTGTGCAGCTTAAACCTTGCCGTTAATACAGGTGGTTCACCTCTTCAAATCCCTTGATTGCTGGGAGAAGGGAACACAATCCAACATGGTTCAAATCTTAGGGTGTGTGCCATGTTTGTTCTGAACTCGTCCTCATTTTCTCTGTCATGTTGGTTGAAATTCAAGGGGTTTGATAATGCACAACGTTCGGTTTGATAGTTCAAAACGATTTTTTTTTTTTTTTTTTTTTTTTTTTTTTTAAATTCACGGTTCAGGGATGATAAAACATTGCCCAGCAGGTTCTTTCCAAACATACAGAGTTTGGTTTGACAGGTTTCTCATATGGCTTGTGAACAGGATTTATATCTTTTTGCCTTTTTCAGTTTTGTAAGTTCCAAGTGGGAAAGTGCATTAAAGTGCAGACCAAATGATTTCATTTTATATTTAGAGGTGACCACAAATATAAGGCTTTTTTTTTTTAAAGATATATATTCTTGTTTTAAGGTCCCTGTTTGAAAAAAAAAAAGTGTGTGAATGTATGAATCAAGGCAGCAGCAACATTTAATTATTGAACATTTTGGTTTGTGTATTACCATTACAAGGGCTTTTGTCAGAAAGACATTGTTGGCTTTGTCAGAAAGACTGTCATTCTGTCCTTGATCCTGTAGGGGGTGGGTTTTTTTCCCTTTGTTTAATCTGTAATCTTTTTTTTTTCTTTTGTTTTGTGGGAAGTATGATGCGGTGTTTGTAAAAATTAAAAAAAAATTATCTTCTAGTATGAAGAATTCGTGGTTATAGGATCTTTGAACTGAATACCTCAAAATGGAATGGTCTAAGTGGACCTGATTAGATGTGCACAAATGTCCTAAAATTATTTTGATGGAAGCGAGTTGCACTCCTTAGCATTAGAATGCTAAAAGGATTATTCTCCCATGCAAATATCACTTTTGCCTATTTCACCAGGCTCATTGATTTTGATGGTAAGTACAATTCTGTAATGATGTAGAAAAACGTCCGGAAATCCACTCAATGTAGTTATTCCCCTACCCCTTTCAATCCGATGCATTCAGATTGAATGTCAGTGGTAAGAGTTAAGTAATGAGCTCTGCTGTCATAGTTAGAGCTTAATGATTATATTCGCTGGTTTCAGCTAGTTTGTGCGGCTCTTTAAGCCCCTTTAGAAAATGTGCCAATTTTGGGAACAGAGACCCATGAAGCAAGGTGTTGGCCATTCACCGATGTTGTTTTGTGTGTTTTTCATCTACTGTAAAATCACTTGTTCAATGGGTGAATCCCCCCCCCCCTCCTTTGCGGGTCCCCCATTCCCCTAAAAAAAATTTTTTTTTTTTTTTTTTTGACATTAATGTTGTTCATTTGTGACTTGCTGTAAATACATCAGTCGGTTCCAACATCCCTGTCCTTCCTCCAAGAAGAGGATTTTCTTACAAATAATAAACGTAAGAGTGTTACTCATTGTGGAATTGGTTTCATTCATTCACACGTAATCTGATCAGTGGAACGTGGTTAATTTTAATAATTCCGGCTAACTTCAATGCTTTTTGCCGGTTTTCTTTTGTCTGTCACCACTGCACACCTTTCTTCTCACCAAAAGTACTAGGTATTTAGGATTCTGATCATTTGGCATTCCATTCCTTTTTTTTTTTTTTTTTTTTCAATACCTTAACTCTTCCAGTGAGTGGATAATTTTTTTAAGTTAGGCGTACACACTCGCACACCAACTTGCCAAGTCATGTTCTTATTCTGTGGGACACATGTTCTTGTTTCTGTAAGATATTCAAAAAATTTTCTGCTCCTGTCATCAAACCTGGTTCTACACATAACATAGTTTCTTAATATTTCATGGTTTCTTTCTGCTGCTGCTGTTTATTGTTCTTTGGCTGTTGTTATTTTCTTTGTTTACTTTCTATTTTTTCACCATTGTAGTGTTTTAATATTATGTTAGTGGGTGGATGTTTTTCCTTGTATTATTTTTGGTCAGGTGGTTGGTTGGTTTATCTTTTGACTTGACCAGCTGTGCCCCCTGTTCTGAACATTGTAGACTTGAATGTATAAGGGCCTGTAGTTTGGACTTTATTGAAATTGGAAGTGACTTAAAAGTATGTATTTCATGTGCCAGTTGAATTCCCCCCATCCCATCCTTCTGTGACAGTGTTACTATCTTGATGTTTGTGTGTGTTTAAAGTCTTCAACAAAACTGTTCTGTGTGTCAAGTACTCTCCATTTTCCTGTGTTAAGTGATCACACACAGAAAAGTTTTGTTAGGTTTGATGGTCCTTTTATTTCAGAAAAATTAAACTACGTGGCTTTGTGTTTAAATTGGAAATAGGATTGGCAGAAGAAACCAGCATATGTCACTTTGGTTATATTTTGAAATGGAGTAAGAAAAATGGTTGCAACTTGTCTTTTTTCCGCCATAACCCTGCCCTCACCACTGGTCAAAACTTGCAGAGTGAAGGGGCCGGTCCATTTTTTTTTTCTTTTATGTCATATACTACCGTGTCAAATTCTTGCAAGCAGTGATCACCTCCTCAGTACAGTTGAGTTTGTGAAGGGATTGTTTTTGCAAAATTTGGCATTATCACAGTATTTTTGTAGATGGTATTTATGTGTGAGGGATACACGTGATATACATCCACGTGTAGATGAAATAAAGGTTATGCCAGCTTTTTCTTTACTTTCCTTTTTCATATTGTAGGTATGTGGACTGTATGGTTGCCTTGACCGGTGTCTGAGGGTAATGGTCCAAATTCCTTATCAAAAAGGTTTGTTTTTGTTTTTTTCTGTAATTGTATGTGCCTGTCCAGGGGATCAGTTTTCATCTACAGGAAATATTTTTGTATTTTTCATGTTTTTCAAAGACCATATGTTCGTGCAATTTGTAAACAATAATGAATTTTACAAGGATGTTGCAGCCTTGCATGTAAACATGCCTCACAGTTTGTCATCTCCAGGTTGTAAAATAACCACTTGAAGAAGAATAGTTTAAAATTGGAATTGTTCTTTGCAGTCATTTTGATATTACTACGGTTTTGTAATAAAACTTTCAGATCTAATTGTGTGATGCCTAAAGTGAACTTTTTCCAAGCTCTGTCCACTATTACTATTCTACCTGAGCTCTCAGCTGTCACTGTTCTTCAAAACTAAATCTTGACTGCTCTCTGGGCTATATTTACTGTACATATATTTGTCATTCCCTTGTGTCCCCTCGCTCTGCCTAGCATTTCACTTTTCTTTGTATTTCTTGAGTAATTTTGTGTTACCCTGTTCCAGTGAAGATTGGAGTTGAACAGTTAACGTGTTTGTTTTGCTTCTTCATGTTCCTTTTGAAACTTCCTCCCTTCTTGTAGCTCTTTAGCTTTGCTCTGTGTAGTGACTAATACTACTATGTGGTGTTTTATGTGTAGCTGTAGCTATCACCTTTCTCATGCTTCATGAACTTGTCTGGCAAGGGTCAATAAACTTTCTGTTCTGCACTCTTCTCCTCTTTCCTGGCTCTTCTCTGAAACAGTTGCATGAGCCAAAAACTTGGTTACATTGGATTGAAAGCACGTAAATGTTTAACATGCACTGCAAGAAGCAATATGTCTGTTTAGGATGCATTGCCACACTTGCTTTGTGACCGTTGATGTACATAATAAAACAATTTAGTTCATTAAACAGGTTTTACAGAGAATCTGATATTGCGCAAAAGCAGGTGAACCACTCCCTAACAGACGGTTAGGTTAAATGCAAACAGGCTTATTGTCCAAAGTAAAGAGTCAGCAGGTCAGCTTCCATTGCAGGATTCGGGCTTCTCTTCAGGATGATAACCCTGATAATCATGGTCATTTGGGGTTTGTAACTCGCCAAGCACCGAGTACAAATTGAAGATCTAATGTACCTGACAATTATCTTGTTTAATGCATAACTCCGACATTCATTCCCTGCTATCGGGGAAACGGAGCCTGCCTAGCTGTGACCAGCTGAAGGCCCAATAAACCTTCTTCCAACCACTACTAAGGTTGAAAAACGATGAAAAGCATAAATTGGAAGGAGTAACCAGTGCTCAAGCTGTAAAGGCTGCTTTCATCTCTAGCTTTGGAGCCCTTAATGAAGGATGATGTCAAACAGTTGCATGTATGTGATAATAAAAAAAGACATTTGCTCGGCATACGTAGTTGTAGATTTTGATTTTACCTATTCACTCCATTCACAAACTGTACAAAACACAGAACCTCGAAATAATGGGAATTGCTGTAACAAATAAGGGAATCCATTTATCTTTCAGAAATGATTTTTGTGAATGAGAACCATGCAAAATTTTGAAGCGTTGCCAACAAGTCTCATCCTTGGTCCTGAGGCATCGACAGTTCCTTGAGAATGTCTAACTTTCGCAGTCATAATGAGTCCACTCTTGTGCTTTCTGCCTTTCCAGTTGAAATGGCCCTGTAAAGTAAAAAAAATCCTAGTCAGGTTGATATTGAATTAAATCACTTTAAGGTCAATGGAAACGCTTTCTGGAGATAACGGCAGAACATTGGTTGCATATTGATAAATGTACTTGGCATTGCATGGCTTCATTTTTCACTTGCACCTCCAGTACCTCATTTTTCACTTGTACTTCCAGTACCAGCTTATGTCAAATACTAGCTGATAGCTTGTATGTCTGCAGGAAGTACAAGTTAGAATGCTTGCATATAGGGATCATAGAACAAGCTCAAGAAAAACTGACAGCAGTAAATGGTCAAATTTAATTGATTTTGTCTTTCTTCATCAAAGTAAACTCTCCATTAAGAAGCTTACATGTTGCCATTAGCGCTGGATACATTAACATCTCTACCCACCCCACATTAAACAACAAAACAATTTTTTTTTATTCCAACAAATCATCAGTTGCATCACGTGTAGACTAGTATACATTCACACCTAACTACAAACTATCTCGCAGGTACTGTATGACATGACAACATTTCGACGGACATCATTCAAAAGAAAAGGGGGGGGGGGGAATGCAAAGACGAAGGTTGCTACAGTCTCTTTCAATTGATTTTTCCTTGTCACACTTTACACAACTTATTTTGAACCCTACTATACACTCGCTGCCTCTTGTCAGTGTTGATAACGCTCAGGCATTGAAAACTTAGCCGGTCTTGTAAATACAGTGCTATATCACACACTTGTTGCAATGTGCATTTGTATTGGAGATGCTGTGCACCATACTTCACTGTATCTGTCTGTTCCGGTGACATGCTGGTGTTGGAACTTAAATTCAGGCTTGCAAACTACACCTTACATGTGCCAAACACTATTTGCTGTCAATATATACATATAAGCCATGTCAAAACTACCACTCCTTTTTCACCGCGCAGGTAACACAAGTGTCAAATTCTTGAGATGATAATATTGCATCATACCATACATGTAGCCGTGTCGATCAAAACGAAGGTATACGACATGACAAAACGGGTTGAAAAATAAACGGATCACGCTGGATTTACCAAAGGGTTGCATGGAGGATGAACCAAGGGGATGCAAGCAGGAACCACTCGACCTTCACAACACACAAATGAAGACCACTGGATGCAAGACGAAACGGCACATTCACCGACCTCTCGAGACCAGATACAGATGGCTAAACACAAACACTGATTTAGCGTTTGTCTAGCCTCAAACCACAAAAGCAAACCCATAGTAATAGATCAGACTGGTAAATAACAACAAACCCTACAGCAGCAAAGAGATGTACTTTGCCCAGTAAACACCGGGCTATGGACTTCCCCCTCTCAAAGACCTGGCTAAAGCTTGCCTATGCAGCTTGCTGGGGGGTGGGGGTCAATTCCGCAACAGCATCCTAATCAGACCACCTGTTGACGACACTCGGGTGAACAGGTCATTCCCCATTGTCCTTGGGTAACCCGAGGAACATGACCAGAACTTATTACTTGACACTATGGATGACCTCAAGACAGAATTCAGTCAGATGTCATCATTCTCGACTTAAGCAAGGCATTCAATACTGTGCCCCATGCTAAGCTCTTGCACAAGCTAGAACACTGTGGGATTAAACAGGGCGTTCTGCGGTGGATTAGCAGCTTCCTGACTAAGAGAACTACGAAAGTCGTCCTGGAAAGAGAAGACAACGGTGAAGTCAGGCGTCCAACTAGGCACGGTATTAGGCCCATTGCTCTTCTTGTGCCATATAAAGGACCTCCCTGATTCCGTGAACTCAACAGTGCGCCTATTCGCAGACGTCTGCCTCTTATACCGGGAAATTCACTCACAGCAAGATCACATCTCGCTGCAAGACGACCTCAACAAACTGGAAAGGTGGGCCAAAGACTGGGGAATGAGATTTAATGCATCAAAGTGCAACATCCTATCCACAGAGTCAAAGAACCAGTCCTCTTTTTTTTTTTTTTTTTTTTACAGATTGAATAATAAGATCCACAAACATGTGGAACAAAACCCATATCTTGGTGTTGAACTATCCACAGATTTGAAATGGTCAAAGCATGTGGCAAAGATCTGCGAAAAGGCGAGCTCCACACTTGGTTTTCTACGTCGTAATCTGGGCAGCTGCACCCCAGAATGTCGTCGCTTGGTATACCTCTCCCTAATCTGAGCAGCCCTTGATTACGGAGCTACTGTGTGGGACCCGTACTTGGCAAAGGACCAGGAAAGGCTTGAGCGAATCCAAAGAAAAGCAGCAAGATTAATGAAGCGTGACTACAGGTCCAGAGACCCGGGTTGCGTCACACGAATGCTGACTGAACTCCGTGACCACCCCTCCAAGTGCGCAGGAAACAACAAAGACTAGTCACCTTCTATACGATCATTGAAGGACTTCTTCCAGCACTGCAGCCAGAGAAATTTTTAACACGAATGAATAAAGAAAAGAGAGAAATCCGCCTCAAAATGTTTCATGGCTTCGTGTCAAACAACATCGTCACAAAATTCACATCAAACAACAGCGCGGATATGTAGTCTCAGAGTCAAGCACCGAGCAGTACCAGCGCTCCTCCTTCGTGCAGACCGTCATGGACTGGAATGAACTGAACGAGCAAGTCGTCCAGGCAGGCTCTATGGCAGCGTTCTCTGCAGCAATCAGCCGAGTCACTATGTTGCCATCTTTGCACTAAAGTGCAACAAAAATGTTTTTAACCGTACAGGTCAATCTTAGAATAAGATCCTGATCCTGATCCTGATAGCCTAGGTGGATGCAGCGCCGCAACAGGGTCCCATTGAGCTGAACTCGGGGATGGCCGTTGGGGCATCAGTTTCATTGGGTCGGAATGTTTTTAAAAAGGAAATACACAAAAATTTTTTTTTTTTTTTACCTGAAGAGGGCTGCTCTCTCTCTCTCTCTCTCTCTCTCTCTCTCTCTCTCTCTCTCTCTCTCTCTTTTCCATTGCTATTTATAACCTAGGAAGGTTCCAGCAACAAAAAAGTCCTGATCCTGATCCTGAAATGCCGTTCCAACGTAAAACTTGACATCACACTGTTGCAACCCTTCATCTGAGCGATACGCGATGCACGAGCAATGCCTGCTACCCAAAAAATCCACATTTCCAGAAATTACATCCTCCAGCTTGACAGTGAAACTGACTCAACTAAACACCGACTGCTGCACGAAAACCGCTGTTGACAGTATGTGTGACTCCATATTTGGAGTCCCAGTCTGAATGGTAGATCAATTCTTTTGATACACAACAGATCTCAAAATGATTAGAACTACGCTAGGGCAGATTTTGCCTGTGCTACAAAACATTAGACTGGATTAGTGGAAGCTGCGGTAAAATAGATACGAATTACTAAACAAGCACCCCTTTTATCTGTTCGAATGTGTTGTTGATACAGTAAAGGTTAAAAAAAAAATCAAACCAACTAAATTCCCATCGACGTTAGTACTCACAGGCAAGTGGTTCTTCATTCAGCCAGTGTGTGTCCTTCAGAGTTCTATGAGGGAAAGGCGGAATTTTGTAATCAATAGCTTAAAATCCCTCAACTAAAACAATAAAACAAAAAGTTAGAAAAACAAAGACAGAAACTGCCTCTCACAGGAAGAAGACATGATTAAAAGGATGATTGCATATTCCTCTGAACATAACAACAAAGCAAAACAGGCGATCCAAATGTACCAACGGCACGGAATTCATCTAATGAAGAGGACTTTCTAATACTCCAAGAAGAAATCCTGTCTGCAGTAAAATCGCATTGAATATAATTATGGGAAATCACCTCACTTTGAAACTAAGTGTATTCGAGCTGACTGTTACCTTATAATTATAGGTGTTTGTTTGTTTGTTTTTTCACATTATCATTTTCGTGTATGTGTGTGTGTGCGTACCAAGATCGAACAGTGACTGTCTGTTCTTCGTTTCTATTGTTTTGAATGTTGTTTGTCCTGCCTGAAGAAGAACCAGAAGTTCAAAACGCATTGTGTCTGTTTCGTTGTTTGTTTTATTCCTTTGTTTGGCTGTTGAATAATTCCTTTTTTTTCTTTTATGTTTCAGTTTCCACCTGCTATCACACAACTTTGAAACCAGCTGTTTTCAAACTAATACCTTTTATTGTTCTGTCTTTCGTTTCATGTTATCGTTTTCATGAGTCTGTCTGTCTGACTGTCTGTCACTCTCTCTGTCTCTGTCTCTCTCTCTGTCTGTGTCTCTGTGTCTCTGTCTCTGTCTGTCTCTGTCTGTCTGTCTGTCTGTCTCTCTCTCTCTCTCTCTCTCTCTCTCTCTCTCTCTCTCTCTCTTTCTCTCTCTCTCTGTACGCACCAAGGCGTGCTGTGTGTGTGTGTGTGTGTGTGTGTGTGTGTGTGTGTGTGTGTGTGTGTGTGTGTGGTGTGAAAGTAATGTACGAATTGAAAATAGAGGCACAATCGTTACAGCTTCGGTTCCATCAAGGAGGCGTCACTGCGTGCGGACTAGTCCATATACGTTACACCTACGTCAACTTCCTCGATTATGAGAAAGCTTTTGACAGCGTAGACAGAGAGACTCTCTGGAAACTGCTTCGACACTATGGAGTGCCAGCGAAGCTCACCAACATCATCAGGAATTCGTACGAGGGACTCACCTGCAGGGTAGTCCATGGACGTCAGGTTTCTGAGGCTGTTCAAGTCCGAACAGGGGTCAGACAGGGATGTTTGCTGTCTCCTTTTCTGTTCCTGCTCGCCACTGACTGGATCATGAAGATATCCACAGCACAGAGGCGGAATGGCATCCAGTGGACTCTCTAGTCACAGTTGGACGATCTGGACTTTGCTGACGACCTAGCTCTTCTCTCGCGCACCCAGCAGCAGATGCAGGAAAAGACCGGCATCGTGGCAGAGAACTCATCCAAGCTGGGCCTGAACATCCATCGAGGGAAGAGCAAGGTCCTGAAAGTAAATGCCACCAGCACATCCCCCATCACACTTGAAGGCGAAGCATTAGAAGATGTGGACAGTTTCACCTACCTCGGCAGCATCGTTGACAGGCAAGGAGGGACAGACGCAGATGTGAAGACCAGAACCAACAAGGCTAGGGTAGCTTTCCTGCAGCTCAAGACTGTCTGGGGTTCAAGAGACCTGTCAGTCAACACCAAGATCAGGCTCTTCAACACCAGTGTGAAGTCAGTCCTGCTATATGGAGCCGAGACGTGGAGAACCACCATAACAACGACCAAGAGGATCCAGACATTCATCAACAATTGCCTGAGACAAACCCTTTCCACATACGGTGGCCTGACAAGATCAGCAATGAAGAACTATGGCTGCAGACAAGACAAAAGCCGGCGGGAGCTGATATCCAACAATGCCGCTTGCGGTGGATAGGCCACACTCTGCGTAAGCCAGCCACCAACACCACGAGACAAGTCCTCAGGTGGAACCCCCAGGGAAAAAGGAAGAGAGGCCGGCCGAGGAACACATGGCGACGTGACCTGGACGCAGATGCCAAGAAGATGGGCCACACATGGGGGCAGCTGGAGAGACTGGCCCAGGACAGAGACAGCTGGAGGGACCTTGTCGGCGGCCTCTGTTCCAATGGGGGCGATGGGCAAAATTGAATTGAACATCCGCTAAGTTTTGAGACCACACTGTGCATGATATTAAGCTGATGGAGAAATGAATTAATAACTAAGATCAGAGAAATTTAGAAGAGGGTCTAATGGCTACGACTTAGCAGATGTCTGACCTACGCATTAGCCCAACGCGCTGGTCTGACCTTGAGTGCTTACCTCACATTGGTTGTGCCTTTTTTTTTTTATCATTGTATGTGTGTGTGTAGTTAATGTACACGTGTGTGTATGGATGTGTGGGCATGGGCCCATGTGTGCGCGCGAGCGCATGTGTGTGTGCATGATGTGCGTGCATGCATATGCATGAGTGTGTGTGTGTGTGTGCGCGCGCGCGCGCGCATGCGTGTGTGTGCACTTGCGTGTGTATGTGTGCGTGCACGTGTGTGTGTGTGTGTGTGTGTGTGTGTGTGTGTGTGCGAGTATGTGTGTGTGCCTGCGTGTGTGTGCGCGTGTGTGTGCGTGTGCAGAAGTGCATGTGCATGTGTGTGTGTGATTTGTGGATTTTTGTGAGCATACACACTTATCTGCATATGTATTTGTAGTGTATGTGTCTTTGTATGTGGGCGTGTATGCATGTGCATGTGTGCATTCATGTGTATGCGTGTATGTGCGCACGCGTGTGGGTGTGGATGAGCACATGCGCATATGTGTGCGTATAGGAGCGAGCGCACGTGCTTGTGCACGTGTGTGAGTGTGTGTGTGTGCGTGAATGCATGTGTGTGTGCGCATGTGTGTGTGCATGCACGCGTATACGTGTGTGTGTGTGTGTGTGTGTGTGTGTGTGTGTGTGTGTGTGTGTGTGTGTGTGTGTGTGTGGTGACTACACGCTCCTTTTATTGTTTGTGGGAAATGGATATTCAAAAGATGACTTAGGATCAAGAACAAGAACATCAAATACAACATACACGTGCACGCGCATGCTCGCACGCACACACACACACACACACACACACACACACACACACATAATAAGAACAACAACCCCCCCCCCCCCTTCTCACGCACACCCACGCGTGCACACACACACACACACACACAACACACACACACACACACACACACACACACACACACACACACACACTCACTCACTCTCTCACATACACACTCACACAACAAGGCTTGCACACTCACATCCGTGGACTCTAATTAACACGCCTGCATCACCCCACCGATGAACACACACACCAGCGCACACACGTCTACAGTAGGCCTATATGCTGGGGGCCCCGAGATACTTTTAATTAATTAATTTATTTATATTCAAAGTCTTATCTCAATTGACATGTGTTTGATCATTTGTGTCTGTTACTGGAAAGGCCCAGTATGAGTTTGCCCCAATCTCGAAGAATTTTCGCAGCGTTGGCCTTGAGATTATTCCAGTGTTTGGTTGGTGATGTTTCTTGCACTTCCCTTAAGTCTGGATGTGCGGCCACTTCCTCTCTTGATGTTCAGATCTGAAAGACGGTCTATGGTATAGTGGCTTTGCTCTTGTTTGCTTAAGTGCTTCTTCAGATTTCTTACATCAGATCGGCCAAGCTGTAATCCAGTTCTTATCGTTGCCTTGCCAGCCAGTGTGTCTGCTCTCTCGTTTCCTTTAACTCCAGCGCACCATGTCCAGGGCAGTACATCCATATGAGTCTATCCAGTGGAATTCTGCTCATTAGTTCATTCCAAGCAAGGCCTCCCATTCCACTCTTCACTTTCTGAAGTAGGTTCATGGAGTCAGTCAGTATCATGGCTTATTGAGTTTTAAACTGGTCTGCAGATGAAAGCCAGTGGAGTGTTTGTGTCACTGTTTCTACCTCCATTGTTAGACTTGAAGATGTTAAACTGTGCACGCCATTCTCTTCCTGGATAGTTCGGCCATTTTGCTTCATTGTGTATCCACAGCCTGACTTACCTTTGGTGACAGAACCGTCAGTGCATATTACAATAACATCTTTTGTGCCTAAGTCTTCTACCTGCATCTGAATTTCTGCGTTGGTTTCGCCTTCTGGACATTCTCGACAATGTCTTCCAAGTTCTGGAGCGATCGCAAGTTGGTAGAGGTGTTGCAAGTGGTCTGGATACTTTTCCCATTCCCTTTGTTTCTTTGAGTTCTGCTAACAGGCACACAAGCTGTATAGGCCTACTGTCTTCTGCCTGTCCCAGCCATGACTTTCCACGTCCTAGCCGAGTGCCTTTTGTTTCCTTGACCGCCGCATGAAGTGGGTTTTGCGGATTTTCAAGTGCTCTGATTTTCAAGTGCTCTGAAATATGCCTTCTTCTTTCGTAGATGTCCGCCTTCAACCAGTTGATTGAAATTTCCGACAATCACCTGTTCTTGCATGTGTCTTGCCTGCATCGAAGGAAGGTCGAGCAGGCAGCGCATAGTTTCAACTGGTATGTCCTTCGTGGTTCCCAGGATCAATCTTATTACTTGTACTCTAGAGCAAATTGGGAAAATCTGAATGCAGGGATAGGGCGTATTACAGAGAGGATTAAAAAAATGGACGAGGAAGGAGCCGGCATAGACGACATGTGGACTGACTTCAAGACGTCGCTGCTCTCAGCTATGGAAGAAAACGTCCCCTCATACATACAACGGAGAAACCACCGCTACCCATGGATCAACAAAGAGGTCAAACGCCTGCTTAGAAAGAAGAAAAGACTGTATAAGCAGGCAAAGAAGACCGGAAGATGGGAGAACTACAGATTTTTCCAAAAAGATTGCAGGAGACGGATGAGAGCAAAAGAGTGGGAGTACATAAACAACACAGTAGAAGAAGGACTCCGGAATAACAACACGAAGCCCTTCTGGAACTACGTCAAGTCTAGACGCCAAGACAGTACTGGTGTGGCACCATTGAAGAAAGGCATGACCCTCCAGAGTGATGGCGCGACCAAGGCACAGATCTTGTTGGATCAGTTTAAATCCGTCTTCACACCAGATGATGGCATCCCACTTCCGAAGATGAATGGGGCACCCTTTCCAACTTTGGATGACCTCATCATCGATACAAACGGAGTAGCCAAGCTGCTGAAGAACTTGAATCCAGCAAAAGCAGGTGGACCGGATGGAATACCAAACAGGATCCTTAAGACCTGCACCGATGCCATCGCTCCTACCTTGACCTGCATCTACAGGCGTTCCATACATACAGGCCAGTTACCAGAGGATTGGCTGTCAGCAAACATATCGGCGGTTTTCAAGAAAGGGGACAGAAACAAGGCAGAAAATTACAGGCCAGTTTCTCTAACTTCAGTGGCCTGCAAACTCCTGGAACATATCATCTGTTGTCACCTTCGGAACCATATGGAGAGGCACAACATACTGACAGACAGAAACCACGGCTTCAGATCCGGCTACTCCTGTGAGACGCAGCTGATTACCACAATGCATGATCTCTTCGAGTCCTACGATGCCGGGAAGCAAACCGATGTGGTGATACTGGACTTCAGTAAAGCCTTTGACACGGTACCTCACAAAAAGTTACTCCACAAACTCGATCATTATGGAGCACGAGGACCTATTCTTAAATGGCTCACCGACTTTTTGACGAAAAGGAGGATGCGAGTGGTGCTGGAGGGAGAGGCATCAGGCGAGGTAGCTGTCGACTCCGGTGTCCCTCAGGGCACAGTGTTGGGGCCACTACTCTTTCTGTGCCACATCAATGACCTACCGGAAGCAGTGAAGTCGAAAGTACGACTCTTCGCTGACGACTGCCTACTGTACCACAACATCAACACCCTTCAGGACCACATCACCCTGCAAGAAGACCTGAGACACCTTGAGGACTGGGCCAAGAGATGGGGGATGCGCTTCAACGCACAGAAATGTTACATCCTGTCCTCCCGGAGCAAGTCTACTTACATGTACAGCCTCAATGGAGTCTTTCTGAAACAGTTCAGCAAAACCCGTACTTAGGAGTACTCATCTCAGATGACCTGAAATGGGGACAACACATTGCAAATATTGCTCGAAAAGCTGGATCAGCAGTGGGCTTCCTACGCCGGAATCTCAGGAATTGCCCAAAGGAGTGCAGGCGCCTGGCGTACATCGCACTAGTGAGATCCAGACTAGAGTATGCAGCTACAGTGTGGGACCCATATTACCAACAGGACATCGAGAAGCTGGAGAGGGTACAGAGACAGGCAGCACGCTTCATCACAAAGGACTATAGGTCCAGGGAACCAGGTTGCGTAAGCCGAATGCTGCGGGATTTGAATCTCCCCCCGCTGGCTGATCGTTGCAGACAGGCACGACTAGGCCTGATGTTCAAGATAGCGGGAAATCTCATCCCCGCCATTCCCCCCCAAAACTTCCTGACCCCCGTGAGTGCTGGCCGCAGACGGACACGACCCCCCAAGTATGAGGACTTCGAAGTCTCCAATATTACAGAACACCACGTGGTCAGAAACACTCGCGGCTTCAAACTACCTGTCTGTAACACAAGTCAGTACACCCACTCCTTCTTCGTGCGGACAGTGATGGTCTGGAATCATCTAGGGGAGGATATCGTCAGTGCAGGCTCTGTCAGTGCATTTACATCAGCAGATCATCATCGCCTGCCTACTAGTATCTTGACAGCAGTTGGGTTTTTAGCCAGCTCTTTGTGTTTTTTAAACCTGTAGATAACCTGTTGTGGCTACTCACAGAGATCTTAACCCAGTAGAAGATTGTTAGGACAAAGTGGTGGCTTTTTAAACTATGTTTGCGCTCTCCCCGTTCCGTTGTGTTTATAGCCGTTGATTGGCTCTTGCGACGTAATGTTCCAGACCCAGAGATGTTTCATTTTGAATTCTTTCTAATTTAAGGAGATTGTTGTTGGACAGTGTTGTAAGCCCTAATCCATAATCAGTCACACTGAATACAAGTGCGTGATACAGTCGGTAGAGATGGCGCTGTTCAATGCCTTTAGCTGCCATTGCATTGCTTTCATGGCAGATAGGCCTTTTTTGCATTTAAGAACAATACTCTCAAACAATCGTTGCATTTACAGTTTCATGTTTGTTAAAGGCTGGAGGCGAAAAAGGGTCTTTTTTTTATTTTTATTTTTTTTTAGTAATGTTCAGCCTTTTTTGTTTGTTTGTATTTTTGTTAAATTAAACTCGTAAGCTGCAAAAATAGCAGTATCCTCTGATTGGTTGGAAGAACTATCGGCGTGTTTACTGTGTTACTCCTTTAGAAGCAAAGCTTCGCTTCCGGATCCGGAAATACATATTTTCGTCACTGATTTGGCTGCCTCCGAAAGTACAGGAAGGCCATCTTTTCCAGGTTTTCTTCTTCAGTTTCTCAAATATTGAAGACAGTGAGTTGTAAAATTTTTGAAATGTCAGCTTGTCACTCAACAGCGTGAATCCTGCTATTATGACAATTTTCCTTTGATAAACTGGGTATGCTACGTGTACAAACAGTATGTTCCTACGTTACGTACGAGAGGGATTGGACAAGGTGATCATGTAAAGGTCTTCAATGGAGTAAGCTGAAGCTCGATCGAAAAGGTGTCCATTTCGGTGACATGGAAAATAAAGTTTGAAGTCTGTAATTTTAGTGTTACGATGATTGTGGCTAGAACAGAGGCCGATTTGTGTTTATATACATCATAATCTGAAGATAATATTCAACATGTGTTGTAACTTTCCACACTTTGAAAAAAAAAAAAACGTTTCCACTTTGACACAAATTTATCAAAGCTAAGAGTAGCTCGGTTTATTAGCCATACACAGATACTCATACAGAGTAAATATATTGAGCAAATTCGACCTCCCATACTAAAGTAATGATAACTGATGTCACAACATTAAAAGTACATAGATTTACGACATTCTCTTCTTTGGGTTCTTCTTCTTCTTCCTAGAAGACTGGTTCACTCAAAAACGAGTAGGTCACCAGCGTGCATGTTAAAAAGTAAAATAAAACAAAATAAAGTGCGACTCAGCCTGTTGGCCCCTGGAGCAAAACACGGCAACAAGGGGTCGCACACGATATTCAAAAAGTTAAAAGCAATGGCCAGATTCAGGCCCAGGTAACCATAAATAAAATATCTGGGGAAGTTAAAATAGAAAAGTCGTCAGTATGCAGATCTCAAGACTGTCGTATCAATTTGATTTTTAAATGAGAGCAGCCACAATCAACTTGCTGACTTTTTTGCTAATTTTTTTAGGATCAAAAACAAGAACATCAAATACAACATACATGTGCACGCGCATGCTCGCACGCGCGCGCACACACACACACACACACACACACACACACACACACACAGCTACAGGTCTTGACACATTAACTCCAAGTCACAGCTAAAATGGACTGGTTTGTCCCTCGGATCACACAATTTTGGGCAATTTTCCCAAAATCATAAAAAAATCAACCACTTCACCTAGGAGCATGAAACATACACCACTGGATAGAAGAAACAATATAATTTATCAAAATCGCTTACCTTGAGAGTGGCATCTACACAGTTCACATGATGTTTGTAATCCAAAATGAAACACATTTGCAGGAAAACAAAAAGGTTTTGTGCTCACTGTAATGCACTTCATTATGCTCTCTATCCTCCCACACAAGTTCAGTTACACTTCTGAGCACTTGTTATTACTTACAGAGAATAGTATATTCATGGCAACTGCATAAAACACAAGAATTTGACCACAAAATGTTTGATCCACTCCCATGTTCCGCACGTGTTCAGAATCGTGTGATTGTGGGAACTGTGAGTAGGACACTTCATATCCGTATAAAACTACGACAGAACACACGAAGAACGGTCTAGGATAAGCAACCAGAAAAAAGGCCCTAAGCTGTCCCTGTAACGAGATTTATGACCCTTTAATAAAAGGTGGTATGATTTAAAAATCATCAAACTCTGTCGGAAGCATACGTCTGACACGCCTTCAAGTGATGTGAACAGTGTCAGAAACCCGCTTCCGACAAGACTCAATGGAGTTTTAGACTGTCCTGATTCAAAGCGAAAATGTGAAAAGACTCGAAAACAAAATGAAATTGAAATTTTTTTTTTTTTTTTTACTAAGCTTGTCCAGAAATAGAGAATTAAAAAAAGAATTCAGCAGCAACTTTTTACATGTAATTGTCCATTTATTATTTGTGATGTGGCTCAGAATCTGAAGGGTTTAGATTACCATTTTGTTAATGCTGATCCCAGTAAGTTTTCATTTAGTTTGTATACTTACTTCAAAAAACAAAGAAAGAGAAAGAACCAAAAAAGTAAAGTTAAAGCGTTCAAAATTTCTAAGAATTTTTTTTTTTTTTTTAAATGTAAAGAGCAATAAAAGACAAGGTGTATAATCTGTACTGCATAAAGTGATTATATTTCTATGCTGATTTCATGTTAATGCTAATCAGTGAGGATGAGAATGAGGAAGATGATGTTATGGGATTCAGTTCTTGACTGAGACTGCATGACAGGGCTTTGCACTGGTGTTAACCAGACCTAAGATATATACAGATGCTTGCTGTGTTGATCAGGAAATTTGAGCAACACTTTCAGGTGGTGAATGAAACTCAGCTGTGTGGTTCTAGTCTTCCTAATTTAGCCTATAGAAAACTCAACTCTGGGTAGGAGACGGTTGAGACAGTTAGAGCAGAAAAAATAAAATCCCACAATTAAATCATGGCTCAGATGGGAATCAGATTCATGACAGGTCTCCCAGCCAGGCATCTACCGGTCAGATGTAATTTTTGTGTCAAAGTTAGCTAAGATTAATGTTTTTTTTCAAAGTTTTTGTTAGAAGGTACTTAAAAACATCATAAATCATTTCTAAATTGACAAATGTCTGAACAGGTAATGCTCACAAGATAATATGAGCATCTGAAAGTGCAAGAAGAACTAAAAAATTCCATAGGCAAATTGTAAACGAACTCCATGGAGATTTCACCATTCGTATTAGCAGCCATATGTTAACAGATTAATGCGGTAGAAATTGATAAAAGGAGAAAGGAATAAAAAAAAAAAAAAAAAGAGGAAAGGAGGAGGAGGGGGCTTGGGGAGAGAATTTGATTTTATTTGTTCATTTCATGTTGCTGTATTCTCATAATTCTACTGCTGCCAATGGCAAGCTGTTGACTCCAGGAACTTACTTATAAAGATCCATGAATGATTAACATTCGTCAGCTTAAGTCAAAAGATACCTGGCAAGAAACCTCGGCAACTGAATGAAACCAGAAAGAAATTTCAAATTCAGAAATAGTTGATTTTAACCCCCCTTTCCATGTGAGAGCTGCTTACTATCAAGGGTCAAGCTAACCGTTAATTTGGGTGCTGCATGCAGAAAATTTGTGTGATAGTCTGAAATGACAATAGAACACACTCAATCGCATCATATTTCAAGAAATGAACTTTGACATTAAGTTTTGGTACATGGGAACTAAAAGGATAACTGAATAGAATTTGAATCAGTTTGTTTTCAACCTTTAAAGCAATATATTGCAAAGTTTTTCTTGTGTGCATCAAAAATTAAGCGGATAACAGAAAGAAGCTGAATTGGAATTTGTATTATTTAAACTTTGTCTCTTTGTTTTTGATTTCTGTCTGTTATTTATGAATATTGAAATTTTGTTGGGGTCATTGATTTACTCTGTTGGGGTCATTGATTTACTCAGTTTTGCAAACTTCCTTGATATTGGACAGAAACAGTACAACTTTTAAAAATATTATTGTGTTTAGAAAAATAAGAAAAACAAACAAACAAAAAAGGACCTCGCACATGTGTACAAACACATACATGCACACACATACACGCAATTCTGTTGCAGTCACAGAAAGTGTTTCATATGTTCATAAGGAGAATTGCATTCACATGTGATGTTTTTTTTCCATGTCTTAAAAGAATCAGGTTTCAAAGTTTTGACTGTCTTTCATTTCAATGTTATTTCTCCAAGAAGCACATATATTTGCTGGGATTGCTGTAACCCATCCCCTCTTAAGTCTGCCTCTGCTTTCTTGGACTGTATACTCATTTTACACATTACCGTAGTGATAATGTACTGAAATAACCAACATACTATTTTCTGTTCATTCTGTTTTCAGCCAAACCCCAGAACCTTACAATGGCAACAGGAGAGCGACCTTCTACACCACCGCCTGTAGATCCAGTGACATTACTCACGGAGTGTCCGCAGTGTGGACACACCATTTGCCGGAGTTGTGTTTACGATGTGCTGCACAAACTGGGCCTTGGAGCTGCTGATCTGCCATGTGGTCAACACCTGGACCTCCCAAGCCTTGAGGGTCTGACCATCGGTCAGCGTAACCAGCAGAGGGGGATAGAGGATGGGATGGAGGATCTCAAGGCTGAGCTGGAGAAAAGGTCTTGCATTCCATGCCTAAAGTGCTTCGAGAAAGGGGCTACCAATATCTGCTTCGATTGTCTGCAATGTTACTGTGATGACTGTTCAGCAGTTCATCAAACGTCAAGTGATACTGGAGACCATGTTCTCCAGTTTTTGCCTCAAGCTCAGCAGCAAGCTTTTTCAGTATTCCCTGGTACATTCAGGCCCAAGTCACCTGCTGACATGCCTGAATCATCGCAGGACAGTGTTCCTGACCAGCCTGTCCCTCAGTCATGTGACAAAGAAGTACATGATGAATCGGGAGATGCTGCGGTTGAATGGAATGAATGGGTAGAGAAGGAGATGAATTTGTTACAGCAGGCATCCAAGGAACAGAAGAAGGTGAAGACAGCCCTGCAGGACGTCTTGTCTCTAGGACAAAAGTTGTTAAATAGGGAGCAGTCACATCAACAGATCATTGACCTTTACCAACAACACCTTCCTACTTTTGATGTTGTTGGGTGCAAAGACCCCAGCACATACATCCTAAATGTCGAAGGCAGTGACGTCAACGTGGAAGTAAAGATGGAGACCTTGGAGGAACGTATATGTAGGGTCATGAAAAGTGACCAGCAAACCAATATCTTGAATGCTGTGGAGATGATTAAAACACAACTCAGCCAGCTGAGTCATAGGTCATAGGCCAGAGGTTCAAGGGGTTGAGGGGCGGGATGGGGATAGTGCACTGATACTGATAGCTAAGGCAGAGACAGGAGAATATATCTATATGTAAGGAATGTGCAGGTACAAAATTTGGTGAACATGTTCTAGAGGGAAAAAATACCAGGCATTACGGGCAAGCTTACTGTTTTATGTGCTTGCATTTTGTCAGCAAGTTTTAATGATGTATTTTACAGTTATGGAACAGAGAATATGATTGAAGTAGAGATCTTTCATTGAAATGTTGTATTTTCCAGGACAAAGACTGTACAGTTAAAGATCTCTAGTTGTTTTGGGGTTGAAGTGTGTGAAATTAGACTGTACAATCAAAGATCTCTAGTCTCTTGGGGGTTGAAGTATGTGAAATCAAAATGTGAACTTCAGCTATCGATTTCTTAAGATATGATGATCATTAATTTTTGTATCTCTCTGAAATACTGTCCTTTATGAAGGTATGTCTAATGTCTTTAGCCTCATGAGTTATTGAACTTTTGGAAGTGGAATTCAGTTCGATACAGCTGGGGAATAGTGCTAGTTATACAGTAATTATGTTAAACATGACAAAAAATAGTAGGAAGACAGTGATGATGATAGTGATGAAATATGTCCCACCTAACAGCAAGGTTAAGAGTAGCAAAAAAGGAGACCCCCCCCCCCCCCCCCCCCAAGCATAATGGTAATAAAATGATGAGTACATGGCCAGTCGCTATGTTGGGGGACTGAAAGGGTTGACAGTAATGTAGCATAGTGTGTTTCTGAAATAGAAGTGTGTTTCTGAAATAGAAGTTGCTAGTGTGTGGTAAAATTGTGTTCAGTGTTATAATTCCAGTAGTACAGACATGTTGTTATATTGAAAGATGTCAGCCTCATAGGGAAACACCAGCATTTGATCTGTGCAAAGTTCTAAGTGATGACTTAACATCTAAGACATGATCAGGTTTAAATAATAAAATTATCATTTTTTTGATGATGGTGATTGAAGTCGTGATGATGATTGGTGACAATATATTTTTAATAACTGTCGATAATGCAACTTTCCTCAGACCAAGAGAGGAGTCTAGATCCTGTTTCAGATCAGGTCAGTTTGACACCATAAAGATTCCACTAGCTCCTTGGCGTACAAGTCCTTTTTCGCTGAACGGTGTTCCAAGTTTCCATCATTCAGAAGAATTTTCACTGACGATTCCAAATCTGAGGAGGGAATTGCCTGTGCTGTGTTTTATGCAACAGATCCCCCTCAGAGATGTTCAAAGCACATTCCCACACACAGCTCCATCTACACTGCTGAGTAGACGGTCTTGGTCCTGGCTCTTGAAATGGTCTCTCAATCGAAACATAAAGATTTCCTCATTTTTTTCAGACTCCCTTTCTGCTTTGGAGGCCATTGCCAGTCATAACCTCAAGAGTGCCACAAAGAAAGAGTTGAGCAGATTGTCTGTCCTTCACATTGATCTGAAACCCTAAACACAGGCTTATGTCAAAGAACTCTGGCAACAGGAATGGAACACACAAACTGATAACAAACTGTACAAAATCTGTCAAAATTTGAAAGAGTTTTAACTGTGTTCTGAAGGCTGCTGTAAAACAGAAACAGTCTTATGCCACTTATATACAGGCCACTCCTTTTACACCCTTTCTTATCTTTTAAAAGGTGAAGAAACACCTTGGTGCATTACATGTCATGTGCCACTCACAGTGAAACATATTGTTAGTGCTCAGATTTGCGTGATGTGAGACGTGAACACTTTACTGCAGACTCCATGAAAACCTTGTTCACAGATGTCCCACCTGATGTGATCTTTGAAAATCTGGAAGAGGTTAACATTTTTCATCTGATCTAAGACTTTATGAAAAAAGATTTTTAATGAAGTTTATGGTGTGTTTTTAGAAGGTGTGTTTTAAAGAGTTGTGTAAATGTTTTTTGTTTGTTTGGTTTTTTTTTAAATGACTTGAGTTGACTTCAACATGGTAACACCCCTGATAAGGCCCTTTCTGGTTGGCTGGGCTATAAGTAACATTACCTTTCCTTAGCTTACATTACCTTAGGTCAGTTGACGACCACCTCCTTCACCCATATCCCCACTTCAGCCCATAATCATCTACCACCTTAGTGCCAACACCATCACCTTTAGTTTGATGAGATAGGTAAACCCAGAGTATCTCTTTACATCAGACACTGAACCTCGGATCATGAGGAGACGTTCAACATCACTGGCTTAGTTTCAGATCTGTCTGCTGGTAGGCACACTACCCCATGGCAGACAAAGTCAACTTCAGGGTTAAAGTGATGGACATGACAGTGGGAGTTTATGACGATGATACATGAACTCCTTCCATCTCCCAATTGACTGACATCTCCATGGCAGTGGTGTCTTGGATATAAAACTATGGGAGTACATTTGGTCACACTTGATGGGACGGATGTCTGGGAGCGCACACGGTCATTTAGCCAGAACTGTGACAGATGATCACCAGGCTGAAAGGACTGGTATCTCTCTGTTGCTTATCTGTGATGCAGGTAAAAGCTCTTCTCTGGTGTCCGAGTATACAAAACGTGTCTTCCACTGCAGAGACATGACCAGACTTGACTAGGTGTAAGCAGACACCTCAGATAGTTTGTACATTGATTGTGAAGTTGTTTTGATGAATTGATTTACTGCGTTGTGTTCCTGAATTGTAAAGTGAAAAAGACAACAACGGGGGGAAAATGGTTGGGGGAAAAAAACATGTCTATAAAGTATGCACATAACATAAAAATTATTTTGAGGAAATGTTTCTTTATGTGCTTGTGGTATGTAGCATTGCTAGTTCATTTGAAAATATAGCAGTGGGTGAAAAGGTGGTTTTCCATGCATATGTCAAAGGTACTGAAAACTATTTAGAATGTTTATTATAACTGTCTCAGAGGGAGGTGGAGGACGAACCCTCTATGCTTATTAAACTTCCTTTGACTTTTGCTTTCAAACACAGTGTTCAGTACATTAAAAGTTTTACAGCACAGAAAATGACATAGTCGATCACTACCACCAAGTTGTCATGCTGTGAGTTCTCCATGTTGCTATGTTTTCCCTATAATAATATGATGTTCACTGGTGTTAAATGGGGGGAAGGGGGGGGGGGGGGGGACAAAATGAGAAGGAAATATCCATTAGGTTTGCACAGTCCAGAAGGAAAATGAAAAAGTTGAAACGCATGGATTTAAAAGAATGATACTAAAAGGCACAAAAATGCTCAGAAATTACAGCAAAGGCACTTGAACATTGATTGCTTTTAATTAAAAGGAGTTAAATAAAATAGTAGTTATTTTGGGATTATTCTTGACCAGTAACACAAGGTAACATGCTTCATTTAAATCTTTTCGTTATTTCAAACATGATGCTGATGTGCAGTACATGTTTTTTTCTCACACCCCTCTTATACAACTGGGAATTCCCAATACCAGGTTGTGTTGTTAACCACACTATTCGAGGTCTTTCTTACCGTATGATAGTTACCAGGACAGTAGAACTGATTGGTAACTGCTTCTGAAGTAGAATAGCAAAAATGGCTATTTTTATGTTTTGTGTTTGATGCCACTGTTGTTTGAACCAGCAGCATCTGACTGCAATCTTTGTGCTCTACCAATACCACTGAGCTAAGAGGGAGAAAATATTTCCAATCTTTTATTTGATGAGGAACTCTGATTAATTACATTTTTTGTTTGTTTTTTAATTGACATATTTTTGATAGTTTTGTCAGCTTTAAAGTTGAGAGATATATGAAATTTGTGAGATCTGTATCAAAGTTCAGTTTTGTCATGGCCCCAAGGAATCTGCACTTTGTTTGCATGTGTACATAGTATCAAATTGATGGACCAAAAAAAAAAAAAAAAAAAAGAGAATGAGTGAAAAAGAAACATAAGCTTTTATGGTCTTCAGGTTATGTACAGATCACTCATACAATAGTCTATCAAGTAAAAATTTTCTCTGTAGAAATTGCTCTTGATATTTTGTGAGACATTCCATCTGGTAATTGGCCATGTAGTCTTTACTTTTAAAAAATGAAGGTTGGGTCTTTTTTGTTGTTGTTGTTGTTGACATAATCCAAATAAAAGACATTCTATTTGGTACTTTGTGCTGCAGTATATTCCCTACAAAAATAATTGTATAGTTTTTTTTTCTTTCTTTCTTTCTTTTTTTTTTTTTTTCAAATAGTGATCTGAAGGACAACATGATGTCAATTGATTGTTTCATACAGACACAAATGACACTGCTGTTTAGAATGCATATACAGTTTAGGTATTCACATTGTGTATAATTTCAGTTGTCATTACATAAGCATTGCTTTGACAATATCACTATTGTGAGAATTCTTTCCAATGATTATTTTGCTGTTCTGTTCCAATGGGAAGTGCTCTTAAGTGTCATAGAATGTGAATTTTAAGATGACTTTTTTTTTTCTCTAAGACAAAGTTAATGTGCACATATTACTGTGTAAATCAATGATTGCTTCTTGTGATTTATTTGATTTCATTGAATTATGATTCAGCAATGCTTTGCATTTTTTATTTGTTTTATATTCCTGCATTCCTGTGTGATTTTTGTTTTATTTTGATTGTTTCTGACTTGATAAATGCTTTGTTTCTACTCCTTAAAAGATAGATTAATTCGAGAAGTGTTGCAGTTTGTTTGTACGAATGAATAAACATAACTATATTAATAAATAAAACATCATATGAAGCACCATGTTGGTTGTTTTCTCTCAGATGACGTGCATGTCAAGGTAGCAACAATATCATTCTTTGCAGACAGTGGGGAAATAAACTCAACACATTTTTGCTCTGTTCAAGCAGGTTGCACACACACACATGCGTTCGTATATGCGTGCACATGCATGCATACATGCACAAGTGTGCACACGAACACACACACACACACACATACACACGCACACACACACACTCTCTCTCTCATACTAACACATCCACACGTGTGGGCGCGCACACGCGCACACACACACACACACACACACGCACACACACACACACACACACACTCGTACACTTATGGACATTCATGTGAAGATTGTTTTTATATAATACAAAACTGATCAGTTGAGTTATATACTGTCTGGGTAAATATTGAAAAGATGTGTTCATCAAGCAGTTATTATATTATAAATGTTACTATAATTTTTGCAGTGGCGTACTGGCTACAGACCAATGCAAAAATATTGACTTCAGCACAATTCATTCTTTTTTTTTTAACGATTTAAGTACAATGAAATCAAATAATAGGAGGGTGAAGTTGGCTAATACAGTGCCTAGAATCACATCGAGATAAAATTACAGGTATATTTTCTTTAGAAATGCATGTCATTAACATAAATTACCCACTCCTTCTTCCACTGCATCCCCCCCCCCCCCCCCCCCCTCCATCCACCTAAAAAAAAAAAGTATGGAATAAAACTCTCATCTAGACCCAGACAAGACAGAATCACACTGTCATTAATTCGAATATGTACCAATACACGACTTGCATTCATGGCAAAAGTCCTCATGCCTGCCACAATATAGTCCGCTGCTGTAATCTTTGCAAAGGCATACCAACAACAGGCCATTCCCGAGATCTGAGAACTGTCAGACTATTTGCATGAAGAGCGTTTTTTGGTTTGTAAAACAAACAGAAGGGGAAAGGAGATGGGTTACCAAGCAGGAGGTATCGAAGAGATGGTGATTGATTGATTGATTGATTGACTGATCTTTAATACACAAGGATGGAGATTTTAGGCCAAAGCCTAGTCTTACAATCTGTCCTTGTCATTATTTCAGCACATATCATTCATACTGACAATTCAACATAGCAACATGGTAATCTGATTCTACAATGATAAGCAAACTATTCATAAAAAGCACTAATGAGATGGGGGATGGTAAAACAGAAGGAAACTTAACAAAGAAACAAACAAAACTACAGAGAGAGAGGTCAGAGGAGGGTGGGGAAGAGAGAATGGTAGGTAGGGGGAGGAGAAAAGGGATGGTAGACAGAGTGGGAGTGGGGATGAGCGATTTTAACGGAGTAGGTTTTATGTTTAGACGATTTATTCAAAGTATGGTTCACAGAAGACTTTGCGAATGGGCGCTAATCATTGTAATCGAATAACTTAATTACTGAGACATAAAATGTTTATGCAAATGTTCCTTGAGAAGTTTTAAAGTATTCATGTTTTGTAGATTCGGTGAAAGTGAGTTCCAGACATATGGTCCAGAGTAAGCTAGGTTTGTTTTGTATAGATCAATGCGTGGGTAGGGAAGAAGGAATTTAGTCGAGCCAGAAAAGCTGTTCGATCTTGTAGAAAGGGCATTGATATAACATGGCATAGTATCTGTCAAGTTTGTAAACATGAATGATGCCTTGTTGAATTACAATTGCCTATTCAGAGGAAGTATGTTCAGCGCTTTTAGTTTTTCGTCTGTTGTTAGAGATACAGCTGGATGGAGTAGCTTTGCTGCACGTCTATGGAGAGAATTCAGCCTTTTTTTTGTGGACGTCACTACTTCCGTCCCACACTGTTGAGGCGTAATTGATACGTGACATTATGTGTGCATTGAAGAAAAGTTTAAGCACATTACTGTTGACGTAGCGCTTTAATTGAGATAACAGGAAAAGGTGTTTTGAGACTACCTTGCATACGTTATTGAGATGAGATTGCCATTTCAATTCTTTATCTATCGTTAACCCTAAAACACGATGCTCATCTACCTGCTCGATAGAAGTGCCATTCAACTGAAGTTTTAGGCAAAGAGGAGTCAACTGGTGTTTTTGGCGGGTAGCTATAATCATAGATTTGGTTTTGGCTGGGTGTATGACCATTGAGTTTGAATGACACCAGTCTGACACATCGTTTAGACTTTCCTGGAGAAAAGTTTCTATTGTCTGTAGATCACTACCATTCGTTTGGAGTGACGAGTCATCAGCAAATAAATCTGTTGTGACCTTTTCATCTGATACGGACAATGGTAAATCATTGATGAAGATGCAGAATAGTAGGGGGCCTAGTACTGAGCCCTGTGGGACTACATGTTTGACAAAGTCTGAAGCGGAGGTTTTGCCATTAAGCACCACATATTGAGTCCTATCGCTCAAGTATGATTGGAATAATGAGATTGTCGGGGTATGGTTCAAGTAGACAGATAATTTCTTTAAAAGAATAGAATGATCAACAAGATCAAACGCCTTTTTGAAGTCAAGAAAGACAACCCCTGTCATTTGTGATTGGTTCATATTTGAAAGCCATGAGTCACACATTCGTGATAATGCTGTGTGGCAGGAATGATTAGATCGGAATCCAGATTGGAGTGGGTGAAATAGTTTGTTTTTCTCCATGAACTGAGATACGTGTGTGTGTATGTGTCTTTCAAGGGGTTTGGATAGAATCGATAGTAAGGATATAGGTCTGAAATTATTTGGATCCGACAAATCATTTGATTTTGGAAGGGGGATCACTTTGGCGTTTTTGAACGCCTGAGGGAAAACATTAGTTTCAATGGATAAATTATATATGTATGTAAGAGACTCAACAATGTAAGGTAGAGCGAGTTTGAGAAGAAATGCGGGTATGTTATCAGGACCCATGGATTTTTTATTCTTTAATTGCGCTATATGCATTCCTACTTCATGTACAGCAAGAAGGGGAATTTTGATTGAGTTACTGGATCCAAGTTTTTGTTTGCAAAATGATATTAGGGAAGTCGGGCATGTATATTCATTTGGTGCTCTTATAGTCTGTGAAGCTTGAGTAAGGGTATCTGATAATGACAGAAAGTGGGTATTAAATTTGTCCGGGGTGATGTTTGTGCTTGAATTTTGTGAATTTGTACGCTTGTTGCGTACAATAGTGTTTATTGCCCTCCACATTGGCGCTGTGGATTTTGCATCCGTTATCATTTGACTGAAGTAGTCTCGTTTGGCTTTTTCAACTTCGTTTGAAACAAAGTTTCTCTGCTCTTTGTATTCGTCAAACAAATGTGCTGCCTTGAGTTGGTCACGTAGTACCATTTCTTGCAGCAATTCTGGCGTTAACCACGGGTTCATCTGCGGATGCCTAACTCTTTTTTGATGTAACGGCACGTGTTTATTTATGATGGTGAGGAATGTTTGGTACCAGAAGGACAGTGCATCATTGACGTCTGAGTAATTATAAGTTAAGTGAAATGGGGAAATGTTTAAGTCATAGAGGTATGCTGCTTCATTAAACTTTTTGAAAGAGCGGTATTGGATGGTCGTGTGACCTTTGGGTGGTGATTTTGGGAGCCCTAAGGACCACGTGCAGAAGACTGGACAGTGATCACTAATACCAGAATGTACCACTGAAACATCTAGTATTGCAGATTTGTTGTTAGTGTATACATGATCAATGAGTCGCAGTTGTTTTAGTTATTCTCGTTGGGGTTTGTACTAACTGATGGAGTGCATGAAGTGATAGTGTACTTGTCCAAGCTGGTTGTTGTTTTAACATATCAATATTAAAGTCCCCTAACAGTAGTATATTTGAATTGTTGTGACAGATCCAGTCCATCATTTGTACAAAGTTGTCATACCATTCGTATGTGGGAGATGGGTGTCTATATAAATCCGATTATTAATGGCGGTGATTTGAAGTTTTTTTTTTTTTTTTTTTAATTTCAATCCAGATACATTCGACAGTATTAATTTCAAGATCAGTTCTGCGTCGGGTAATGTTGGCAATTGATTGAGGAATGTATACGGCAAGGCCAGTATGTTGGGGTTGATCACTGTCGCGTCGTTCGATGTTGTATTCAGGAATGCTAATAAGGTTATCTGTGATGCGAGAGTCTAACCTTGTTTCACTTACGCCAAATACTTGTACTGGATGGGGTGACTGTTTTAAGAGTGATGAGATTTCATGGACCTTATTAAGTAAATGATAGACATTGAGATGTCCAACTTGAAGTCCTGGGACAGCGGGATTATGGGAAGGCATGGGTAGTAAGGGAACAGTGGCACAAATCGACGAGGAAGACAGTTTTCACAAAAAAGACACAGAATTATAGGTAAAAACAACAACAACAACAACAACAACAACAACAGCAACAACAACAGAATACAGGTGAGAAAAATAACGTTTGTGGATAACGCACAATAATGACAAACGCACAGAAAGAATTTAAAGGTTAACTATTATGCCTAAAACAGATAACAGAATGTATCTTTAGAAAATTCAATTAGCCAGTAAAACAACAAACAACAAAAAAGAGCAATGGTTAAAGCACGATGTCGAACAAATAGAAAGAAAGAAAGCAAAGTATTAAGCTTAAAGCAATGAATGACGATAACACACACACCAAAAAAAAAAAAAAAAAAAGTTTACAGCGGTGCAAATAAAGATGCGATGAGTGCTATGAGCACAATCCACTTTGGAGCAGATTTAAAGAGTGTAGATGAAGAAAAGGGAAACAAAGCAACAACAACAAAAAAAGACAAAAACAAAAACAAACAATTAAACAAACAACAACAACAACAAAACCAAAAAGAAAAGAAAAAAAGGTATTTTTTTATGTCTGTGATTCACGAACAGTTTGTGGCGGTGAGAAAGTAATCCTGGTCCCAATGTCAGGAGGCTGGCCCAAAGTTTCTTCTCAGTCCACAAAACGACAGCACCTGCACGAGCTGCCTACCTCACTTCAAAGTTTACAATGTCAGCCTAAAATGACAATTGAAGAGAGGTGGAAGGGGGGCGGGGGGGGGGGGGGGGGGGGGAGTAAAGAATGACTGGGGAACAGAGGTAGAGAAAGAGCAGAAGACAGGAAAGGATTGAAAAAACATTGAAGAAAGTAAAAAAAAAAAAAAAAAGAGCAGGGTGGAAGAGAGCTAAATATAGAAAAAGGGGACATCACTAGCAAAGAATTCTTAGAAGGTGGGGATGCCATTTCTTAAAACAACAAACAACAACAAAAACGACAGTTATCCCCGTGGGAAACGAAATGAGGAGGGGGAAATGAAGAGGGGTGGGGACGGGGGTGGGGGTTGGACAAGGGAGCATTTGGGTCTGGGGTGAGGGGAGCCGTACGCGTGAAATGGTATCGGGAAAAGTGGGAAGGTGGTGGGGCTGACCAAACACACACACACACACACACACACACACACACACACACACACATTTCAAATGACAGAAAAAAAAAAAAAAAATGAACTGTTTTTCTAGCAGTCATATGACAGTCTAGCTGTTACTGAAATGTAATGGTGAACTCGTGGTAGGCCCCCTGCAAAGAATTGACAGTAGCATGATCTATTTATATGTATAAAGAATTACAAAGCATCAAACATTAACACAGTGAAGTAATGTGATGGGATAAACTTTGCCAATGATAGATATAAACACCTTTTCGGACTTGGAGACACCGTCGCCTCGTCATATTCTTTTTTTGTCCCCTCTTTTTAATGAAAAATGTGATTTCTAAGTATAAAGTATCGCCTTCCACCCCCCTCCTCCCCTTCCCGCTTCCCCGTAGCCCACCCTGAGAAAACAGAGAGAACGAAGAAACATAAAAAGTAAAAAGTAGAAACAAAACCCATTATCCAGACCCACACGTAATAGAATCACACACATATGAATTCAAACACACATATACTGGAACCACACACATATGAATTCAAACACACACATACCTAGGGCAACACACACACACACACACACACACACCACACACACACACACACACTCATCTCACATAATCTGGCGTCTGCCAAATCATTTTATGCCACTGTATTTGCAAAGGTGTATCAATGAAAGCCCGTTCAAGAGATTTTCAACTAAAAAGGCTGTTTGTATTGCTATATGCCCAAGAAACTGGGGGAAAAGAAAAAGAAGAAAAAAATCAATGACAGTACAGGCAGGGTTTGGCAGGGGAGGCAAAGAGGTGGTAAGGAGGGGAAGGGAACAAAGGTAGATTAAGATAAGATGGTAGTAAAGATTAAGGAAAATTGCAAAGAAGAACAAGGGAAAGAATGGGGGGGAGGGGGGGGAGGGGGGGGGGGGGGCGCGGAATGAGATGGAGAAAAAGGAGGAATGGACAGAGTAGGGAGCGTCTGCCCTTCGCACGGTATTTACGGCGTGAGAAATATATATTTCACAGTTTGCTTCATGTGTGTGTGTGTGTGTGTGTGTGTGTGTGTGTGTGTGTGTGTGTGTGTGTGTGTGTGTGTGTGTGTGTGTTAGCGCTCTCTCTCTCTCTCTCTCTCTCTCTCTCTCTCTCTCTCTCTCTCTCTCTCTCTCTCTCTCAAGAATCCTTGGTTCCTGGGACAAGGTCCAAGATTCGTAAGCCATCGTGCAACGCTTACTTAATGTAGGCTGTATGACACACATCATTGAATAAGGTATTCAAGTGAACGAAAACGAAAGTAAGCTTACCCTGAAGTCGTGTGCTTATCATTAAAAACAACAACAACAAACAAACAAACAAAC
>CM065719.1:25130957-25148457 GCA_033310375.1 Conus canariensis
AGGCCAGCCCATGCTAGAGACGAGCAGAAAATAGAAAGTTCAGGAGGTAGTGGACGTGAAAAGGAGAACCTCAAGATCAGGAAAATAACAGGATACGTACAAACCCCCAACAGACAGGAACTGGGGTTAAAAGAAATAAAGCGTCCATATGGTTTTTTCTTATAGATCCACCAGGGAACTGGGGGGGGGGGGGGGGGGGGGGGGGGCGGAGTGAAGGGGGAAGAAGAAGAGAAGGTAGATGAAATAAGTGCAGCATTCATGGCGTTATCATATTCATATACAAGTAGGGCATTCACTGGATATTCACATCCGCCTCTGCCCTTGATGTTGTGCAACGACTTGGGTAGAACAAGCAAAAAGGCGGGAATGTAATGCTAACTGAGAGAGAGAGAGAGAGAGGAGAGAGAGAGGAGGAGAGAGAGCGTCCCTTCCTGATAACATATTTTAATGAAAAGGAAATTCTGAACAAACATTGAGATCACAGACACGTGACAATAGATAAGAGTAAAGGTCACACAGTTTTATCTGTAAGATTGTTTCATCCCTAATGCCATTTCAAATCGTTTTACAGGTGCGAATTAAATGCTGCGACTCACCAGGAATTTCCGTCTCACATTGTTGACAACACAAACACCGAGTACCACGTTCGAGACGCGTTTTCTATTGATCCAGTACGTATCATTGTATGATTCGTGTGGTTGTGTGTGTGTGTGTGTGTGTGTGTGTGTGTGTGTGTGTGTGTGTGTGTGTGCGTGTGTGTGTGTGTGTGTGTTGTGTGTGTGTGTGTGTGTGTGTGTGTGTGTGTGTGTGTGTGTTGTGCGTGTATGCACGTGTATGTGTATGTGCGTGCGCGCGCGCACCGGAGCTACAATTGATACATTCAGATGCGCTAGCATGTGTATTAATGCTTTAAGCTTGTTTACATGCGTGCCACTGTTTGTGCGTTCATTTCTGTATGCCTATCTTCCTTTCTTTCTTCCGATTATGTGTTTATTACATTGTCTTGTGAATAAGGAAACGAACAACTCTGATCATCAGTATAATAGTTACACGTCGTAATGCTACTAACATTAGCTATTGTCCGCAGTGCTACGAGCGGTAATACTAATACTGTAATACTGCAATCACTAATCCATCACTAGCACTGCCGCTACCACCACACATATCGAAGCAAAGATCCTGTCAAAAGCCGTATGGCTTCCGCGTCTCTCTTTAGTCCATTCCACATCAGTGTGGTCTGGGAAACACTACCATGTTTAACAATTATCGTAATGATTCGTCTTGTGGATTGTCGTTTTCTTCGCGTTCTCAGATGAAAAGGCGACATGACTGTGTAACAATTATTGTTTTCAGAACAAGAATTTCCATTGCTTTTGTTACACTTTAGGTATTAAACAGTGAATAAAAGTTAAATGTTTACGATAATACTGATGAATAATGTATTACAATTGGCCTTTTGCAGATAAAACACTAGCCAAAGCAATTTCACTCACAGAGTCTGAGTGATGTTACCACCGAGAAGATAAGTGTTTTATTGTGCATGAACATGTAACTTAGTTGCTGATGAATCATGATTACTGCACCCATGGTGATTGATGTCACAGCGCAATGTAACAGGAAAGCAAGAAAATAAGTGTAACTTGAGGTAAAAAGTGCGATTATAATCAACTTCACGTAAAAAGTTACTACTTCCCGCAATGATAAAATGAACGTGGGCTTTTGACGCTACAAATGTTTCATACATATCGTTGTTTTTTGTTTTTTTTGTAATGCGAGGATGGTGAGATTAATGTCTTAACAGCCTAAGGTCGTTAAGGGCATGTTATTCCCTGACAGACAGGTCACCCTGCTTCACAGCTGTTGGTTTACATAGGAGGTCAATGTCCACAGGATGCTCTGGGACCCTGCGCTACCGATCCTTGCAATGGCAAAGGACACTGTATTGAAAGGAAGAACAACGCAGACGACCTGGTGGCCTTGTGCATCTGTCACGAAGGATGGGCCGGATCACACTGCCAGAAGCAAGGTCAGTCAGTGTTCTTAGGCATGACTAAAAGAAAAAGGTGCTGATTTCAGGACTCTGCTGATACGGGAAAAAGCTAACCTTGCTGAAGAGGGGCGGTGAGTCCTTCGGGAGGGGCTGAAACTTCCCAATGTTTAAATCCCATCATAAATGTATTCATCTTAAAACGGTTAAACTGATATATTGTGATAAGGTTGCAAGGTTGAATTTCTGTCACAATATTTAATCTTAAAACAGAGAGAGTTCCAGGGTTGAGTTCCGTGAATGATGTATTCATCATGAAAGATGACTATACCACTGAATTTTCTAAGGGTTAGTTTCCATCACAGATACATTCATTTTAAAACAGCTTGAGTGATGAGGTTTATACGGTCTAAGTGCTATCATTGATGCGTCCATCTTGAAATGGTAGGACTCACGAGATACCCATGGTCTGAGTTCCATCACTGACGTATTCGTTTTAAAACAACAAGATTTACATCATTTCGATGGATTTGGTTCTGTCATTGGCGTTGTTACCATGAAACGACATGACAAAAGAGATTTCCAAGTTTTAGGTGCCATCAAAGGTGTGTCTATCTCAAAATGAAAAACTTAATGAGATTTCAAGAGTTTACGTTCCATTCTTGGTGTATCCGTCTTAAAACATCCTGGCCTATTGAAATATCCAGTGTTTCTGTTACCATTTCCTTCACTTGTTCATTCAGCCCACGCTGTGGACTGGGGGCCGTGGGAAGACTGGGGGCAGTGCTCTGTGACTTGTGGCCACGGCTGGCACATGCACAAACGGAAGTGCGTGGACCAGGTGACGCAGAAAGCGGTGAGCGAGCTGGAATGCTACGGAGCAGACGTGGAATACGGCGTGTGCGTCTTGCAGGACTGCCCGAGTGAGTATGATCACTAACTTAACATTCATTAGTTTCCATGAAGATTCTAAGATTGCATGGAGATCATATCCAGATGCATAGATAGGCTTATCTATCTATCTACCTATCTATATATCTAGATGTATGTATGTATATATGTATGTATGTATGTATGTATGTATGTATGTATGTATGTATGTATGTATGTATGTATATACATGTATGTATGTGTGTATGATGCATGCATGCATGTATGTATGTATGTATGTATGTATGTATGTATGTATGTATGTATGTATGTATGTATGTTGATATAAGTATTCATGTATCTACATCTTATCTACATCTATCAATCTATCTACCTATCGACCAATCGATCGATTGATCGGTCAGTTTCCATATTTATATCTATCTATCTATATATATATTTATATCTATCTATCTACCTTTCTATCTGTCCATCTACCTGTCTACCAACCTGTCTATCTATCTATCTATCTATCTGTAAAGGGACATAAAGCAGAGATCAAAACAAGAGGCTGATCATAATTCCCCTTATGTTGGCCCTCCAAGGGCTTCCTCAGGGGGCTTTACATACATCTGTATCTCAAACAACAGTACTGGCTGCACGGCGGGAATGCCAGATCGAGAACATGTTTTGCTCTGTTTGCTTGTCTGCTTTTTTGTTTGTCCGTCTGGTTTGTTTCATGAAGATCGAAAAGGTAAAAAATGCGGATGCAAGTGCCATTTGCATTAGACTCTCTCTCTCTCTCTCTCTCTCTCTCTCTCTCTCTCTCTCTCTCTCTCTCTCTCTCAAGGAAGAATGGGAAATGATGGAGGTAGTGGTAGTGGTGTGTGTGTATTCGAAACCTTTTATGATTAATGTTAACAGATGACTGTTTATTTTGCTTTCACATTTTCTTTGTTATCCCCCCCCCCCCCCTTTTTTTTTTCTTACTGTTTGTTTTCTTGCTTTCTTTCTTTTTCAGTCTTTTATTTCTTCATTTGTGTATAACTTATTTCTGCCCTTTGTTGCTTTGTTTTTCTCTTTCCCTCTTCCGCATTTTCTTATTGTGAAATCGTTCTCATTAGTATTACGATTATTTCAAAACCTTTTTGTTTTATTGGTTTTTACAAGTTACATTTAACATAAGCTCAACAACAGCACATAAACACGTACACAAATTTCATATATCGTTTTATCGATAAAAAATCGCATTCAAGTGCAGTTGCCACCGAGATATGTTTTTTCAAACATATCACACATTTTATGAGCTTTATTCTCGACATATGTATGGATGCTTTAAATCAAAATTCCGTAACATTATTATTATTATTATTATCAGCATCAGCATCATCATCATTATTTTCATCATCATTATTATTATTATTACCAAAGTTAGCTACTGTGTGCTCATTTTCCCCGACAGGGTGGGAAGCGTGGGGAGAGTGGGAGACATGCTCCACCTCCCAGACTTGTGGTCTCGGCGTCAAACTACGTCATCGGGAATGCGCAAACGGAGGAGTGCCCGGGGTGGATCGCTACTGTCTGGGCTCCGTCAGCCAAAGCACACCCTGCCAGGGCATCGACTGCAGAGGTATGAGAGAGAGAGAGAGAGAGAGAGAGAGAGAGAGAGAGAGAGAGAGAGAGAGAGAGAGAGAGAGAGGGGGGGGGGGGGAGGAGACACTGGTATTTCCGAGTGAAAACGAATGATATAGAAGGCAGAGATGAAGTATCTCAGGTCACTTTCCCACGATTCGCGTTTCTCGGTGTCCCGTTCTGTCGCTTAAGTCAGTAACCACATCAGGGCACCACAGTCACTGCATGCCACGAGAAGATTGTCCAACTGGTTGGGCCGTCAGGTGACCACGTATACGCCTGCTGCAGTGAGCTGATTAGCTGGGTCAGCCTGCTGCCTAGACGTAACTTTCGTCCACCCACAAACCACTATGTGTGTGCGTGCGCGCGCGCGCGCGCGCGCGTGTGTGTGTGTGTGTGTGTGTGGTTCATACTTGACCCTTGACACTATCAGCATTGAAGTGTGGCGAACAGCCAGCCAGCCCGTGAGCAGGAGGTAGACAGAAAGCCAGTCAGATGAAGAGGAAGTGATGAATGCCTTCAGTAAGCATAATGGTAGACAGAGAGCCAGTCAGATGAAGAGGAAGTGATGAATGCCTTCAGTAAGCATAATGGTAGACAGAGAGCCAGTCAGATGAAGAGGAAGTGATGAATGCCTTCAGTAAGCATAATGGTAGACAGAGAGCCAGTCAGATGAAGAGGAAGTGATGATGCCTTCAGTAAGCATAATGCCATAATATCTAGCGAATGCCGAATATACTTATCTTCCTTCCCCTGTATCTTTGTCATCACCATAAAAGGGTCTATAGGGGGGCAAACTATGTCATAACTCTGGGTCTTTCTGTCACCAGAGAATTAACAGGTAATGATTCGCGTATACTTGATTATTTCGATAGAAGACAGTGAAAACATGTATACATTCAGAAAAAGTCTTTGAATAGTCTCTCATATGGACTACCACTTTACCACTGAGAATTAGATACACAAAAAGAAATACAAAAAGGTAATATACACAGAGTCGACCACACACCAAGGCATTTTCATATGACAAGGACGGAATAAGTTGAAAGAGCGAGAGAGAGAGAGAGAGAGAGAAGAGAGAACTCTGCATAGATGATGCTCACAAAACAAAGAATCATACCTGTCGTCGTAAAATTAATTAGAGTATTTTGTTGCTGTTGTCGTTGTTCTCCGCGCATGTCATGTAATGGAAGAAAACGAAGGAAGGCAGAAACGAGTCTGTGTTCAACTTATCAACTGGTAACAGTTCCTCCAGCCTACAAATCAAAGTTAATATTTCTCTAAATTGTTCATAAACTTCATCTCACAAATAAAAAAGAATCAAGTTTGAAAGCGAAATCCTTTGCGCCCCGTCTTTTGTCTTGCACCGCTGGCCGTTTACAGTCAACGTCAATTCCAGTACGGTGCTTGCTAGTTTTGCTTTCATTCATAAACTAATCATTATTTGTGTGTGTGTGTGTGTGTGTGTGTGTGTGTGTGTGTGTGTGTGTGGTATGTGTGTGTGTGTGTGTGTGTGTATGGACACGGTAAGAAATTCATACTAGTCAACTGTTAAGAACACTATAACATTTGTGTAGGTACATATCAAATTTGACAAGACTTGATATGAGAGTCTATCGTTGTCCTGTTAATTTAAAAGAATTTTGACCGATCAGTCCAGATCATAGTTTTTTTTTCTTTTGGTTTCTTCTCAATTACTCTGATACCTTTCTCTTCTTCTTAGGTGCCATGCGCCTGGAAGGGAGCACTGAGCACGGGGAAGGGCGGCTGGAGATTTACAATGACATCACAGGAGAGTGGGGCAAGGTGTGCGCCAACCAGCTGACTCCCAAAGCCGCAGACCTGGCCTGCCGACAGATGGGCTTCCCCGGAGCGCATGCAGGTGCTTCTTTCTGTTTTTAGTCTACCTTGTTCCTTCCTTTCTTTTTTTCTCTCTTTCTTCCGTTTTATGTTCTTCTTTGCCGTCTGTTTTCATCTTTTGTTTTTTGGCCTTACGCTTGTAATCTGCAGAAGCTAGCATTTAGGCTTAGTTTTCCCCCTCTCTCTCTCTCTCTCTCTCTCTCTCTCTCTCTCTCTCTCTCTCATTGTCTCGGTCACTGTCTCTGTCTGTCTGCCTGCCTGCCTGCCAATCTGTCTGATTTTCTGTCTGTCTGTCTGTCTGTCTGCCTCTGTCTGTCTGTTTGTCAGTCTGTTTCTCTTTCTGTTGTTTGGTTCTGGAGTATTTGTGTTGCTTGTTGGTGATTGAGAATTTGGAAGTCCTACACCAACCGGTGAATGCACGCGCGCACACACACACACACACACACACACACACACACACACACACACACACACACACACACACACACACACACGTGTGTACATATCTATCTATTTCTCTCTCTCTCTCTGTATGTATTTGTGTGGTGTGTGTGTGTGTGTGTGTGTGTGTGTGTGTGTGTGTGTGTGTGTGTGTGTGTTGTTTGGCTCGGTTTCTGTCTCTGCGTCTTTATCGCCTTCCTTCTTGGTGCCTCTGTCTCTGTCTCTGCATCTGTCTGTGTCTGTCTGTCTGTCTGTCTGTCTGTCTGTCTGTGCATTTGCAGACTGATCTTAACAGGTATTTGTTTTACAACCATTCTTCATTTCAGCTTGTTGGTAACCCCCAACCCTTTCACCACAGCAAGTGGCGGTGACAAAAGCAGCATTAACATGTGCTTACTTGTCTTTTAGCCTTGGAAATAGAGATCCTGATCATCATGGTCGTTGTCATCGTCGTCATCAGCATATTCATCGTCATCTTTCTATCTCTCCCGCTCTCTTTCTCGCTTACCCTTGAGACATCCATTATGCTTTCCCATAAACCTGTATGCAGAGTTTCGGCATCAAATCTCACGGCTCTCTGACAACCGCCATTCTATGTTTTCCCACACTCTTTTTTGTCGCTTGTCCCCCTTTTGTATGTTTTTAAGTTTCCAAATAATATAGAGATAAGAATCAATAATGAATGCAGCATCAGTCCCCTGCCCCCACCCCACCCCTTTCCACAACCCCAGCAACCCGCGCTGACCCCCTTCCTCCCACCCACCCCTTAACCCCACCCCCAACCGCCACCCTCAAAAAAGAAGTCAGAGATCTGTACAATTAGAGGATCAGTACCGTAAACTTCCATACATTCAACGCATGGGTTTCAGTTGTGCGAAACGGCCAATTCAGTGAGGCAGCCGAAGACGGCCGTTTCGCCTTGACAGACATTGCGTGCCAAGGCGACGAACGAGCACTGCTCCAGTGTCCCCACAACCTCTGGGCCCTCAGCGGCTCGTGCAGTAAGGGGGCCAGTGTCGCTGGAGGCGTGCAGTGCAACGGTAAGGGACCGCGTGACTGTCTAGGTCTCCATCTACCGGTCAGAGGGCGCGACTATTCTTTTGTGCAAAGGGAAAAAACTAATGGCTAAACATAAGAGAGAGATAATGTTGCTTATAGCCCAGCCAGCAACATAATTCTGGCAGATTGTTTTCTTTGACCTCAAGCCCTTTAAGACATAATCTATTGTGTTCATATAGAAGATAAATTGGATTTTCAATAATAAAGTTTGTTGAAACTTCGTTCTTAGTTTTCATCTTGGTGTCTTTTATTCATAAATGTTATTGTACATGTTGGACTACCTGACATGTCTATTTCTGTTAATTTCCTTCGGAATGGGCGGTGGAGACCTCGGCGCTCACTTGCTGTTGAAAGTTTAGGGGTGCGCGCGCGCGCGCGCGCGCGCGCGTGTGTGTGTGTGTGTGTGTGTGTGTGTGCATTTTGAAGTTTACTTTCGCGCGCGCATGTATGTGTGTGTAGAGTGAATCGGTATGCATGCACGCACGCTCGTGTGTGTGTGTGTGTGTGTGTGTGTGTGTGTGTGTGTGTGTACACCAAACGATACGTGTGGAGGAGGTGTCAGTAAGGGTGTGGGTGTAGTAGTGTGTGTGTAAGTGTGTGGAGAAGTGTATGTGTGGGTTTAGGGTGTGTGTATAGGTAGAAGGAGCGGGTTGAAGAATTGGTTGAGGTAGACTGAAAGGAAATCAGTGAAGGGAGGTGTCAGTGTACGCGTGCGCCAGTTCTTGCGTGCGTGTATGTTTTGTGGAGGGGTGGGTAGATTAGTTCCAGTGTGTGTAGGGGAAGAGAAGTAGTTTCTGTGGTCTACGTTACGGAAAATGGCTGATGATGATGCCAGTAAATGCATGCAAGCAAGTGTCTGTACACATGTATGCTCACTTCTCAGACTCATTTCTTATTGCATCTCGACCTCTAAACAGCAACGACCACAAACTATTCATCCACTGACAATACTCGAAAAGTTCGCTTTTTGGACTGTCACTGTTAGATGATGGTGGTCATTTCTGAACCTCGACAGTCGATGGAGCGTGGAGCCTTTGGAGCCCTTGGGACGAGTGCTCAGTCACGTGTGAAAACGGTACACGGCAGCGCACGCGAACCTGCAGCCACCCTCCTCAGAAGCACAAGGGGAAATCATGCGAGGGAGAGAAGGTCCAGTACAAACCATGCACCTTGGAGATGTGCCCAAGTAAGTGTCACTTAGCTGTCATGCTTGTTCAGAATCTAAATCTAAGAATTACAGCAAAGAAGACGGAACTGCAGGTTCCAAAATAGACACTGAAGCTTATGCCATACGAATATAGGGAAACGTCGACTTACGCCATAGTACATAGGCAGCATGTTTCTGAGTAAAGGTGTCGAGGGTATTTTGCGCGTGCTCTTATTTCACAATACGCTCTAGTTTGGCCATAATTATATCAAGAGGGGACAGGATAAGTATCTCCGCTTGCTGTACCATCATTCACATTTTTTGGAGTCCAGTTAGCTCGCGCTGAACACTTATCACCTCAGGGCACTAGTCACCTCTCGCCGCGAGAGAGTTGTTCAACTGGCTGGGGTGCCCTCTCAGGGAACCGGGTATTCCAGCTTCTTCTGGTCCCCTGTTCAGCGAGGTCGGCCTACTTCCTGCATGCAACTTTGGCCCTGTGCAAACCGCCCTGTCTCTGGGCTTCAAACTTGACAGTTTGACACAATCACTGATGAAGCAACGCAAACAGACGGCCAGTCCCTTAACAGGAGGCAGACAGAGAGCAAACGAGATCAACAGGATGTGGTTAATGCCTTCAGTATACGCAGTGGAACTCTTAACTAGCAAAAAGCGAAAAATATATTCCTTTCCCCTCTTGATCTCTGGATTTGCAAAGTAGGCATACGTTTCTTTGATTTTGCATCATGATCCAATGGACGGTGCTGCTGGTAGACTCTGCCTCGCTTGAAAAGAAAAAACCAGATGAGGAGTGGATCGGACAGGTTAGAATTACGAGCGAGCTAAAAGATGTGGTTCGAATCCCTGTATTCCAAAGCCATTTGATCTCACCAGCTGTCAGTGACCACAATTGCAAAGGGTAGTTACAGAACGCCGACAGAGACAGGCATCAAAAAGCAGGCAGATGGATCTCACTGGCAGTTTATTTTGTGTAGCAATTGAGCCGACGGTGCGGTACAGTACAACGGCTTGCACCTGTGGCGTTTTTGCTCTGCCCGTTTTGTCGTGTGACAGTTGACAGGTTCGAAGGACTCATGGCTCAAAATTACTTGTGCCTTTTTGGGGTGGTGTTCAGACTGAAAACGTCATCGTTTGACAGAGTCGGTCTGATTTTGGAAAAGAGGTCCCTTAAAAAACAGTATGTTTTGTGTAGGAACATGTCGGCTTGATAAGCCCAAAATAGCTGTTGTTTTCCTGAGGAAAACGATTATCATCCGCAAAGAAGATAGTGATGATAGGAAAATAATTTATTTGTACCCGTTCTTCGCTGAAAATAGTTATCATCTTTCAAGGAAACGGTGATAGCAAGTGGATTCGCGGGAAAACATATCGGTTTTTTTTTTTTTCGTGGAGTGTAGTAACAGTTTTTCTCCGGAAAACGATTTTGAGTTTATGATGTAACAATTGTTTTTCCCAGGAAACCGTCATTATTCTTCGAAGGACAGCGATAAGGCGATTCACTAAGATAACACATATTGTATTTAAAGAAAGATGATGTATTCATCAAGAAAACACGTATGGGGTTATGATGAAATATTTCCCAGAGTGAAAGAGTTATCATTCAAGAAAACAGTGATAATAAGAAAATCAGTTATTGCCATTGTTTACCCTCCGGACAACAACCGATTTGCCGAGAAAATGGGTATGGTCACTATAAAAGCATTTTCTTGGAGAAAAAAAACACAAAAAAACAGGGAAAACGGTTGTTACAGGCTTAGAAACTAATGAATGCTACAGGCGAGATGCGAGAGGGAAACCGAGTTGGAAAAAGCGCGGGGGGGGGGGGGGGGGGGGGGGGGGGGGGGGGGTGGGGGGGTAGGTAAGCATCACACAGAAATCACGTTGTGAATCTTGTCTTTTATACAAATTCAAACTAAATGATACAATTCAATCTGTTTTGGGCATAGTTTAGAACTGGTGGTGTCTATAAACTGACGGTTCGACTCATTCGACTCATTCACTGCAGGGCAATGAATTTAAATATTGTATTCTATGAATTAAAAGCGGTCTGTTGAAAATGTAGCTAATTTTCTTTGAAAAAAAAATTCTACGTTACCCCCAGTGGCCGAAAATACCAATTCAGTGGCGAGTTCGAAATGTCTGATATTTTCTAGTTTCCAAAAGATTTTCCTCTGCCATTTTCTCCCTGATCCAAAAGTACACAAATCCGGTCGAAGCGTCCGATTATTGCCAAGTTAGTGCCGCGTTGCACAGGTCTTTGAACATTTTATGACTAGTATTTCTTCCTCTTTCATAGATATATGACGGGTAATAATGTTTTGTTGCAAGTTCACATCGCACGTGCGTGCGCGACCGCATCAGTGAGTGAGTGTGTGTGTGTGTGTGTGTGTGTGTGTGTGTGTGTGTGTGTGTGTGTGTGTGTGTGGCGCGCGCGCGCGCGCGTGCGTGTGTGTGTGTGAACTGATATGACCTGGATGTGACCTGAGAGTTTTGTAACCCACACACCAGAAACCTTGCTGTATGTTGAAAAGATTTCGTATGTAAAAAAGAAATTGCAGTTTCACGTTTGTCATCTCAGTTTCTGGTTGCGTTCCAGTTTGCAGGCTTTCATAGATTAACTGAAAGGAATAGTCAGTTTGTGACTGGATTGATTATTTGCTAGTTAATTTGTTTTGTGAGTGAGGCGTTTGGTTTGTATGCTATGGTTTTGTAGGACAGCCTGTTATAGAAGGCATGAGTGGATCAGTAAGTATGTATTGTGAGATGGTTTTGAGAGACTTTGATCGCGAGTATTTTTGAGAGACTTTGAGCGCAGGTATGTGTGAACTAAACGAGTGTTGGGTCAGGTTGTGTGTGTGTGTGTGTGTGTGTGTGTGTGTGTGTGTGTGTGTGTGTGTGTGTGTGTGTGTGTGTTTATGTGTGTGTGTGTGTGTGTGTGTGTGTGTGTGTGTGTGTGTGTGTGTGTGTGTGTGTGATGGGAGTGAGAGAGAGAGAGAGAGAGAGAATTTTGAAAAGTCATTGTGCTAGAATTTGTCAACGCCACCAGCTCGGTTTCTGGAAGTTCCCTGTCGCCAGTATTTTTTGCTTTGATATTCAAACTGACACAGACTGAGTGTATTTTAAGAACTGTAAGATAGCCTGAGGGTTTAAAGACAACACCGACGACAACAACAAAAAGGATCAATAACATCAACAACAACAGTCAACTGCAACAGCAAAAGAGTAAAAACGATGTTTATTTGTGTAATTATCATTGAACAACACTTTGTTTGCTGTACTTGAACAACATCAATAAACGGTAATTAGTGAAATGTGTATCATTTTGCTTGCTGTACTGATTGCATTACAAAGGGATTCTTCACAGATTTATTTTTCTGGCTGGTCAGCGCTGATACAAAGGTACATGGATTCTGTTGGTGAAGATATGTCACATCCAGATGTCTTGAATCACCCTGTTCATGTGTTAATTTATTCTCTGTCCGTTTCTCTCCGCTGTCGTCTATTATTTTTCTTCCTTCCACACATCTGCCTTGTCCACAATCTGAGAGGAACATACGTCTTTCTACAGAATGGATCAACAGTCAAATAAATAAAGAAAAGGAGTCGAAGAACATCATAATTCAGTGGTACTGCTCCACATAATAAGAACAGTTTTCGTCCCACACACACATACACATATCCACAGAGGAGAGGGGGGGGGGGGGGGGGGGGCGGTAAGGCGGAGGAGGGAAGTCGGAGTGAGGGCACTCTGGGTGATTACATTTTAATCGTTAATCAGTGACTTCACGCTGCAAAACAAAATAAACATTATAGAGATTCAAAATTTAACTAATACTGTTAAAGACTTGCAAGAGCTTTTGTGTGAAGAGATGAACGAATCGCAAGAAGAAACGAGCATTATCAACAAACCCAAAGGCAAGATATTTGACTTATTTTGCTTACTAAGCTGAGTTTAATCAGTACTTCGGTGGGAGACTGAATATGTTATTGTGCATACTTAACTAAGTTTTATCTCCACTTCGGTAGAAGACTACGTTATTAAGTTTTACCAGTACCTCTATAGGAGACTGAATATGCAAACACTTGGATGTCTTTGGGGGGCATACGTATTGTTGATTGATGTGACGCAGCACATACTTTGGACAATCGAAAAGAAAAATGAGTGGAATTCGCCACAAAGTGCTTTTACACTGCAGTTCGTACATACTGGTTTATCAGCAGTAATATGCGCTTGCTTTTCTGGTGGTCCTTTTGAAAGATAATATTTCCGTACTTACATAGACGTGTTCACTATAGACTTGTGGTTTGCTCTCACTCCTCTTTACTGATTAGTTTGAACAGTGAAATGCTGCATGCTCTCTTTCTTCCTTTTTCTGTTTGTCTTTCATCTTCGTCGCTCTCTCTGTCTGTTTTCGCGTACCTCTTTCTCCTTTTCTTCTTTTTTGCCTGTCTGCATGTTTGTCTGCTGGTATTCTGTCTGACCTGTCTGCATGTTTGTCTGCTGGTATTCTGTCTGACCTGTCTGCATGTTTGTCTGCTGGTATTCTGTCTGACTTTTAATTGTCCGTCTCTGGTATCCTTTGCTCTCCTACTTGATTTATTTCTTCTCCCCCCCCCCCTCCATCTCTCTCTCTCTCACTCGCTCTGTCTCTTGTCTCTGTCTGTCTGTTTGTCTCTCTCTCTCTCTCTCTCTCTCTCTCTCTCTCTCTCTCTCTCTCTCTCTCTCTCTCTCTCTCTCTCTCAGTGTGTCTTTCTCTCTGTTTGCTGCATTTGATTTAAGAATCTTTGCTTGCGTATTTCCTTTTCCTCTTCAAGTGAACTTGATCTGGTATATATTTCTTTTCTCTCCAGGCATCGAGTTTGTTATGTAGCGCTCTTTCTTTGCCGATCATGGCTATGCAACTTTTCGTGTGTAAATTACGGCCCTTGAATTTTCTTGCATGAAATTGTTATGATTCTGAGTGAACGTCGGGGGAAAGAAGCACCTTGACCATGATAATTATTGCAGGTGAAAGTGAGATGCAACGTCTGTCGGTTAGAAAGACTGTGAATACTGAATCAGTAATCATCGCCATCATTTTTGCGTGTTTACTTCAGTTAAATTATTTCCAGTGACAGAACAGGATATTATTGTAGTAGGTGAGAAAAAACGTAAATCAGTTTGATACAGCGGAAGATATTCCAGATTATTTTAAAAATACTCCAGTTCAGTGCTCAGCAGCACAAAGAAGAGATGTGTGATTCACTCAGCCATGAAAGCTAATAGTTACATCTGAACATTTGTTGGAAGTGGACGTTGTTGGAGTCAAGTATGCAGAATGTCTTCCATTACGAAATGAAGCAATATGAGAAAAAGGTGAACGGAAGAATAACACATTTCTTAACAAAAGAAAGTCTCTGAAATGTCCTTTGTATACTTTTTATTTTTGAACAGAGACACTGTGAGAGTGAAGGTTTTCTTGCTGTGGTCTGTCACCTTTAGAATTTACCCATACCTCCCCTCTCCTTCAACCCTTCCTGCTTTCCTCCTCTCTTTTTTGATCTATTTTATTTTCTGCTGTAATCTTCCTGTTTTACTAACTTCACATCTTCATCACCGCAAGACGCCACGCCTCCTTCTTGCAGGCAACGGCACGTGGGGGGAGTGGCAGGACTGGAGCACGTGCAACGCCCAGTGTGGATACGGCACTCAGTCACGTGTTCGCACGTGCATAAGTAGTCAGCCGTGCGTGGGCCCTAGCACCAGCACACAAGAGTGCCACGCCGGGAGCTGTGCTGGTATGAAATCACGATCCCGTCAGAGCCTACGTCATCGTACGCCAACTGGTGTCTGTGTTAGTCATAGTGATGCTTTGTGCGCCGTGCTCTTTTAGCGAATAGAGCCTTGAGCTACCAGCGTTCGGTAAACTGGATTAACTCATAATTTTTTTTTTGCTTGAAATATTATTTGTTCATGTCCTGATAACCGCCCCCCCCCCCATCCCCCCAACCAACCAAGCAAACAAATATCAAAAAGTCTATTCCGCAAATGCAGAATTGTGGACATGATTGAAGCATCTTCAGTTGGGAACGTGACGACCATATTCCAAAACCCACTCACCCTATCCCTCACACACACACACACACACACACACACACACACACACTTGCTTCCTCTCCCGAGATACATAAACATTGAACTAGAATGAACTGGTATATAAACATTGAACTAGAATGAACTGGTCTACCCGAACGACGCCTGAAGATTCCAGAGAGAGAGAGAGAGAGAGAGAGAGAGAGAGGAGAGAGAGAGAGAGAGAGAGAGAGTGTATAGCATTCACTTAAAAAAAACGCAATTGACTCTATTCGCTTTAGGGGGAGAAATGAGAAAAAAAAAAAAAAAAGAGCACAGCGCATTATTATTTAGCCATCAGTGTTGTCAGTAGCGTTTAGCTGGCTTTGTTTAAATATCTTTCCGCTTTTTTCTATAAATCAGAAAAGACAACTTTGTGCATGTGCAAGTGTTTTTGCCAATGCATTTTGGCACTAACAGTGTGCTTGTATGTTTTTTCCCTTGTCTTTTTCTTTCGATGGACGAATGAATCGGTAATTTGATAAAAATCCTCTGTGTGTTTGCACACTGCATGTATCGTCACCCTTTATGTTTGAACAGTGTTTTCATGCTTTTTTTTTATTATGCAACTTTCACTTCATACTTAAAACAAACACCAGAAACGGAGCGATCAACAATTTTCTGCCGACGTGGTCCTGTCATACGGGCACTGTTCAGTTACACCGTCTGCTGGGGAATCCCCCCCAAAATAGCACTGCACTGCGAGAATGCCATCAGCTAACTGCAAGCGTCCACCAAAAAAGCAAGCGAAGATAAAGACAACAACAGATGAACGGAAATTGCAGCGTAACTTTCACGTCACCGAGCCGACTGCGCTTTCTTGAAAACTGAAATGTCTAAACCCAACATCTGAACGCGTCGAACTTTCAGGTCTGAATAATACCAGAATGCTGCTTTCAAAAAAGGTAAAACAACGGATTTTTTTTTTTTGTACACTAAGCAGGGTTGGACATGAACACTTTAGGACATCCCTAGGCCTAGTGTACTGATCCCGATCCTGCTCTTGCTGGGACTGTGGTTTTCAAGTCTGTTATTGCTGCTAGTTTCTAATCCTGGCCCGGGAGGCGTGTGTGTGTGTGTGTGTGTGTGTGTGTGTGTGTGTTCACGGAGCTAAAAACTCTGCTTTTCCCAATCTCCCCGTTTACCACGTACCCAGTCGACGGGGTGTGGAACTCCTGGACTGACTGGTCGACCTGCTCGGTCACCTGTGGGAACGGTACCCAGGATCGAACTCGTTCCTGCCACGGTCCTTTCTATGGCGGGGCCAACTGCAGCGGGCACGACTGGGAGAGGCAGGGCTGCAAAGTTCGTGAGTGTCCTGGTGAGTGAAAAGGAGATGAGATGTTCTTGCTGTCTTTTATTTCTGTGTGTTCGGTTAAAATCTGTAGTTCGTAGTGTGTGTGTGTGTGTGTGTGTGTGTGTGTGTGTGTGTGTGTGTGTGTGTGTGTGTGTGTGTGTGACCAGTTGTAGATTTACATGTGAAGACATGAACTTTTCTCTGCCGATGGGATAGCAGTACATAAATCACAAAGTAGTAATTTATGGCTTTAATCCCTGCACTTCATGGTTTCATGAGTTAGCAGACAAAGTGTTGAGTGAATTGACCAGTCCACACACATGCTGCCTCCTTGATGAGACTAAACTAAATAACTGCATGAGTAGGCTTACATATATTTTCGAGTGTCTTGCATAACATTCTATCACACACACACCACACACACACACACACACACACACACACACACACACACACACACACACACTGCTCCTTTCCCACAAACAAGCGAAACTGAACGACAACAACAACAACAAAGATGTCTGCCTTCTGTCCAAACCGCCCTGCCGCCTCTCAGTGGACGGAGTGTGGGACGAGTGGGGAACATGGGGCGCCTGCACCCTCTCCTGCGGTAACGGCACGCGCTCCAGAAGTCGCACGTGCATCGGGCCCTTCTATGAGGGCCAGGATTGTGTTGGCGACTGGGTCGATGAAGAGGGATGCAATACCTTTAACTGTCCAGGTAAAGGAGAGCTGGCATCTCTTTTGGTATTTCATTCTGACAGCTATTATCAATAAATGTTTTTTTTTCTCTTCTTATTGAAACATTTTTGTTCTTATGCAAGACTGCTAAGGAGAAAGCGAGTTGGAGAATTGTACGGAATGGTTTCGTGTAGAAAAGCGTGATAATCATGGACACCCAGAAGACAAAACGTACAGCATACAACGTCATGTCTGCTGCTTTGCACGTGGGTTGAATAATCAATAAACAAACAAAAAAAGATATTTGCGACAGTCGCGGGGTGCAAATTCGAATCCGGACAGCACACTTTTGAACGGGATTTTACCTGTATCACAGGTCAACAAATGCGCAGAACT
>CM065719.1:25153457-25173457 GCA_033310375.1 Conus canariensis
TTAAACAAGTCGGTAAACCTGTTACAATGTCTTTGCTTACGTGGCAAACGTAAGAACGACAATACAAATCCAATATTCACAGAGGTGATCTCTGCGTGTCGTGCTACGCCAGAAACGTAGCAAGCTCTGTCAATTATTCACTGGAGTCAGGCCACCTATCCTATTGATTGCTTTCCGTTGACGAGTGTGGCGGTAAATAATGAATGGTTTTACCCGGTCAGAGGTTCAGTAATTAAGACTTCCTCCATTTTTCCTGAAGGCATACTACTTAAAAGTAATGCTGATTCCTCACAAAAGTTAGATATATTTGCACGTTCAAGAGTATTTGAAAGGCCAGAGGTCTATTAACTCAGCATGATATTCTAGACAACATTTGATTATTTACCTAGCCGGTGTCAGAATTTTTTTTTTAAATCAGTTTTACAAAATCAGTTGATTAAATAACTTTCACTTATAAATCCTCTATATTTGCGGTATTAGCCGTTACAAATACTTTCAGACTGCAGAATTGTTATATATCAAACAGACTGTAGAATGTTTGACTGATTTGATTTAGTTATACTGTCTGTCGTTGACTCTGTTATTCCAGTAGATCAAATCAGCAAACACATCGACAGAAATAAAACGGCAATCGTTCAGTGAAATGTTTTGATAGTGTCTGGTCTGCCTGAAAGACGTATTTCAATATGCAGGTAAAAGAAAAGATGAGCTATACTCTATACGCTGGAATGATTCATGTTAAGTTTTGAGGGATATTTTTAACCTGCCCTGGAGTCAAGCCCTGTTCTGTTGCATGTGATCAATGTGTTCATTGTAGTTTTTAAGCTGACATGAGCAACAACGTAATCTGAAATGTGTAAGATTTCTCCAATGTTCAACATGCATTTTAATGCGTTCATGTTAACAGGTTGTACCGCAACCTTCCAAATAAGTGGAAGTGAAACTTTAACTGGGTATGACGTTTAAACGAGCGATTTTAAGAGTTGTTAATCAATTGTAGTACTAGAGCATAGACCAATGTTTAGTGTTGTTCATATCTTGTGTAGTTTTCTCTGCAAACATTGTGCGTAGACCTTACGTGTTTACCTTATTTTTAAGAATATTGTTTGCCATCTTGTTTAAGAACATGATTGTATATACTTCATATACGCTACATGACGTTCAAGCATGTTGTTCATCTGCAGTGTTAACAGATTGGAGAGCAGCATTAGACATTGGTTTTTTTTTTTTTTTTTTAGTTTCTCCTCAAAATATTGGTACTATTTGATAAAGTTTTCCTTGTTTTAAAGATTTTTTGTGTATGTATGGCATTTTTCGGACAACATTAGATATTGTTTACATATTACTGCATTTTCCTGCACATTAAAGGAATTTACGATTATATCATCATCAGCGTTTATAGATTTTGGAACAACATTTACATATATTGTTTACTTGGCAGTGTTTACAGACTATGGAATAAATCAGGCACTATTTATCTTTTGCGGATTTTTTCCTGTACATTTTTTTTTTTCAGAATGTTGTTTATCTGCATAATTTCATTCAGTGAACAACATTAGGCATTGTTAATACTTGATACACTTCTCCCGTACGTGAATTTTTAGAATATTGTTTATATGTTGTGTTCTAAGGCTGTAAAACAACATTAGACATTGTTTTATATTTTCCATTACGATCAAGAAGAGTGTTTCTTTACCTGTGCTGTTTACACTTCACGTAACCTTCAACATCGCTAATATTTCCCGTACTTTCCCTCACAGTGGACGGAGTATGGCGGGAGTGGTCAGACTGGGGCGCGTGCTCTGTCACGTGCGGCAATGGCACACAGCTCCGCAGTCGCACCTGCAATGGCCCTTACCATGGGGGTGCGGACTGCGTGGGTAATTCCACGGACTCGCAGCACTGTCGCCCGAGAATGTGTCCTGGTAAAGGGATTGACTTCAACTGTTGGACAGCTCGTGTGTGCGTGTGTGTGTGTGTGTGTGTGTGTGTGTGTGTGTGTGTGTGTGTGTGTGTGTGTGTGTGTGTGTTTGTGTGTGTGTCTGTGTGTGTGTGTGTGTGTGTGTGTGTGTGTGTGTGTGTGTGTGTGGTGCGTGCGTGTGCACGCGCGTGCGCGTGTGTGAACGCGCGTGTACATCCATGCGCTCGCACACGTATCAGTGAAGTTTGAGGGTGGGGAGGGGTGGTTGGGTGTGTGTGGAAGGTGTATGTTAGAGAGAGAGAGAAAGGGGGGGGGGGAGGGGCAGAGTAATTTGTGTGTGGAAGATGAAGGTGGTTGGGTGTGTGTGGAAGGTGTATGTTAGAGAGAGAGAGAGAGAGAGAGAGAGAGAGAGAGAGAGAGAGAGAGAGAGAATTTTTTTTTTGGGGGGGGGAGGAGGGGGGGGGGGGGGGCAGAGTAATTTGTGTGTGGAAGATGAAGGTGGGAATTGACGGACGGAAGGTGTGTGTGTGTGTGTGTGTGTGTGTGTGTGTGTGTGTGTGTGAGAGAGAGAGAGCGAGCGCGCATGCGTGTGCGTGCGTATGTGTGCGTGTGTGTGCGCGCGCAGGCACACACGCTCACATGTGTTGAAATGTGTATGCGTGCGTGCATGCGTGTGTATGTGTGTGTGTGCGTGTGCGCGCTTGGGTGTATGTATGTATGCGTGTGTACGTGCGTGTGTGTGCGTGGTTGCATGCACGCGGGCTTCTGTTGGCACGTATGCGTGTGCGCACGCGCGCGCGCGTGTGTGTGCCTATTTGTGTATGTGTGCATGCGTGTGCATACGTGGTTGCATGCAAGTGCGTGCGCAGGCGTGCGCGCTCATATGTGGTGAAACGTGTATGTTTGGGTGCGTGCGTTCGGGTGTGTGTACGTGTATGTGTGTGTGTGTGTGTGTGTGTGTGTGTGTTGTGTGTGTGTGTGTGTGTGTACGCGCACACGTGCGTGCCTGCGCACTTGCGTGCGTGTGTGTTTGTATGTGTGTGAGTGCGTGCGCGCGCGCGTGTGTGTGTGTGGTGGGGAGGAATGGAAGATAGGATGGATAAGGGAAACAGTGATAAGGGGAAAGGTAGGGGTGGGGGTGGGGGTGGGGGGCTTTTGCGGAATGGATTTATTTGCAGAGCTGTGGATGTTCTTTGTTTCTGCAGACGGACAGAATTTTAAACGACATTTTTGAAGAAGCAGTTTCCGGCAATTGTTCACATATTATCCGATTATTGCCAGCTGTGCTTCCAAAATGTCACAGTGAGTTCACACTGCAGAAGTATTGAAATCGTTTAATGATATAGATGGTCGTGTTCATCGTTATAGCTTACAGCGTAGTAGACCGCGAAAGGCGTGGCAGGTGTGTTAAAAAAAAAAAAAAAGAAGGGAGTTAAACGGTCTGATATTCAACATGTTTAAATTCTTGTCAACATATGAACAACCATGAACAAACAAGGTTAAGAAAACTGTAGTCTTGAAATGATATGGGGGGAAATGGGAAGGCTACAGTATGATCAAGAAGTACCCGTCCACACAGAACTGGACAAAAACAATGATGAAACAATCGCGGTCACCTCACGTGAAACGCTGAAACTGCTAAACAAAAGGTCTTTCACATTTGGTAGGTGCCATCCGCTCGTCCCCCCTCCCCCCCCCCCCCCCCCCCGCCTCCCCTCAACCGCCAACTCTGAGGTCTGAGGTAACACTTATGAATTGAACATGTTCAAGTCCACATTCCGAGAGTAAAAGTCGTCACAATGCAAAACAAATGGAAAAACAGGAAATGGTGGATGTTTTTTCGGTCTTAAAGCTGTATGAAAGAAATTACAACGAGTTCCTGTAAGAATATAGAAAAGAAGGAAAGAGAGAGAGAGAGAGGGAGGGGGGGGAGGGGGCGGAGATATGTAACACAGAGAGTACTCGCCGGCCTCTCGAAACTTACGACATGCGACAAAATACGTGTATATTTAGACAGTGTATGGTTTACTCGGTGGATGCAAGACAGAACGTTTATATTACTTTGTTCTGTAATAGAAGATAACGCCGATTTCCGCCGATATACCGACGATACATGACCAGCATGTTTGGCTAATCCGAGGATCAGATTTTGTTAAGTCTTATATGATACCGTTTTCTCACGTTATACTACTTGTTCTGTAATAGAAGATAACGCCGATTTCCGCCGATATACCGACGATATAGAACGTTTATACTACTTTGTTCTGTAATAGAAGATAACGCCGATTTCCGCCGATATACCGACGATAATGAGGAACATCAGCTTGTCATGACAACTCCGACCTGATCGATCGCACCCACTTGATGAATCGGATGGTGTAAACAATCTGATCGATCGCACCCACTTGATGAATCGGATGTGTAAACAATCAACAAAAAGGCGTGCAAACTGAGCCCTGATGTGACCTGCGTGGTGGGCTTGGCAATACACAACGTGACTTGACATGAACACAGAATAAGATCCGCGAATATGCTCATCAGAACACGAGAGCCCAGTTGTCCATGTCATCGAAATGCAATGCAGCCTACTCTAAAACTTGGCTGAAGGGTGAAAGAGAAGGAAGATGGGTATTGGTATGGGTAATATTCAGTGCATGCATCTTCGCAGAATTGATTATTGTGCTGAAGCGCGCGAGAGAGCCCTTACACGTACACACACACACACACACACACACACACACACACACACACACACACACACACACACACACACACACACACACGTGCGCATTTAGCAAGGCATCCAAAGTCTGACCAGCATGTTTGGCTAATCCGAGGATCAGATTTTTGTTAAGTCTTATATGATACCGTTTTCTCAAATTCTTTTTTTTTTTTAACCTATTTTGTTTCGCCATCGGCCGTAAACACTGCGCACTGTGATCACATGGCTCAGCAGGTATGGTGTAGTGTGTATGGACTTGTCCGCACGCAGTGACACCTCCTTGATGAAACTGAAACTATACACGCACACGCGTGCGCGAGCACGTTCGCAACACACACACACACACACACACACACACACACACACACACACACACACACACACACACACACACACACACACACTGGTCTCATATCTTATCATTGTTTCATCATGCTTTATGTTTTATTCTCCAGGACTGTTATTAACAACATCAAATCCCCGAAAAAAGAAAATCGTGAATATGCAGCTCGGTTGGGTAGTGAGTGACTCGTCTTAGCATTTTATGCTTTGGTCCATATATAGAAAATGGAGGGTGATAAGCTTAACGGGTTGGGGTAGGAGGGAGGGTGGTGGAGGGATGGGAAGGCAGCAAGAGAGGAAGGAGGGGAATAGGAGGCCGGAGGGAAAGGGAAGAAAGGAGACGGTCGTCGCTTGAATTTGTCAAGCCTTCTCCCTTCCATGCCACCATATACATATGCAGCTCTCTCCCCAGAGCAGCGTAAAGCTACTACTATGACCACTACAGCGCAGTAGGCAAACATCCCATCGTCATCCAGCGACACCTGTGCTGAAGCATCTCAAGTCAGACCGCCAGGACAGGCCGACATTTGCAGGCAGCATCCACTTGTGGCTGCTGTCCTCCCTGTCACGGCCTGTTTCTTGTCATTTCCTTTTGGTTTCTTTCACCATCATATTCTCCAAAGTGGTCTGACTTGAGAAGCCTTGACTGCTGACCTCTTGCAGTGGATGGTCACTGGATGGACTGGGAGGCGTGGTCAGCATGCACGCGCTCGTGCGGCGGAGGCTCGCGCACGCGCTCCCGCGAATGCTACCATGCCCAGCATGGGGGCAAGAACTGCGACGGGCACAGCAACGAGACGGAGGACTGCCAGACCCAAGGGTGTCCAGGTAGAGTTCAGTCGTCCTCATCGCCGTCGTCGTCATTATCATCATCATCATCATCATCATCATCATCATCATCATCATCATCATCGTCATCATCATGGCCACTACTGAGATCGAGTAGAGCCAGACTCACAGATCCAGGCAAAGATCGATCGTCGTCGACGTGTTCGTCGCCTTTATCATCATCAATACCATCATCTTCTTCACAACTGTCATCGTCGTCGTCTCTTATATAGCGTCGCCGTCGTTGTTGACATCATTATCACTAACACCACCTCCAAGATCGATGAGTGTCGGCCCCAGAAGTGTCCAGGTAAAGTTCAGAGGTCATCATCGTTGTTGTCGTCGTCGTCGTCGTCCCCCTTTTCCTCTTCTTCTTCTGCCTGACTCTCCTCACCATTATCAACATCACAATGGAAACCGGAGAATGCCACAATCGGAAACGCACAGGTACATTTACGTCGTCATCGTCATAGTCGTCATCGTCGCCTTTGACCTATATACCGTTAGCAGCAGCCGCCGCCGCCGCCGCAGCAGCAGCAGCAGCAGCAAGAAGACGTGGGTGCTTCAGACCCAGGGCTGTACATGAAGAGTTCAGTCGACGTCGTCGTCGTCATCATTTTTGTTTTATTTTTCATCATCATTATCATCCTTGTCATCATCAGCTACACCGACACAGAGGAGTGCCAGACTCAGGGATGTACAGTTGGAGGTCAGTCGTCGTCGTCGTTCATATCATCATCGTTGTCGTTTTTTTCTTTATCTTCATCTTTATCATCATCGTCATCATCATCATCATCATCATCATCATCATCATCATCATCATCATCACCATCACCATCATCATCATCATCACCACCATCATCATCATCGAGCCAGAAATATGCCGAACTGATGGGTGTTCATATGAAGTTCAGTTGTCGTCATCAGTTTCGATGTCTTAGCGGCAGCAGCAGTGCAGCAGCAAGACCAAGAAGTGGCGGATCCAGGGGTGTCAAGGTAGAGTTCAGTCGCCATCATCGTCGTTTATCATCAACATCATCAGCAGCATCATGATTGAGAAGTGCCAGATCCAGGGATGTCATCATCGTCGTTGTGTTATGCTTTATCGACATCTCATCATCAGCATCCAGACCAAGAAGTACCAGACCCACGGATGTTTAAACACAGTTGTGTTGTCGTCATGGACGCCGTCGTCGTCTTCGTCTTCATCATCATCATCATCATCATTATCATCATCATTATCATCATCATTATCATCATGATCATTATCATCATCATCATCACTGAGACTTACAAGTGTGGACTCAGGGGTATCCAGGAGAAGTCATCGTTATCGTCGTTGTTATCGTATTCATCATCATCATCATAACCGAGACCGAACAGTGCCGACTCAATAATGTCAAGGTAAAAGTCTGTCAATATCGTCATCTTAATGATACTATAATCATCATTATCATTCCAGATCACTGAGATCCATCATCATCATCATCATCATCATCATCATCATCATCATCATCATCATCATCTTCCACCTCCTCCTCCTCCTCATGGTCGTCGTCGTCGTCGTTGACGAATGTCAGACTCTGAGATGACCAGGTAGGTTTATGTCCATGTCGTCATCATTCAGCGCCAAGAGATCATAATCAGCATTGTCGTCACCGTCGTCGTCGTCGTTGTCATCGTAAGCAGTCGGAGACATCAGTATTCATTATCATAATTATCAGTCGGGACTTACCCATAAACATTACTGTCGTCGTCTTCATTATTACCATCGTTTGGTACCGAGACTAGGGTATGCTACATTTAGTGATGTCCAGGTAGTGTTCACCGTCATGATCATCTATGTTGCTGTTGTCGTCGTCGTCATAATCATCATAATCACTGCAATCACTGTTTAATTTCAGCTTCAACTGTCCGGTTAAAATGATGTCCAATTGTCATGGTTAGCTTAAGGGCAAGAGCTTAATTGTTGTGCAGCAGCTTTTTTATATTTTGTTTTGTTTGAAACATGTAACTCTTTGCGGTAGCAGTCTTTGTTGCTCATAAGTTTATTTACTTTGTTGTTGTTGTCTGGTTTGATGTGACTATTAACATGTTTGAAAATGTTTGTGTGTCTCTTTTGGCGTCACAGGTGTGTATAAGAGGTAAATCTACCTCATCTTGCCTCGTCTTTTTTTTCTTTTTTTTGCGATTCGATGAGACTCATGTGAAATTAATCTGATCCACACCTCCCCTCTTTTTTCCCACCCCCTAGTCCTCCCCTCTCACCTCCTGTCCCCATCTCTCCCCCATCCCTATTCGCTTTGCAACATAATCTTTTCCTTTGACATGTTTCTTAATTTGATGCTGCATACGCTCATAGTTGTTTATATCAGATACATAAATGGATAAGATACCAAATGTCGTAAATGTGACATATGAACAGGGCACTATGTGAGTCATCGAATTAAACAATCTTTAGAGTATGGTTTAAACGGGAAATAGATTGTGATGGATTGAAAAAATGGTTGAAGAAATAGATAGTGGGGAGGGGTGAGGGGGAGGGAACAACTGCAACATATTCAAGTAACGGTGTTTCGGTCAGTTATTTTCATATTGCCTATATGAAGAAAGTAATGTTGTGTGTCCTTAATTTTGAACCGTGTTAATAATGCTCGCTGTCTGAACATATTCAAATAATGAGGCGATTATAGGTATGTGTATGAAAAAAGTAATGTTGTGTGTGCTTCATTCGAACCATTTCAGTAATACTGCTTGTCTGTCTGTTTGTCTGTTTGTTTGTCTGTCTCCACTCAATTTGTATATATATATATATATATATATATATATATATATATATATATATACACACACACGCACACATTTTTTCCCCCCTAACCAGTGGATGGAGTGTGGCTGGACTGGGCGGAGTGGAGCCAGTGCTCACACACCTGCGGCAACGGGTCGCGAGTTCGAGCACGGAGGTGTCAGGGACCCTTCCACGGGGGAGCCAACTGCACCGGCCCGTGGGACCAGACGGAAAACTGCAACCCCAATCCCTGTCCAGGTATCTTCCGTCTCCCCGCACTCCCTCCCTCCCTCCCTGCCTTCACCGTCCCTAGTCCATTCCCGGTCTGTATGGTGAATCATTTTTACGTTGATATTTTGCCCGCTGTGTTTTCACTTTCAAGACCTGTATACATATATAACCACCGAGAGTGTATGTACCCTCTCCTTATTTTTTTGTGGGTTTTGCTGTGATGACTATGGCACAGAACTGTGTACGCTTCTCTTTCATTTCTTCTATTCCTTTCAGATTGCCTGGGGAAGAATGACTTCTTGGTGGTTAATTTCAAAATTACGTTTCGCAACCTATGTTGAGTGTTTTAGTATCACGTCGCAGCCCTTGCGTTCCCGTAGGGTTTTTTTTTGGTTTTGTTTCTTTATTCATTTGTTTATTATCATATCAGCGTGGTTTAATATCCAGTTTATTTGTGTGTTTGCTGGTTTTGCACCCTCACAGACAGGACGGAAAGATGGTTATCTAACTGAAACGGGAAAGTAGGTTCCAGGCAGCGCGCGAGAAAAAAATAAAAATAAAAAGACGGGAAGAAAGGCCGAAAAGTCGAAATTGGCGGGCAAGCGAAATCTTTATTATCACTTACAGTTTACCTCATGGCTGTTAGCACATGAATGTATGCAATGAATGAACTTGCATGTACTGATCACCTCTTTTCTAGTCATTTCAAAGTTGCTTCTATGTGGACCCCTTCAACACATGCTCAACGACGACCGGGCTTTGCGGGATGGCTTCTGTGACAATGGGTATGTTTGGTAAGAAAATTTCTTTCTATTGGTTAAGAAAAGCGTATACAAATGTTAAAAAGGCAACACGGATTGGCGTATGGGGTGTGCCTAGACACTGACTAACAGTAAGATTATAAATGATGTTAGATTACAATAACAGTTAAGAATGCTGATGAAACAATTTCTGAGACAATCAGAAGCCAATACGCCCCTGATTGTTCCAGGGGAAAAAAGGAATAGATCAAAAAGTAGAAATTATCAGGAACACATGAACGTAAAGGGATATAATGATTCTGTTGGTTTGCTTGGTTATGTTTTCTTTTTCTTTTCCTTCCGTGTTTTATTTTATTGAAAAGATGGATGATTGAATAACATCGTAAAGAACATAGCACACACACACGCAGACAAACACCCCTACGCACGCACGCACACATGCACGCATGACACCCGCACGCACGCACGCATGCACGCACGCACGCATGCACACGCATTTACATACACATGCACGCACATAACACGAATCACACATACACTCATATATACACACTAGATCACAGATGCAATTATTTTAAAAATTGTACTTATGAAGACAAATGACACACTACTGGCATATTGTAACATGATGTCATTTGTCCCAGTACGCCATTAACACATAATCGTTAATCATGTAAAAGAACCACATCATAGGAATAAGTAGTGTCTGCTTACGTTTCATCCCTTTGAAAAAATCTGAAGAACATGTGTCTGTGTTTGGTCATTTTGGATTTGAAAACAGTGTGCCGGTGTTAATTTTGCAAACAGGGTTTGTCTGACTGGACTGGTCGTAACACGTGTACCCAGTTTGTAATTTTGCAAACAGAGTATATGTGACTGGACTGGTCTTAAACCTGTACGTTGTCTTGAAAGTCTGAGGGCAGAGAGATTTTAGTGTGTCTGACTGTTCATGATCTTTTGTAAGAGATGCAGAGAATCCCTCAGAAACAACATTGTGAGGTGACAATGGACCGCACAGTCAGAACTCAGAACTCAAGGATTGAGATTAAAAGTTTTCAGAGTTCTGAGTTCTGACTGTGCGGTCCACTGTCACCTCACACGCTGCTTCCCATGTGCCGCCCACTTACGACGATGTTTATGTGAAGTGTACGCAGCTATTAGCGGTTCGAAATTCAGCGCTTCAGAGGGATTCTCTGCGTCTCTTACAAAAGATCATAAACAAATAGCTGCGTCAGGTAGCGAGTTGATAAACGGACTTGCAAACAAGAACCTCCCTGGCTGTAGGTCAAAAACACTGCAAGCTTGCGAAGGAAGTATCTCGCCATGACTCCCTGTCCAAGGCCCTTCCACAGGGTTCAGTGAAGGACGGATACCCAAGAGGCTTTCAGGGAGATGTTTTGGATGGAAAACATACAGGACAGAACTGGCTATATCACTCTGCGCTGTTGCTTAAGACAGAGGGTTGGGGAGATCATTGACGATACAGCTGTCAAGGAACATCTATGATTTTCGAAAGACAATAAAAAAAAAAATTTTTAAGTGACTATTCGCCCAGTGAATGTGCGTTTTGGGTTTTTGGCTATCTGAAATGTGCAGATTTATGAGAAGAGTTGGTGACCCCATCTTTTGTGTATGCTTTTCAGAGATAGCGGTCAGTTCGGGCAGCAAGAAGTCCGAGGTTTCTTGTGACTAGAAACGTTGGCGGAGGTGCCGTGTTTCCTTGTCAGACCAGCAGGTAAAGGTTCACGATAGAGGTGCACCTTCAGACAACGATGTGCAGTGAAACACTCACCGAGAGTGCCCTGTAACAACCACAGTCTGTTACAAACTCACAGATACCTATATGTATACTGAGTTTAGCCTTTGTTTAGGGTTTTGCTTGTGTCAAGTGCTGTTCAGTTCCTTTCAGGGGCAAACACAGGCAAAACAGCCGGGGAGGGGCAGTAGGGGGAGGGTAGAGGTTGGATTGTGAACATGTAGATAAGGATAAGGAGAAGACAGGATGCAAGGTGTGTGTGTGTGTGTGCGTGTGTGTGTGTGTGTGTGTGTGTGTGTGTGTGTGTGTGTGTGTGTGTGTGTGTGTGTGTGCGCGCGCGCGCGCGCGAGTGGGTTGCTGATTTTGACGTGTCATTTTTGGGGAAGGGGTGGGTTATTAGGGCTATGAAATGTGTTCCTGTTTCCTTGTATTTGAGATAATTGCATTATCTTTGGAGGTGATAGAAGGAAGTGAGCAATCGTTACCTGTAGATTGGATAAAAAATCTACCGTCTAAATCTTTAACAGTAAATATATAGAGAGATTGTGTTTGTGCTTTATCTGTATTTGCTTTCCCGCCGATTTGAATCTGGTCCTAGGTCAAATAAGCTACCACGAAAATCTGAAACACAAAGTCTCAGACCAAATGAATGCAACATGCTTTTCCGAAACGGTACTTTTTTTCAGGATATGGATCAAAGTATACTTACGTGCACTTGCATGAATTTATACACCTTTTTCCCATTCAGAATTTGAGTCCATCCCTTTTTCATCGTCTTTGCATGTAGTGTGTTTTTTTCATCTTTTCATAAAGAAAACTTCGTGTTTTCCTCGCTCGATTTCCTTCGCTTTTTGCACAATGAAGCTTTGTTATCTCACAAGACGGGCAGTCTTGAAGACGCATGTAAAATACGTTATTGTTCATACTGAACGGAACGATAGTTTATTATCTTTTTGCTGTACGTCACTATTTCTTTCCTAGTGATCGTTGCCTTTTGAACCATACTTGTTTGTTTTTTCGTGCCTTGATTTATGCAATATGTTTTTTGTTCTTTTTCTCTCAAATTTAGGCTCATAGACAGGGAAATCTGATAAAAGCAAAAGAACGTGTAGGTTTCCAAGGAAATACATTTACAAAGACAAAGACATGTAGGTTTCCGTGTAAAGAAACTTGCACAAAGAAAAGAGAAAAGGAGATACAAGCTTGCTGAAGGCTCATTATGAGAAGTATCTATTATTCCCCATTCACCCACACAAGCACATACTGTTAGTTAGGCAGAATAATCTACCACTGCAGATATGAATGCTTATCTCCCCCTATTTCTTCAATCTAAGACATAAGAGCAAGCTTTGTTTATAATTGAATATTTCTTGCAGTCATTGCAACACCAAGCTGCTCTGTAAGTTGCTGGAATGGTGCTCGGTTACTTATCCTTGGAATTTATTAGTTTCGTATATATATATATATATATATATATATATATAGATATATATATATATATACACTAAATTACGTAAAGACTTCTGGGGAAAATGTCAGATAAGTAAGCATAATAGAACACCAATTCAAAATGCAATTCTTTCAGTTAAAATCTTAAGTGTTATTGATTTTGTAAGCCGAAATCTGTGCTTGCTGTTAAATAGTGCATAACATTAAAAATAAAAAAACTGGGCGTTTGATGTAGAATTTTGTGTGGGGAATACTTAATGTTCTTCCTCTCTGTATAGGTGGTCCTCAGTGAATTTACCTAAAATATACAAACAGTGAGAGCAAAATTTGTACACTGTACTATGATTATTTTCAAGAGATTCGAGATTCAGTTTAAGAATTATTATTTTTTACTAATATTTTTATTATTCTGTTTTTCGTTTGTACTTTTAAAGGAAAATTTTCAGTCTCACCATGCACAAACAGGAAGTGCTTTTTATTCACCCTCATTTTTATACAAAAGACATGCCAACAAGTGTGTCAACTATTTTTGCCTTTGTTTGTCAGTCTTTTCAAGCGCGACCATGTAAACCGTTGTGCTGAGTTACCTGTCTGTTGATATTGACGTGTTGGACTGTTTGGATCTGCATGACGCTGAACCTTACAGCGCGTTCCCTGGAAGCATGGTTCAGGGATATGCGCGACGATGTGATTTTGGAGTTTCTTACAGAGATGACCAATTTTTCATTTGATCTGAGATTTCAAATAAATGGATGCGATTTCAGGCCTTTTTTTTATTTTTTTTTTTAGCATGTTTAGAAAGCACTTCCTCTTTGGGAGTTGCATATGTGAAAGTAATGTTGACAATTTTGACGTGCGATCGCCTGGGTTATGAGCAACATGAAATGAACAATAAAGAATTCTTTTTATTCATAGATTATCTCAGCTGAGTTTGACCAGCTGCCGATAATTTGACCTTGCAATTAATTGCTTTTTATTCAAGAATTTAAAATCCCAAGCCCCACATTTTGTGTACTGAGATTAACAGAGTAAAAAACAACAACAACAACAACAACAAAAAACAAACAAACGAATAAAACGAACGAATCAGAAGACAGCGGATGAATCTAATAAAACAGGCGACAGGAAATATCCAAAATAACACGCGCGCGCGCGCGCGCGCGCACACACACACACACACACACACACACACACACACACACACACACACACACACACACGAGTTGGGCAGTTGGTCATGACGTTTTCCCCTATAGTTATTTTGTTTGGTTGTTTGTCATCTCTAAATCAAAGAAAAAGAAATGTGACGTTTTTTTAAGGTATAAGCAAACAACATGAACTCAGCTGGAAAATTTAGCCCAGCTTTAACAGTAGGCTACCCAAGCAAACTAATTTCATTTTCTTTCTTTCTTTTCTTTTTTTTTTTTTTTTTTGTTTGTTCTTATTTCAGTGGATGGTGTGATTCGTGAATGGACCCCTTGGTCTGTTTGCTCTTTGACCTGTGGTGGAGGTGAAAGGTCACGAACCCGATACTGTTATGGTCCTTTCCACGGGGTGCAATGTGCTCTGAACATCTAGAGGAAAGCGAGTCCTGCAACGAGAAACCTTGTCCAGGTGTGTGTGTGTGTGTGTGTGTGTGTGTGTGTGTGTGTGTGTGTGTGTGTGTGTGTGTGTGTGTGTGAGAGAGAGAGAGAGAGAGAGAGAGAGTCTGAGTGTGGTGGTGGTGATTAATGAGATATTGCGTGGTGGATGAGTAAAGGGGTGGAGGGCAGTTGTGGGGGAGAGAGGAGAAGGGAGAGGGAAGGGGAAAAGAACGAGACACCCCGACAAAAATCTTGGTTTCAGTCCATCAGAATGGGCTTCAATCGTTTGCAAAGGTGAGAAAAAAGAATGTGTTTCAATGTTTCTCCTTAAGCATGGACTTCACGACTGTGTTTCTGTGTTCTTGCAGCGAAAACCGCGTTTACCAGAGGTAGTCCAAGCATCGCTACTTTCGTGCAGGAAAATCTGTATTAATTTTGCTTGTTGGTGACTGAGATATAGGGGAACGAGTTGCAACCGTCCGCGCAAAAAGACAGGGGATGGTTTTTAGAAGCAGATAGATTCTGATTTTGGGGATTTATTCAGGCTAGAAGAAAGCGGTTTACATTTTTGTGACCTTTCATTCACTAAAGCCAAGGTTTCTGACAGAATCTGAAAAGGTTACAATCACTGAATATACGAAAATAGTGAGGGTGACTGATGAATCTTGATGTAGTGAAAAGAATAGCGTCTGTCTTATCTGCATTGAATGAAGCTTATTATCCGTCATCTGGTCATTAACGTCCGAGACACAGTTGCAGTCAAAATCATACAGCACACTTGACTTTCTGGAGTTGGGAATCACCAGAGTTGATGAAATGGTACCGAGCACATTTAAGGATCGATAGGTCTTGCTTGTTAAGACCACTCTACAGCACAATGCCGTGAGGACAAAGAATAGTCAGACAGAAAAAAATGAGGAGGACAACATCAGGTCGTGGACTGGAATGTCCTTCCTTCATCAGTTCTCAGAGGACCACGACAAACCGCAACGTCGCTACGAAGTCATCAGTGATGCCACAACAGCGGTCGATCAAGTTACGAGAGAGACAAGACAAGACAAGGTAGCACAAGGAACGAGTCTTTGCTTTTTGGTTCTGTTTCAGTGGATGGGGTATGGCAGAGCTGGTCAGAGTGGAATCCATGCAGCGTCACGTGCGGGGGAGGGACACGTGGGCGGGACCGCACGTGCAACGGACCTTTCCACGGGGGAGACAACTGCACAGGCGCTTGGAGTCAAACTGAGGCTTGTAGCATACACCCTTGTCCAGGTCTGATTACCGTCCTCAGCCTCTCTTCCGCTCCAGTTCTCCCCTTCCCCAACCCCCCTCATCCCTTTACCCCACTCCTCTCTGTCCCTCACCTTCCTTCTCTCAGTCTTTAATGTGTAATCATCCATCTTAAAAAAAAAGACATTACTGATTGAATGAAAACATCTAACATCACCGTACCTGTTCATGGACCGGAAATTCTGCTGTCTTTTGTTGCTGTTGACACTAACAACATTTTTACACGTTCTGTCTTGAATATCGTTCATGTGGATTTGATGTCTTGCTGTGTTCTACAATTAACGAACATTGATTTGAACATAAAACTAACATTTTAATAGATGTCCATGGTTCTGCCAGTGATTTAATTGTGTTTGACACCAGCTAATACGCTCGTATTATTTTCTTCTACTAATAGCGATTGAGAATCACTGTCATGAGAATCACTGTCAAAGTTTTATATGTCTGTTGATATTGTTTGACAACAGAGTATTTTAGGTGTTGTTTTGCTTCTCTTTATAACTTATCTACATTTGAGTTGTCTGTATTCATGACATTCATGGATCCATATTTCTTTTCAGTGGAAAATCATTTCAGTCTTGTATTACATTTCAGTCATTATCGATGTGATACTAACATACTTTACTGTTAATTCATTTTGACTGAGATTAAAACGTGAGCGAGTGTAATCATTGGCCGTATTTGACGTAATATTCACGAGGTTTTGGATTAGAAATGATGCCTGTTGTTCATACAAACTTACGAATGAAAACCCTCACACATTTTACAGGAAAATGAAACATTTAACAACGAAAATGAAAGGAAATACGTGCTGACATTTATCAACACTTAAAAGGTGTTGAATCACTGGTGTGCAGTTTGAAGGAAAGTGGTATGAATACGTCACCGTGCAGGACGTATCCAGAACGCGGTGAGTCCAGAAGGTATACTGTAGACTACAGTGAAGCGTCAAAGGAAGAAAAAAACAACAACAACGGTGGCGACATGGTCAGAAAACTTGAGTGTGTGAAACGGCAGCAACATGCGATAGCAACACAACTCATGTTCGGAAAAGTCAGTGGAGTCTGTTTTACGACATGGGTACTTATGGCACGGTCTCTTTCACTCACCCTTGACTTCCGTTACCAACCAACTCCTCTTTTGCGAGCCGCCCCCCCCCCCCCCCCCCCCCATCCACCGTCTCTCCTCTGCCTTCCTCTTACTGCAATACGAGCAATTTTGGTTGAACTGAAATGAAAAATGCATGCACATTCTTGAACGGATATGTTTGCCTTCATACTATGCCAAGGAAAACAAAAGCCGTGATGGTGAATGTAGACTAACCGGAAATCTTGCTCTGGTTCCCTTTCCGTTACCCTTCTGTTTAGCGAGGTGCAGCTATCCGAAGCATGTCTCACTGGATGATTTTGATGTAGAGGAAACATTTACAAACGGAGCTTGATTGAAAAGAAGTCTGGAAGCGTAAAAGCGTCCTTTATTTAGGATGTCAACGTGTGAATGAAACGGTATAATTACGCAATGAAGTCAGCAATACCGCTTCTGTCGTATCACATCACATGGCACCTGAGTCGTGTGACACACACTCTCATCCCTCTCCTCCCTCAGTCTTGAGCTGTTGAGTTTCCACTGACAACCTACGCTGAATAGCCTCGCGACACGAGCCAGAGAATCTGTGCAAACCTAACAGAAGATAAAGAATGTCTGCGGAGTAAGGGAGCGCTCTGGGAAGGTGCTGAAAGGTGCTTTTGGGAACTGGAAAATACAAACAACAATAAAAACAACATCACACAACAACCAACAACAACAACAACAACAACAACAGTAACAACAACAATAACAACAACAAACCCCAAAAGAATATACATTCTGAAAACGACTTTAAGCGATGAATCACTTCACAGATCGTCAGGATTAGCCGAGTGCTGTAACCAGGGACGTAAAAAACGGACCCTGCTAGGTCCATGCCTGAATGAAAAGTACATAGTGTTTCAGAACCTCCAGAACAGGTAAGTCCCTTTGTGGTGGAGAAAAAGCACTTCATGAAAAGAAGGTAAAAAAAAAAAAATTGATAATTCGGTACACGCGCACATAACATAATACGTTTACCACTTACTGAAAAAAGAAAAGAAAAAAAAAAAAGAAAAGGAAAAGACGTGAGAGACTGCTGTCACCTGTATGATCAATGTAATAAAAAATGCCATAGCTTCTGGGTTCAAATACGCCAAAGGGAAGCAAAGAACCTATCACCTTTACGAGAACATATGCAGGTAAGAAATCTGGTTTTAGTTAACTTGATGATTTTGACTCGCACGTTGTTACAAAATATCTCGACGTACAATACCGATGAAACTTCTTTTTTTCTGCTCAGGAGCAAAAGTACTTAATTTTTTTCTGAGATTAATGATTAAACCGTGGATTACCGTTTAAAACTCTCTCTTCATCGCCGACTTTTTGTGTGAGATACCGTGTTCGAAGAGCAGGGGGCCAGCGCCATTGGTGTCTTTAGCCAGTCTCTCCGATGGAGCTAGTCTCACCACACGGAAACGTGTGGGTTAACGCATTATGAATGAAATCTTCGTCCTGACTGTTTTGAAATCGGCGGTGCTGAGAGAGAGGGAAAGACAGAGACGGTGGAAGTTGCGTTTAACCATTAATATCAATTTTGTTTCGCTCCTTTTCCAGTGCAAGCTTGTCAGTTGTCACTTTGGTTCTGGTGGTTTAACAGTAGTTAAAAACTTTCACTTGTTGTATTTTGGTGAACATTTTGTTCAGCACTACTTTTAGGTGCACTTATTGTTACTCCTTTTCTTGACTGCTTAATGATAAGATTGGCTTTCAGCTATTTCATTTTGGCTTTCTTCAATATTTACAGTAGCTTTTCTGTTTTTCACCATCGTTACACTTGTACACTTGCCTAATATTCTTGTTGTTCCTCGTGTCATTAACCTGTGTTAATTTTTATGCCTTCTTATTACAGACTCTCTCTCTCTTTCTTTCTCCGTCTGCGCGTGCGCGCATGTATGTGTTCGTGCACGTGTGTGTGTACGCGTATGTGCGTGCGCGTGCGTGTGCGTGCACACGTTTGTGCACCCTGCACTTGTGGTATGAATAAGATTATTTAAAATTAGTTTTCATGATATTTATTTATAAGACGGTTAAATTCAGGATACGATTATACGCCCCCCGCCCTGGCCCACATTTCATGATATTTATGAGACAATTGAATTCAAGAATTATGCTGTTTATACTGCGCACTCTTGTCGTTTCTTTCTGGTCACATGCATATGACCTCGGTGATATGACCGCTATGAATTATTTTGCGCGTTGTGTTCATCTGCCTGTTTAGTTTTCTTTATGATGACTCCAGTCAGCATGTCCCATAGTCTTGGTCTCCCTTCATGTTGTCTCTTTCCTCAAGTTCTGAACTGTCGTATTTCTTGAATGTATTGTCTCTTTTCTACAAGTCCCATTCTGACTGGATTTCTTGAATGTGTTGATTCCTTTCTACAAGTCCCATGTTGTTTATTTTGTTTATTGTCTCATTCCAAAGAGTTCCATGCTGATGTTTTCCTTAAGCGTAGTCTTCTCTGTGAGTTCCTTACTGATTGTTTCCATTAATGTCGACTCCTTTTCACAAGTTCCATACCGACTTTTTGCTTTCATGTTGTCTGCAAATTCCATATTGATGGTTTACTTTTCTGTTGTTTCCTTTCTACGAATTCCACGATCATGGTTTCCTTTCGTGTAGTCTCCTTTCTACAAGTTACGTACGGATCATTTCCTGTTACGTTGTCTCCATTTTTCAGGTTCTGTTCTGGTGGTTTCCTTGCATGTTGTTTCCTTTCTACCAGTTCCTACAGAGTGTGTCCTTCATTGTAGTCTTCTTTCTACAAATTCCGTTCTGAAAGTTTCCATTAGTGTAGTCTTTTTTCTACACGTTCCATACTGGCGGTTTCCTATAATCTACACGTTCCATACTCATTGTTTCCTTTAATGGCGTCTCCTTTCTACACGTTCCATACTCATTGTTTCCTTTAATGTAGTCTCCTTTCTACACGTTCCATACTCATTGTTTCCTTTAATGGCGTCTCCTTTCTACACGTTCCATACTCATTGTTTCCTTTAATGGCGTCTCCCTTCTACAGTCTCCAGATTCATTGTTTCCTTTATTATATAGTCCATACTCATTGCTTCCTTTGATGTAGTCTTTCCTCTGCCAGTCCCATGCCGGTGGTTTCCTTTAATGTCTCTTTTCTATAATTTCCATGCCAAATATTTTCTTCACGGTAGTATCCTTTCTAAACGTTACATACCGGTTGTTTCATGTAGTCT
>CM065719.1:25178457-25203457 GCA_033310375.1 Conus canariensis
CATAATGGATGTATGTCGTGCTGCGTGTGTGTCAGTGGATGGCGTCTTCGCTGAGTGGAGCCAGTGGGGGGCGTGTGATGTCACATGCGGGGGCGGGGTCACATGGCGCAGTCGCATATGCGTTGGTCCGTACTTTGGCGGGCAAGACTGCGAAGGAGCGAAAGTTGCGAACCGCACGTGCAATGTACACCAATGTCCCGGTGCGCTTAGTTATGAAATACATCTGCAATTTTTTTTCTTACCTTTTTTGTTGTTGTTGCTGTTGTTGCCCTTACTGCACTGGTAGCTAACTTGGGGTGGTGACATCACTTTCTTCATGCCTCTGCGCAGGCAAAAGCTCCGAGGAGTAGGGAATTGCTGGTCTTGAGTGTGTGGGTGGGGGGTAGTGCTGTGACGGACGTTCAGGCAGTCAAGAACCTCCGACTCTCCTTGACCACAGACATGCGCAAAATGGTAGAGGTGTCGTGAAAATTTGAGTGCGCCATGTTGTCTCGTTCAGACCTTCTTCGTTCTGCCATTGTTATGTTCAGCGAGTCGAGCAGAAGAATGGCCTTGTACAGGGAGACATAGCAACACACGAACGCCCCACCAAGCAGTCGTATGGCGTCTGCAAGAAATGGGTCTTGGCTGGCAGCATATGTATTGACAAGTCTGGGATTTTAAGCTGTCAGTAATTTGTTTTCAAAAACATGATTTTTTAGGGCTAGTTCACCTCTCTATTGCCAAGTTAACTCCACAAGCCTATGTCTTAAAAGTGAGGATTTATCGAATGTAGTGTTCGTTGTCGAAGTAAGTGTTCGACAAAGAAAGATACAATGTGAGGAGGTTCAGTTCAGCGAAAAACATGTAAAGCTATCAGAATGGTTGGTACAGTAAGACTGTTTGGCTGAACTTTACGTTCGTGGGCTACTTTAAAAGTTCACGTGTTCAGAAATAGCCGAAAACGTGAGCAAACTAGCCACTGACTCTCCTACTATGATCTAGGCAGACGAGACTGCACACCCTTTCCCCTCCGGTTGTTACTTAGGAACAATTAAAGTCATAGTGATCGTCATCTTCTTTTTTAAAGACATGAGCTGAACAAGTCTAGGTAGCTAATACAATTGGTTGTAATGCCATTTCCTCGTGTGGCACCAGCCTACATTATCTTGCTCCTGTCTAGACTAACCAGACCCACATCTCAACAAAAAGAAATAGTCACAGTTTTTGAATCTTGAACTCTTGAATCTCGATATTTCATTATTCAGTGGTAAAGTGCTTGAATTTTATTATGCTATTGGTGTCTAGAACATGAAGCAATAGTGTAAATTCGTAAAGCAGAATAAAAGTTACGTTAATTTGTTAGGTGAATTTTTTTTCCCCTGCCATATATTGCATGGCCCCCTAGGCAGCAGTATAACTTTGGAATTCATAAAGCAAAATGTAGGATACATTATAAGGTCTAGACATAGGTCTTTTTTTTTGTCAAGCCAAGCACAGACAGCTACAGGCATGGCCCTTAGTGTTTGTCTTAATTGTTCTGATATTAGAACATTGAGGAAATAGACGGGAGCTGTAGGAGCGAAAATGACGAGGCATTCTCGTTCTTGGTGTTTGGAGTGAACACATCTAAATCGTAAGGTTTCCTTCGGAAAAAATAACAGCGAAAAGAAAATTGAAGGATAAATGCGCTCTTACACTCTAGTTCAGATTCAGGCACCGGTGTGCTGTTTATGTATTGACCACTTCATTGACCACTTTGACTGCCTTCACCGTGGGAATTTTTTGTGTTGTTAATGTGATCATTTATTTGTTTTGGGGGGTTAGAAGTGCGTCGCTTTCTGACTGCGCTGTAAGTACGTTCATTGTTCACAAGAAATCAGTTTTATTTCTCATCACATTGATTTAAGTTCGGTCTTAAAACATTCATTTTAATCCCTGTAGGATGATCTTTTCTTTTTTGCACCTTCACTGACCAATGCCCGTCTGTGCTGTTGTAATGATAATTTGCTCCTTTATTTTATGTTTTTTTTAAATTTTTAAGTGGATTACCCGCATGTCATCCCGTGTGGTGAAGTTCTGAAGTTGCACATTATTGCTATTCAGGTTTATGAAATGCATTTTTCAAGCAGACAGCAGTTTGTGAATAGTGGACATGCACTTTTCGTGTGCAGACTAGGCTGTCTTTTCTTGTGTAGGGTAATGACAAGATTTGGAAATACACAAATGATAGTTTTGCTCGTTTGTTTGATAACAAGCATATAGTTACAATGTTTGTTTAAATGACGGACAGTTTACGCTTCTATTGTATGAATTTGTTCGTATGTTTTGGTAAAATATATTCATGATTTACTAGTAATTCACGAGAGGGCATGTAAAAGAGACACATTAACAGACACATGTACTTCCACCGCTCTCTCTCAAACACACACACACACACACACACACACACACACACACCACACACACACACACCACATGCGCGCACGCACGCGTACAAGCACATGCACATATGCACTCGCACGCGCACGCACGAAGACACGCACGCACACTCAGAGAGTTTTATCATTCTCGGTCTATCTATTCCTGCCTCTCTCTTGCTGTCTGTCTGTCTGTGTCTCATTTATCGGTTACAGAAACGAATAGAATGATTGATATATGTCCATCAATCTATCTTACACCGATTAAATTGTTATAAATGCACAGTTACTCCACAACACTTTACAAAGATTGCAAACACTGTATACTTCTATTACACAGATTATACTGTTATAAATGGACAATTACTCCACGACACTGTACAAAGATTGCAAATACTGTATACTTCTAAGTGAAAAAAAAAATCAACAGAAAGGAGGACAGAATGACGAAAGGTACTAATCAACTGACGCACTCTGACAGTGGATGGCGTGTGGGAGGACTGGTCCACGTGGTCCGTGTGCACGGCGACTTGCGGCGGGGGCACCACGATTCGAACCCGAAACTGCACAGGGCCCTTTCACGGCGGGGCCGCGTGTGCAGGGTCTGCCACCGAAACACAGCCTTGTAACGTACACCATTGTCCAGGCGAGTGTGTCTGTCTGCCTCACCTGTCTCTGCTGCTCGGTTTGTCTGTCCACCCGTTCCTTTCCTGTCAGCTGCAGATAGCGTGCGTGCACACACACACACACACACACACACACACACACACACACACACACACACACGCACACACACACACACGCGCGCGCGCGCGCGCACACACACATATGCTTATCAATAAGCAGATCCCAAAATCGATAAGAAGACACGGGTCACATACTGGCCGTATTCGGACAGATAAAACTGAAGCATTAAGCCTGTCATACTGGATACACAAAGTGTTTTTGTCGAAGTAAGCGTACATTATGGTATTTTCTGTTTTCCTCGCTTGACATTTTTACGTCGCAAACACTGTCTGAAGTCGTTTCACTCTTGTCCTGATCTCTCAAGATTGTTTTGTGAGACTGGCGCCAAGAGCCAATAAACATCTCTACTGGCTGACGCATGACCACGTCTGACTTGAAACATTACATAGCAGACAAGAATGGCCAGACGCACTTTGAAACTTAACATGGTAAAAGCTTTATTTGTGATAGATATTATTCTAAGGCTGTGTGACATTCGACGAATCATTTGTTCTTGTTCTCATTCACATCAATATAAATATAAAAAAAAACAAATACAGGATAACCGAATGCCTACGTGACATTTCTTTTTATTCTCACCCCTACCTAAATATAAAAACAAACAAACAAATAAATAAAAAGTGCCCACTTGCTAAGTTCGAATACAAGGTGTTTCTGGTTTTAAAGAACATTTGGCACAGTATGTAATGTCATCTTTCGGGCACTGGAGCTCGCTTTCCCATCTTCAAAGTCTTCCATTCTTCGGCATGGTATCAATTTTAAGTTACAAAAAGTTATGCTGTCGGTAAAAAGGATTTCCGTGTACAGTGAAGCTAAACGTGTTTATCAAATACGCCTGAACTTTTCAGTGTACAGGTTGAGATTCTTTCTGTATGTCTACCATTGCGGTTTTGGTATATCAAAGATACAGCATGGTCTTTTATGACACCGGAAATTTGCATTCCTGGAAGTTTGCAATGCAGCAGTGGCATCATCCTATCTGTTTAATGCTGGATTTCAAAGCCGGCACTTTAAAGCCCATACTATGATTACCTCATTTCAGCCTTGACAGGAAAGATGATGAGAAATGAGCGAAAATCATAACTCTGATGAGAAATGTCCGAATTACATTCAATTACGTCGCTATGAATGATTAGACAGGAGTGGTAACTGATCAAGCAGTCTTGTAGCCTATGTTCTGCTGTTGTATGGGTATATTTGGAGTTTCGCATGTTTGACGTGCAGACATGGAAGATGTGCATGGTGATCGGAATGGTAAACCGACCTTTGTCTCCTCTGCAGCAGGCGTTGTAAAGGACTGTAAGAAAATTGTTCTGGAAACATTCTGCATGATAAACTATAAATCAGGGATATTGTATTTGACTTTTACATGTTCTCAAATATGAAGGAAAGGCAGTGTCTAATTGTGGTGATAATATTGTTGAAGAAAGATACAGAGAAAACCATCCATTTTTCATTCTGAAAATGTTACCGGGACCATAAGATGTCCGCATGACGTCATTATGAAATCAGCATCAAAATGAAACCTTAGATGAATACAGCACGTTCTGCTTGCACCGGCAATTCTGAGAATCTCGAAAAGCATTTCGCGAGGTGTCTTATCCAGTCAACTCGCTTGAAGGTGGAACTCGCCTCATCCTGAAATGTGGTTCATAGGATCGTGCAACGATGTTTGCATTAACGGGAAAAAAAAAAAACTAGTCATGAATCAGACTAAAAACGCTTGTCGAAGAGTGTGCCTATTAACCATTTTAGCCTAAATATTCTCACTGAAGTGTTTGTATTAATTTTGAACGGTGTTGTATACCCCCCTCTCCAATTCTTATTTGTTGATGTACATCTAATAGAAATTTGATGAGAGCGTGCTATCATTTTCAACCAATTATTTCCACGGGCTAGCAGTTAGGACACTTTTCTGGAACATTTGCAGAGGCGCAGTGATAACTGGTTTTGATGATTTCATCTTTTGAATACGGAAATCGTGGATTGCATGTTGTCTCTCATCTACTACTCAGTTGAGCTTCCATCGCATGCTATTATGCGTTGTGGTCCCTAGGCTGCTTTATAGGCGTAACTGCGATGTTTTCACCAACGGTTTAGTCATACTCATGTTGTATGTAGGCCTATGCATTCGAAGAAAAGGATACATTGAAATATAGAACACATATGCACGTGATTGCAAGCACACACACACACACACACACACACACACACACACACACACACACACACACACACACACACGGCACGCACGCACATTCTGTCTGTCTGTCTGTCTGTCTGTCTGTCTGTCTGTCTGTCTGTCTGTCTCTCTCTCTCTCTCTCTCTCTCTCTCTCTCTCTCTCTCTCTCTCTCTCTCAAAGAAGCACACGGATATATAACTCGTGCATACAGGCATACGCATAAACGCACCCAATCCCCAGTTGCTAACTTGTGTACGAATGTTTCATGATAATTTTTGTTGTTGTTGTTGTTGAGATTTACAAGGGATTTTTCAAATGTCAGTAACTAAGGTTTGAACCGAAACAAAGCTTACAGCCCCCCCCCCCCCCCCATCTCCTTCTTATCTCTAAAAAAAAAAACAACAAAGAAACAAAACAAAACAAAACAAAAACCAAAAGAAACCTACCATAGAAAAAAAAATTACAAAAATACTGACACAACAATAGTTTTGCTATGCTCTGTCTGCAGGGCGCTTTTCCCGTTGAAAATTTTGGTTTGCACAACACAGCACAGCAGAACAAAACAATACCAAAAAACACACCACCAAAACACAACACAACCATTAAAACACTACACAGCGTATCACAACGCAGAGCAAAGCCACACAAAACAAGACGCGAAGCTGACACAATACCCCATGACTCTGTGAGTTAAATAGTAGCACATTTATTCTTATCAGCCCTGGGCTCAAAATGACATGTCATTCAATAAAGTCTGGGGTTTTTTTTCTTTGAAGCCATGAAACGACAACAGGTTAACACAGACTGCGGCTGTATGAAAACAAGGCAAAATACAAATGAACACACACACACACACACACACGCGCGCGCATGCACACACACACACACACACACACACACACACACACACACACACACACACACGCACACGCACGCACACACACACAACCTAGGTGAAAAGGAGCGCTTGGTTGATACACAACACTAAAGAGACAAGTGAATTTTCGACAGATATTTCTTTGTAACACATCACAAATAACTCACAAAATAAGATACTAAACAAAACTCCCCCAAGGCAGCAGAATGAGATTTCTGCTGTTGACAGCCATCAGGGGAGTGTTGTTTTGTGCATTTTATGCGTTAGTACAGAATGGTGGTTGTGCTGTTGACAGCCATCAGGGGAGTGTTGTTCTGTGCATTTTATGCGTTAGTGCAGAATGGTGGTTGTGCTGCTGACAGCGACAGCCATCAGGGGAGTGTTGTTCTGTGCATTTTATGCATTAGTGCAGAATGGTGGTTGTGCTGTTGACAGCCATCAGGGGAGTGTTGTTCTGTGCATTTTATGCATTAGTATAGAATAGTGGTTGTGCTGTTGACAGCCATTAAAGGAGTATTTTGTGCATTAGTTCAGAATGATGGTTGTGCTGCTGACAGCGATAGCCATCAGGGGAGTGTTGTTCTGTGCATTTTATGCATTAGTGCAGAATGGTGGTTGTGCTGTTGACAGCCATCAGAAGAGTGTTGTTCTGTGCATTTTATGCATTAGTACAGAATGGTGGTTGTGCTGTTGACAGCCACCTGGAGAGTAAAGTCTTGTGCATTTCATGCATTAGTACAGAATGGTAGTTGTGCTGTTGACAGCCACCTGGAGAGTATTGTTTTGTGCATTTCATGCATTAGTACAGAATGGTGGTTGTGCTGTTGACAGCCACCTGGAGAGTATTGTTTTGTGCATTTCATGCATTAGTACAGAATGGTGGTTGTGCTGTTGACAGCCACCTGGAGAGTATTGTTTTGTGCATTTCATGCATTAGTACAGAATGGTGGTTGTGCTGTTGACAGTGACAGCCATTAGGGGAGTGTTGTTCTATGCATTTTATGCATTAGTACAGAATGGTAGTTGTGCTGTTAACAGCCATCATGGGAGTGTTGTTCTGTGCATTTTATGCATTAGTACAGAATAGTGGTTGTGCTGTTGACAGCCACCTGGAGAGTATTGTTTTGTGCATTTCATGCATTAGTACAGAATGGTGGTGGTGCTGTTGACAGCCACCTGGAGAGTATTGTTTTGTGCATTTCATGCATTAGTACAGAATGGTGGTTGTGCTGTTGACAGTGACAGCCATTAGGGGAGTGTTGTTCTATGCATTTTATGCATTAGTACAGAATGGTGGTTGTGCTGTTAACAGCCATCATGGGAGTGTTGTTCTGTGCATTTTATGCATTAGTACAGAATGGTGGTTGTGCTGTTGACAGCCACCTGGAGAGTATTGTTTTGTGCATTTCATGCATTAGTACAGAATGGTGGTTGTGCTGTTGACAGTGACAGCCATTAGGGGAGTGTTGTTCTATGCATTTTATGCATTAGTACAGAATGGTAGTTGTGCTGTTAACAGCCATCATGGGAGTGTTGTTCTATGCATTTCATGCATTAGTGCAGAATGGTGGTTGTGCTGTTAACAGCCATCATGGGAGTGTTGTTCTATGCATTTCATGCATTAGTGCAGAATGGTGGTTGTGATGTTAACAGCCATCATGGAAGTATTTTTTTGTGCTCGTTTATGGGTATTATTTGTGGCGTTGGAGAGGAAATATTTGTCGAATATTCACTCGTGTGTTTAGTTTTGTGTGTTAAGTTTGAACGTTATTTTGTGTATTTAAGCTGCATTTCATCCCATAACAAGAGAGTTCAAAACATGAACTGCTGTCACGCCTTACCCAAGCAATGATGCCATACTTGATAAGTAAAAAATATCACTGCTGTTGTGTTGTTGCTTGCTGCGCGTGGCTGCCTCAGAGGACGGCTTTTGGCTGTCTTGGAGCTCGTGGAGCACGTGCAGCGCGTCCTGCGGAGGGGGCCAGCAGCAAAGGGAGAGAATCTGCCACGTGCCCAAGCTTGGGGGCAAGAACTGCACAGGCGACAGTCTTCAGACTCAAACCTGCGGCACCCACGAGTGTCCGGGTATAAGGGTTGGCTGGACATCTACACATCTACACATACACGCGCGCGCATACATACACGCATACACGCTGCACTCTCAGGCAGAAGAGAAGCTGCTTCAAATTTCGTCTGTGTTTAGGCATAGGGCATAGATTGATTCTGCTAAAGGAAAGAAGAAAGAAATCTGGCCTTCCAAGATAATTTATTTGCAATGTGGCTTGCCAACATTTTCGAACAATTTTCGTTTCATTCTTAAAAAAATGAAAGGCTAAACTTTATATATTCAAAATCGACTTCGACTGCTATTTTGCGACATGGACATAACGGTGGAACCGCTAACTGTTCTGTGGTATCACCAATGATTTTACATATCGTAAAATCGTTGGTATCACTTCAGTGACGATACGGTGTTCCATGATTTGAGATCGATGAGATTATCAATTCTAGACTAATTGACAGCTGACGAGCAGTTGTTCTTGCACCAGTTTATGTTAACTTTTGGCAGAAGGTGGCCTAGATTTTTTTTCTTTTTGCTTAGGGGTTTAGAGTGAAAGCGATTAGGCTGGATTTGATTAGTACAACGCGCGAATTGCTGCAGCTCACAGGACAGATGCCCCCCTTTTTTGATGCGTTGCTAGCGCTTGTTTTGCATAAGTGTGCATAACTATGTTTTTGTGCGCATACGTTGCTGCTGACTGTTTTTGCAGTGTGGTGAAACTTGCGCTGGATTTCCTTCTGGCTTTTGTATACACACCTTAAAAAAAAGTTTAAAAAGCATTACCTGCAAGCAAGGTGGTCTTTGGACGTCTGTGACCACATGAAAGTTCATTTCTTTGGAGGGGGGAAAGGGGAGGGGAAGGGGGGAGGCGGTGAAGGAGGGCACACATAGAAAGAAAAGTATGCCATTTAGCTCACAGGTGCTGAATCATTATTACCTGTTTATTTTGGGAGCCATTGCTGAAAAATACGTATCTCCTGTTGGAAGCAGATCGGTACCTAAAACTACGAAAAAGAAATTGGAAAGAAATAACGTTTTGAGAATGCGATTATGGTTAACGAAACTCAACGAGGGAAATCTAAGTGCAAATTTTGCCACAAATTGAAAAAAAAAAAGCCCGCAATGCTTGGCGCTCTGTTGCTAGTTTGAAATCCTGAGTGCTTGAAATATATCTTTGGGTGCCTTTCATTCCGTCATAAAAAGTGCTGTGGGATTTGCATTTTTTTTATTCTGGGTTATCAGTTAGGCTTTCCATGCATGCACCCCTTTCTTGCTGCACATCATTCCCTTCACTGACTGTTGTGGTGCTGGAGTGTTGTTCCTACACGGGTGTGCCGTGTAAACATGTCACACGCAGACATTCGTTTTCTTCCCCGCCAGGAGAGTGTGCAGAAAATGTAGAGAAAAAACAACAACAACAAAAAAAGACTATCGTTAATTAAAAAGATACCGTGTATCCCAACGTTCTACCCCATTCTCTCTTCCTCCTGTCATCTCTGTATGTCTGACGCTCAGACTCGAGTCTTTCTCACTCTGTGTCTATCAGCAAGACCCGTTCTTCTCATCAATCACACACACACACACACACACACACACACACACACACACACACACACACACACACACACACACATTTTCCGTCACAGGAACAATACAAAAGTAAACAGTTTAATCTAACTCCAATAAAATTCTTATTTAAAAGCTTCCTCAGCATTGACGCACAAACGTTGTTCATGCCTAATCACACACACACACACACACACACACACACACACACACACACACACACACACACACACAGAGGCGCGCACGCGCGCACACAACACACACACACACACACACAGAGCTCTCCCTCATGTTTTTGCTCTCCCTCTGAACTCTGTGTTTCCCCATTGTTTGAAGTAACTCACACATCCACATCACGAACATCCCCCGCTCCTCCTCCTCCTCCACACACACACACACACACACACACACACACACACGAACATCCTAACTCAAAATATCCCGAACCCCCCCCCCCCCCCCCCCCCAAAAAAAAAAAAAAAAAAAAAAAAACACCCAGCTGTACAGGGACGATGCATTTTATCACCGAGGCCGTCAGTTTCACAGTTTCACACAATTAAATCATACATGTGTCTCACGTCCTTTCCCTCACTCCCCTCCTTCGCAAAAAGGGGAAAAAGCATTCCAAATGTTACAGATATGTAAACAACCCGTTAAACCTTCTTCTACGAGATAATGTTTTACATTGACCTATACATTACGTGTGACTGAAAATACTATAAAAACATAAAAATATGATGCTCGGATTCTCAGGCAGAAGACATGAAACAAGTAATAGGAGATGATGAATATAACTGATCTTAAAACTGGAAAAGGGAACATATTAAGTAGAATTAGCAAAATTTGTCAGAAATATAACAATTGCTGCAAGTTAAGGCATAAATCATAATCCTAGTGCTAAAAGCTGAGACAAGACACCCTGTGCATACCTAGCAGTGAGGACGGCTCCTATAAACAGACAGGCACAATGTGATTTATACTCAACTTTTTGCCTTTTAGGAGTCAACAAAACTGCATGTTCGCAGCACTCCGCCAGTATGCTTCTTTCTCTGACCCCCCGACCACGTAAACACACCAACCCCCACACTTTCTCCCCCATCCCCACCTCCATCTTCATCCCCCCCCCCTCGCCCCCACTTTTCGTCTCCCCCACCCCTCGCCTTCTGCTCCTTAGCGTGATAACTCCTCGCCATGCCACATCCGCCGCTCTTCCCATCCAAGAAAGCAGAGATCCTTAAAATACAGTATGCTGTAGACCTGTAAACATGTCCCCAGTAATTTGTTACCACAACACTGTAAGAGTGAAAGGCTGCAGCGATAAAAGTAGCTTCACTCCTGTGCAGCTGGGTTTATTGGTACAAATTCACGCGATACTTTCCTTCTGTCTGTACCACGATCTCTCAACACGAAAAGTGAAGAGTAAGGTGATGGTGAGATATTCCTCCCTGCAACCTCGCCTGATTTCAAACCGGTGTGATGTTTGCCTGTTTACACTGACAGTAGCCTTAATGTTATAATAGGAAAGTTCAACTCGGTGACAAATAACACTTCCAAACCCCCCAATCTCTAACCATTATTATCATAGAAAAATCCCGGTCGCTGATAATTCTTTTCTTTTCAATCCTTCGTTACGTGACCGAGCCACAACCTCCCCCCCCCCCCTTTTACCCCCATTCATTTCCAGAAAAAAAAACTTAAATAATTCACATGAACATCCGTCAGTTCCATAACTTTTTCCATTTTTGTTTATATTGTGTGTGTGTTGCTGTGGAATTTTTCCTTCCAAGCTTACTGACACTTCTTATGTAAGATTTTGGAACCAAGATCGTCAACTAATTCATTTCTGTTGCATTCCTTAGCGTGTCTTTCGTCGTATAACTGCTGGTAAAAGTTGTTTACTTTTCTGATATTGCCTTCGGTAATTGTTATTTCTGTGTTTATCAAATGCTTTCATCATTAGTTTGCTAACGAAGTATCATTTTTCCAACCCACAAAAATAATGCATGACATTTTCGTCGAGCGAGATCCATCCAGCTCTGGATGTAACAGCACGCGTTTTGTTCTCTTTTCTTAAAATAAAATGGCTTGTAGTTTTTCAGTCTTTGATGTGAGATCTATGGCATTATCAAAAGATTTTTTTCCCAGATCAGTATTTCTTTCATAACAGTTTTTCTTCCAGTTCTACCAATTTCTTTGTGAATTTATAACATGGGATTGTTTTTAATCTTATGTTTTTCGGTAGAACAACCAGGAATAATTGGTGCGACATTGTAAAATATATTCGACCAAGACAAGCTCGATTAAATTCCATATTTTCATCGTGCGTCACTGACTAATTCTTTATATCTTTAATCGCACTTTCAATAACTATCAAATAACTTCTAAGGAATAATTCAAGCGGCATTCTTACTTTTTTTCCCCAACCATCGAATGATTTGTTCCATAAAACAAGGGAGGTTATAGTGCCAGTATCCCGAAAGAGCATTTTGTAGAAGTCTTCATCGGCCTTCTAAGATCAGCGATAATTCCGTTTGTGACAAGCAATTCTTTACGTTTGTCAGTGAGCTCTTGTTTTCTTTCTTTTTTTCTTTTTCTTTTCTTTATCCTCTTCATGGGTGTGCTATCATTAGCTTTTGAGCGATGGGAATACGAATTAACCCCTGAACACGGTGTTGGCAACTAATTTCGACCCACGTACACCATACATTTTTATTCGTAAGTTCCAGATAATAGAAATAAAAGAGCTGGACAAGATTTAACCCTCTAAAGCATAATTATCAGGACGATACTGTTGATAAAAACGATTTCTCTTCTGTAGAAGCTTTCAGAAGAGGAAGATGTTAGATGAGTGAAGATGTTAGATGAGTGCAGATCATTTGACTCGCGGATTCACTTGAGGTCAGGCAGGTGAACAGTTAACGTATGCTGTTTAACCCCGACATCGTTTCCTGCATTTCACTCTTTGGGAACCTCACGCCACCCACCTCTGTGTCAATCCGAAATACAGGCGTGTAATTCACAAGAAAAAAAAATCAACTTGCATGCCTCTTCGATCCCCAAATTTCATTTTATGCACTTTTTCTACTTTTTGAACTTATAGACGTGCTTTAAACACAACATGTATGTGGTGTTACTCACCATTTAAGACTATCATTTTAATTGTAAATGTATTTTTTCCAAGTAACTGATTTAAAGTGTTCCACATATAAACATTATTCTTAACTTACGTTTACTTTGATACCGCTTTTATTTAGATAACAAGATGGCTTCGCCTTAAAAATAATCTGATTAAAGGTTCTAGAATTTTTCTAGGTACTGTTCTCAGAGTCGAAATTAAGCGTTTACATAAATAGTAATAAGAGTTATGCTTTGCATTTACAAGGTAATCAATTATATAACTTGTGTGGTTTCTGGGCAAACCTCTATCTTATAACAAACTGTGAATGAAATATTTTAAGTATTGCTTATAACACTCTAGCAGAACAGGCGTTCAAAATGGAAGTTAACGAAACGGAGCAATTAGATTTATGTTTCATTTTTTTTTTAAGGAAGTACTTCCATTCATGATTTTTTTAAAAAGATTAATACACAATTTTCTTAAGATTAATACACATATTCCATTATACTTATTCGAATGATAGGCGTAAAGATCATGAAGATATTTTCAGCCTGAGCAGATGCTAAATACATTAGAAGAAATGTTATTAGACTAATAAGGGTGTGATCATGTCTAAAGACCAGTTAAAAAAAAAAGGACAGAAAGAAAGAAAGAAAGAAAAAAAAAAAAGAGGCTGGAGATGTGAGGTGAAGCAGCTCATTACTGTTGTCGTTGATTTGGAGTCTTAACGTCGTGCCACACGCAGTTGAGTACGAGGACTAGCGGCTGGTTTAGAACTGGCGATGACTCACCTGTTGCACTGCAGTCTCCTCCTCCTTCCAGTGGACGGCGAGTTCGGCAGCTGGTCTGCATGGAGCGCGTGCAGCTTGTCATGCGGCGGCGGTAGCCAGTGGCGAAACAGAACGTGTTTCGGCCCTTTTCATGGCGGACGCGACTGCGAGGGCAAGCGCAATGAAACCAGGGACTGCAACTCTCATTTCTGCCCAGGTGGGTTGAAAGTGAAGGGCTGCCTTCAGCGAGTGACGACACGCAGACCATATATTGTTTTCTTTTACATATTATGCTTGTTTTGTGGTAATCCTCCCCCCTCCTCCCTCCCCCTTCTTACCTGCTTGCCAGCTTAGAGACATTGAAGCATGTGCTGAAACACTACAAATGATGAAGAATGTACGATTATTTAGTTTCTCACCGACGTGGGCTCATTTGCAATGCAGACAAGTCCTTTGTCAGTATTCGTCAAGACCATGAGCGAAATTGCAATTTAACCCCCCCCCCCCCCCCCCCAAAAAAAAAAAAGAAAATGGTCTGGATTCAGCAAGGAGCTTTTCAGTGGCCAGCTGTTATTGTGACAAGCACCAGAAGAGACCAACAAACAAATAAATGTTCAGTTCCACTCTGTAGATAGAAAACAACTGCCCAGCTGATTGTGTGTTGTTTTCTTCCTGATAACGACAGTGATTCGCTTGGAGGTAGAGACAGACTGTCGGGGCATTCATCTGGATTCAGTGTCAATATTGCCGGGTTCATTCTTCTTTGAAAGCACTCGAGTTGAACATCTTGAAATAAGTTCAACATCGATCACAAAAGCAGAAGTTGAAGATGAAATCTCAATGAAAACGGTATTAAAAGGTACACAAGAATCATTGAATAATGACAAGAATAATGGCAATGGTGCATTGGTTGTCTGTTTTGGTTTCGTCAGAGATTGCGTCCTCATTATAATCGCTTCCACTGTCTCAGTCATAATATGTCTGTTTAACTCTTAATACCACTCAGTTTCAATATCCGTCAACCTGTTTAGAACCTGCCAGCATTTGATTCTTTTTAACTTGCAGGAACATATTCTGTCGGAAAAAAAAGTAGTGAATCCAAGGCAACAAGAGTTCTATGTACAGCTTTATTTAGAGATGCATGCCATCGTGAGAGTGCTGGGTGAGTATTTCGTTCAGCAGCCATCAGAAGTGGTTTCAGTTGAACGGCAAGGCCTTGCAGAGACACACTTACCACCTCAATCATCTTCTACGTCTTTCGTTTTCTTTATCTTTGCAGTGGATGGCTACTACGAGGAATGGTCGCCTTGGAGCGCATGCTCCGTGTCCTGCGGAGGCGGAAGTCAAGAGCGGAACCGGACTTGCATCATGCCCAAGCACGAGGGCAAGCCGTGCCAGGGAGAAGCCAATCAAACGCAAGCATGTAACAATCACCATTGTCCTGGTACGGCATGCCCAAGAAAAGCAGATCTCTGTTTCTTTTCCCTGACATCAGTAAGCCTTTGTTTAGCAGTACGTACGATCGGTCGTGTCAAAATGAGTTGCTAACCTCATGTTTCTCCTGTCTCGCTTTCTCTTTTACTTAGATGACAGCATGTGATTCAAGTAGCGCCTTCATGTTTTGCCACCGCAGTGGAACAGTCCTTTCAACGGACATTGCGTTAAACAACAACTGTTAGTTAGCTAACAGTCTAAATATGTACCGGTATTCGCTTGGTGTGCTGCGTTGAATATGGGATGTTCCTTAAGTAGTTAGCTGCTTCTAAGCAACCGTGCAGTTTTGGCTGAATAGCGAATTGCAATGGAACAGCCTACGTCATATTTTATGCTGTCTGTGCTTTTGGTGTATGTGTGTGTTTACACATCTTTCAATTTTAATTTTGGATTGCTGATTTATTATAGAATCGAAACAGCAAATTTAGTACTTGTAGAATGCTTAAAAAAAATGTTTTGATTACAAAATAGAAAAAAATCTTGAAGCCTTTCTCAATATCCAGTAGACTTGCTTACAATTTGATTTTCTTTTTCTTCTCCTCTATCCTCGTCTGTGTGTGTGTGTCTCTCTCACTGTCTTTCTGACCTTGTCTCATTGTCTTCGACTGTCTCTGTATTTCATGGTGTTGAAAATTTTCTAATATTAAGAAATATTCACATTTTAAGTTTACTATTTTAAATTTGGCTGTAATCTGCGGTGTATTGGAAGGACTGGCATAGGAAATCTTCATACCATCTCTCTGTCCGTTTATCAGTACTACAAGTTTCCTTCAACACACATGTCAAACCTTGATCTGTCTTGGCAGATTACAGGAACTTGTGTCATGGGACACTGAAATGCGCGTGCGCGCGCGCGCGCGCGCGCATATGTGTGTGTGTGTGTGTGTGTGTGTGTGTGTGTGTGTGTGTGTGTGTGTGTGTTCATTGATTACATATAATTCAACTGTAATCTTGAAACATATAAGAAGGATCAAACTAAAAAGGGAGTCCCAAACTTTCACTAAGTGTGTGTGTGTGTGTGTGTGTGTGTGTGTGTGTGTGTGTGTGTGTGTGTGTGTGTGTGTTCATTGATTACATATAATTCAGCTGTAATCTTCAAATATATAAGAAGGATCAAACTAAAAAGGGAGTCCCAAACTTTCACTAAGTGTGTGTGTGTGTGTGTGTGTGTGTGTGTGTGTGTGTGTGTGTGTGTGTGTGTGTGTGTTCATTGATTACATATAATTCAACAGTAATCTTCAAATGTATAAGAAGGATCAAACTAAAAAGGGAGTCCCAAACGTTCACTCAGTTGAATTAATTTTTATCGCAACAATTATTTTGCGACTGCTATTACACAAGAAGATATGTCATGTCTTTTCTATCTTCACGTTTTTAAATCCACTGTCCTTTTTTTTTGGCTTTGTGTTTTGCTTCACTTATATATTCATTTCATTTTGTTTTTCTTTTGGGTTCATCTTGCTTTTTTAGTTGAAAGTGTATTTATCGATGCTTCAGGGTGCTTTGACAATGTAAACAATTTTGTTTTTAAAGTTTTGGCCCCCACCCCACTCCACCCCACCCCACCCCACTGGCCCCTCCAACTCGTCTTTATTCTTGCATTGATCGATTTTTGGATATGCCAGACACACACATCAGATCTGTTTTTGAAAAACTTTTTTTGTCTTTAGCAACGAAAACAAATGACCATGACATTTGTCATATTCCTGCTTGTGCTTCAACTATTGTGCTACACTTGAACATAAGATTCCTGTTCTTTCTAGACGCAGATCGTAGAAAATTGTGTTAACTGGACATTTAACGTGTGTGTGTGTGTGTGTGTGTGTGTGTGTGTGTGTGTGTGTGTGTGAGAGAGAGAGAGAGGAGAGGGAGAGAGAGAGAGAGAGAGAGAGAGAGAGAGAGAGAGGAGAATTAAAAAATGGATGCCAAAAACATGCATGAGTGTGCATGTGCATGAGTGTGCATTTTTGGGGACAAAAATGGATTGTTTGCTGACGATGAAGAACACAAGCGCACCAGACAGAGCCAAGATGAAACGGGATCCAGAACAAAATTATGAAAAAAATTTTACAGTAAGAAACAAGTTCGTTTTCTTATTAATGTAGCGAGTTTTCTATCGAATGGGTGATAAAAGGGGGGTGGGGGGGGGAGGTGGACATAATTGTGTGCGTGCGTACGTGTGTGTGTGTGTGTGTGTGTGTGTGTGTGTGTGTGTGTGTGTGTGGAGAGAGAGAGAGAGAGAGAGAGAGAGAGAGAGAGATGCATGAGTGTGCATGTGTATATGCGCGCGAGCGCGTGTATAACAAGCAAGCAAGAAAAGCTGATTGTGACCAGTACTATACAAACCTATACGTACTTTCGAAAAAAAAAAAACCGCTGAAAACAGACATAAGAAATCATGACACTTCTCTTCTTTTGGCCCCACCTCCTTTCCACCCGTTTCTGCCCTTCCAGTCGACGGCTATTACCACGAATGGTCAGACTGGAGCACGTGTTCCCTCACGTGCGGAGGAGGCCAGCAGTGGCGTCACAGAGTGTGCGAACCACCCAAGCACGGCGGCAAAAACTGCTCCGGACCAGATAACGCCACCCAGGACTGCAACACCAAACCATGCCCAAGTACGTTTCGTGTGTGTGTGTGTGTGTGTGTGTGTGTGTGTGTGTGTGAGAGAGAGAGAGAGAGAGAGAGAGAGAGAGAGAGAGAGACACTGATGATGCTGTTACACTACATCACTGAAACGGACTTGTGGGGTCAGAGGCTTTATTTAAATGGAGAGCATTGCCTGGTAGCAGCGGTTGAAGACATCGGAACGAACGGATCACCATGGGCCATCAGCATTTGACTGTACATCTATACTACGCACAAAAAGTTAAGGATCGGTATGTGAAAACAGGTGCGTAATAAACTCAGTTCGCTACTGTTATTTATTTCTTAGTCCAGCCAAATTGTCATGAATTCTTGTTCAGCTGTAAGTGGGCGATGTTGTGTTAGTGCGAAAATTGCACGGGATTCTCTACTACTGAGCTGGGCCGCAAACGGAAAAGCGGAAACTTGCGAAAAATGACTTTGTTTTGGACCGTTCTGCCTGAACACATTGCACTTGCCAGATGGAAAAACCATTATGCACGTGCAAGCACTGCTGTTTATGTGTGAGATGCTGTCGTTCGCTTGGCTATATAAGAAGACATTCCACCAGTAATAGGCCTGATCTGACAATGCCTCCACGACGAAAATTAAGCGAGTTGGATAGGGGACGAGCTGTTGCATGGTTCCAAGATGGTGTTCCCAAGCGAGAAGTGGCCAGGCGACTTCATGTGTCCATCTCGGTCATTGTCCTACTGATTCAATGCTTCACAGCCACTGGGATTGTCCATGAAAGACGCAGATCTGGTCGACCGAAGAAGACAACCCCACGTGACGATCGTCTCATTGAACGACAAGCCCTGCAGACAAGAACAGCCTCTTCCAGCATAATTCAAAGACAGTTCAGGGTGGCTACTAACATCAACATCAGCCAGCAGACCATACGGAACCGCCTACATGGGTTTAATCTCCGTTCTTGTTGCCCAGCAGTACGGCCACGCTTAACTCCAGCCCATAGGGCAGCACGCCGCGCCTTCTGCGCACGTCACGTGAGGTGGACACGTCAGCAATGGTCCCAGGTCCTGTTCAGTGATGAATCACGCTTCACCCTTCACCACAACGACGGCCGACTGAGGGTCTGGAGGCGCCCAGGGCAACGCTTTACTGACGCCACTGTCCAAGAAAAGGTGGCCTTTGGTGGAGGTTCTGTAATGGTCTGGGGGGCCTTCAGCCTTCACCACAGAACACCCTTGTATCATGTACAGGGTAACCTGACTGGCATCCGATACCGGGATGAGATCCTTCGACCGCTGGCTGTGCCTACACTGCAGCAGATGGGACCGAGGGCTGTCTACCAGGATGACAATGCTCGCCCCCACAGGGCAAGGGTGGTCAACGACTTCCTGCAGCAGTCTGGAGTCAACAGAATGGAGTGGCCAGCATGCAGTCCCGATCTCAACCCGATTGAGAACCTCTGGGATGAGCTGGATCGCAAAGTGAGGAGCCACCCCCCTCCCAGGGATGCCCAACACCTCTACCAGATGCTGCAGGCTGAGTGGCAGGCGCTTCCACAGAGGATCTTCACCAACCTGGTCAACTCGATGAGGACTCGCTGCGTCGAGTGCCAGAACAGCCATGGTGGTTACACGCATTACTGAGCTTTTGGGAGCATCAGTATGCCCTGTCTTGTGATTTCAATGACTTTGGGAAATCAAATTTGGATACGTACCCACTTTAATCAAATGTACACACCAAACGATTGCTCGAGATCGAAGGCAATTGTGTACCGTTATCACTAAAGAATGGAATTAAATGTTGGCCAAACTTCAACGCATTGACTTTCTTATTTTGACAGTTATGAATGTTTGTGAAAGTGATCCTTAACTTTTTGTGTGTAGCTTAGTTCGAACATACTCCAGTCACGTGACGAATTCTGTTGAATAGCTCAGCCAGCGTCATATGTCACCCTTTCTTCTCTTGTCACGCCTTTTATAGCCGAGTCCTATTTCCTGGCGGGAGTGACCACATGTTAGTTAATAGACCTGTTTCTGGTGAGTCTACATGCATGGCACTGAAGTGATAACCCAGTTTAGTTATTCATGCATGGAAAATGGCAGTGACATTTGTTTTAAAAACACATTCTCAGAATGTACACAATTCAGCTGCTCCTCTCTTCCCCGAAGTTGGAGTATGGCTGCCTTAATGGCAGAAAACTCCACTCCCTTTGTTGGGTAGATGGGATTAATTCATGACTGTCTATACAGGGAGTGTCTGCAGGAGTATCAGCATGCGTACGCTAAAAAACAAAACAAAACAAAACAAAACAAAACAAAACAAAAAAGCTGCTCCTCTTGTTTGTAAAGGAAGAAAAAGAGCTCACGCGTAGCCTTCTCTGAATACATTACACCAGCTTCCAGTTCAGACGAGGATCGGTCTTTGATCTTGTTCACCCAGCCTTTATATTGTTCCCAACGTTTTCTGACTACCCTCCCCCCTCCTTCTCCCTCCCTTAAGATGTCCCTGCTGTTTAGCTGACACAAAACTCTTTGTGTCCTCAAAATTATAATTCAAACTCATTACGAACAACCCTCTTTGGCTTTCGTAGCACCCACAATTTTGAATTTTTTGCGTATAGGTATTCGCTGTATACAAGCAGTTTCATCTTGGGGGGAAAAAAACAACTAAAAACGCAACAACAACAACAAACAAACAAAAAACAAAAAAAAAAGAAAAAAAAAAAAGAAGAAAAAACAGTACCTCTGGAATTTCTTCCGTTTCCGTAAGTTTGTTAATTTGATGTCAGGTTTCATGCTATGCATGTATATGTATGCCTGTAAAAGAAAACGATGGAACCAGCGCGGAGAGTGGGAAGGATGCTGTGCTTTTGATTTGATGTGCATGAATAATGGTTACGAAAGTACAGAGTGGAGAAATGTGGGCTGTGAAGAAAGAGGTGGGGGTTAATGCGTGAATGATCGGCTTTCAGTTTTAATCACGTTGCATTTTTTTTTTTTTAGGATTTAGTTTGTTTATTCCTATATTCTGTAGAAAATATTGACGTCCACTTTATTTTGGAGGTGTGCACAATGCAAGCAAGCATTCTATTGTTGTCATTATCATGTAAAATTTAGAATCGGAGTGGTGTGGTCAATTTTTTAACTGCGGAGCGCAACACCCACAGTGTGAAATTTTTACTTCTGGCCAGAATGTGTAGTCTTATTTGTGTGCCAGACAACTTTTACCAGTTAAGAGAAGTACCTCAGGTGTTATTATCATTACTACTACGAGAAGCCAGGATGTTATCTACTTTTGTTTGTTTGTTCGTCACACCATTTCCAGTTGACGGAGTGTGGAAGGACTGGTCCGACTGGTCGCCTTGCAACACAACCTGCGGAGGGGGCATGCGTGAACGCGTGCGTGTGTGTGAAGAGCCCAAGCATGGAGGGAAGCCCTGCGAGGGTCGCTCGGCTGAGTATTTGCCCTGTGCTGACAACCCTTGCCCCAGTAAGTTCCCATGACCGGTTCTACGTGGTAACGCAATCTAACCGGCTGCGGAGTCATGAGTCTGGTTGCAAGTAGAATGAATCCGATAGGAGGATAGCCGTAACCGAAACGGGTTCGACTTTGTGAAAATGGACTGGATTGTACGTAGAAATTTTGTTGGGGTAGCGTGTACAGCTGTATCTCTTGTGTGTACTAGACTTTGTTTTGTAGTAATAGCCAGAACATTTTGACATTTTGATTTATGAATCTTGTATATTTGTTTTTATACCTTGACTAACTCCTGTACACAGCATCTTCTTCTTTTGTGTAACCCGATGAATACTGGGGAATGTAATTCATTTTGGTTAAGATTCTGAATGTGTTGAACTTTCTGTGTGATTCTTCATGTTGTAGATGTTGGTTATTTTGAGAAAATTTAACGTATCAAAACAGGTAGTGGACGTTGAAATTATTTCTATTCTGAGTCAATATTTGTGTGTTGGAAACCAAAGAAAAATCTATGTGATCTCATGAAATTCATTTCATTTTCTTTGAAATTCTGGATGGGAATTTAGATCAGTCGAGTCAGCCAAAAGCATCAATTGAAGATTTTAAGCCTTTTTGGATGAAAGATAAACTTTCTTTACATATGTATTAATCCTAGTCTAATCTAGACAAAGGTGTTGGTGGATGCAAACGTATGTGTGAAAATAACTGTACGTCACAATGCAAATTCCGTTAATACAGCTTTTAAGTTTCTGAGCAAACCAGAATTTTCCAGTAAATTCTTGCTTTAGCTAAGCCTAGAATATATCTTTTTTTACGATCCCCTCATTGCTTCATCGCCAGTGGAGTGGCCGAGTTGGTGCAACGACGTGGAGATTTACACCTATTAAAGAAACCGTTTTTTTTTTTTTAAAATTAGAAGACCTTGAGTTTGTTATGTTATTTATTAGATTGTGTTTTCAAGTGCCTGATATCTTAAGTTAAGAAAATTTAACACGCATGGTCATGTATTTTAGTTTTTTTTTTTTTTTTTTTACTTTTTCTTTTTTCTTTTTTTTTTTTTTTTTAGTTTTAACATGGAAAGCCCTTTTAGACAAGGATAGTTAACTTAAGTCAAAATTGCAACTATCAGACTCGATGTCAAATGAACTGTAAAAAAATTCCGATTGTTAAAAGTTACTTGAAAAATGAATTGCCGATGTAAAATGAAATGTAAAAAATTCCGATTGCTGAACGTTTCTTTAAAAGTTACTTGAAGAATGATTTACTGGTGTCAAATGAAATGTAAAGAAAAATTCGATTGCTGAAAGTTACTTGAAAAATGAATTACCGATGTCAAATGAAATGATTTTTGAAAGTTACTGTAAAAGTTACTTAACAAGAAATTACGGATGTTACTTATGGAAACTGCTAATGGGAAAAATAAAATACAACGGCCATAAATACAAAACGTTTTCATTTTAAGGTGAATTAAAACGGCAGAACCTCTTCTTTTTAAGAACAGCGATGTAACTTAAGGACATGCAACGAATTTCAAACGCAAAATTGAAAGACAGAATGATTGTATTATCTTCTGTAATAATGTTTTCCTCCTGCGAATCCTTCTTGCGTTATAATTTGTGCCTTTAAACTAAAAGGTTATAGTTTTGATTTTCAGATGTGGTATGTTTCAATGGTCTGTTAAGGTACGCGCGTACAGGCTTGAAAAATAACAAATTGGTTTATTCTTCAGTTGATTTAAGTCTACAAAGTTTTACATCAACTGATACATTATATGCAAAAACAAACAAACAAACAAACAAAAAAACCTATTAAAAAGCAAGCAAGTCTGATATCGTAAATGACAATTATCCTCAATATGGGGCATACGGATTTAATAGTGGGTGAAGTGTAAGAAGAAAGTTACACTGGTGAGAATTGTTAGCAATCTCATAATAAAAAACAAAAACAACTATGGATAATTGTTTGAATTTATGTCAAACACATCATGCTAATTTTAGTCGTATAAGTAAGAGAATTGCTGTGGTAAAACAAGAAAGTGACCTTGTGCAAAATAAAATACTATGTATTAAAATGTAAAAAAAAAAAAAGTGATTGGCCATTTTCAATATGTGCCGATAGATTTCAGCTTTGATAAGCTAAGAAATATTACATTTGATACACATACTACTATTTTTGATTGAATGCTGTTATTTATTTTTAACCACTCGTTTGCAAAATGAATGATGTGCAAGAATCGAAATTGGTACAGCAGAAACACACACACACACACACACACACACACACACACACACACACACACACACACACACACTTGCTCTGACGAAGGCCGCAGACCAGAATATTGGAAAGGAACCAGTACACTTGTTTGTCTTTTATATATCTATTAATCTGTTTTAATCGTTGTAATTGTTTGTGGCTTGATCTATTGTCCATGCTCTTTCGGTGTTCTTTTCAAATCTGTATTCGTGTCACGGGAATGATACAATCAATATTTGAATTTAATCTTCACCTTTAGATTTCCAAATTAAATTAAGCTCCTCACTTTTCTATTTTTACTGTGACTTTCACCGCATGCTGATGTTAACGTTTCGCTCCATTTTTACTGACATTTTTTTCTCATATTGATGGATTGTGTGAGGTCTTTAAAAAGATAAACTATGGAAATCACGGAATATCTGTTGTGAAAGGCACTCGCCACATTTATTGGGGACGGGAAAGGGAGGGGGTGAAAGGAAGAATTTGTTTGACTCAACAGTGCTCCGGCCGGTTAAATGCATTTTCGATCGTATACATTTACCATCATATGTTTCCTGAGCAAACAGATACCAGAAACAACTTTGTAGATAAGAAAAACGCCAACAAAAAGTACTTGTGAATGTGGGGGCGCTGAGTGTGGAGAGAGAGAGAGGAGAGAGAGAGAGAGAGAGAGAGAGAGAGAGAGAGAGAGTACATGCACGCTGGAGTGCATGTAATTATCTATCCACATGTCATTAAATTATGCAAGATAGACACTTTCTAGAAGTAACGATTGTGTGTGTGTGTGTGTGTGTGTGTGTGTGTGTGTGTGTGTGTGTGTGTGTGTGAACAAAACAAACGTAGAGCAAAATAGCAAAATTAGTATTTTTTTTGTTTGTTTAAACACGTGTTTCAAAAATTAAGTGCTCAGCAGTAGTAATAAACGAACATCCAATTTATTTGTCATTATGTAAACGCAAATTCCCCCAAATCTTGGTTTTGTCTGCATGACTAATTTTGTTATTAACTGTGTCATTTATCATTTTAATACTTTTAAAAAAGCGTTTTCAAATGCTGTTCTGACTTTTCTTCAAGGTTTGCTGTTTTTTATGGATTACGTGCTCATGAAACAGTTGTGTGACCATGTGCCTTTAAATGTGGGCGAAAGTGTTTTGATGATACTTCTTGATTTTGAATGCTCTGTATAAGTGAGACGTTTTATTTCCCAACGTTAGTGTAGATTGTCGCCAGTTTGTTGTGGACATGAGCTTGAGAAAAATGCGCATTATTCCCGAGTTAGTTGTTTTAGCCATCAGTTTATGTTTGGATAACCAAATGCATGAGCTGTTCATATACTAGGAAATGTGTTCTCAAATTTTCGTTTTTGAAACTTGTGGTCAACATTTGTCGTGTTAGTTTCCTTCAGCGGTTTCTACTCAAGTGTTAAACGAAACTTTGTAAGTTTGTCTGATG
>CM065719.1:25205957-25238457 GCA_033310375.1 Conus canariensis
CTGGGCCCACTGATGATAGAGCTACAGCTTTGAAGCACGTGTCCGCGGAGTTACGTTAAACAATGATTTCCAGTAAGGTGGGATTTTTCCAAGTCCAGAAGTGGAGAATAGCCAGTAAGCGGAAAATGTGTGTGTGTGTGTGTTTTCTTCTTTTTATTTTTTCAGTAAAATGTGTGTTTTGTTTTTAGTCATTGAGTAAGACTTGTGTTTGATTTTCATTTGTTCAATAATAACGATGATTTATATAGTACAGCACCTCAAACCGTGTGTAAGCTTTCTTTGCTGTAAAATATTAAAGTGAGCAACACAAGAATAAAAAGTAATATAAAAACTGGATAATTGATTCATTGATCAACCGATCAATCAAAATAATTGATTAATTAAACTGTCAATGAATCAATCAATACATCTTTTCAAACGACAAAACAAATACAAGATAATGACCTGGATAATTGATTCATTGATCAATCAATCAATCAAAATAATTGATTAATTAATCTGTCAATGAATCAATCAGTACACCAATTCAAACCACAAAACAAATACAAGATAATGAGCTGGATAATTGATTCTTTGATCAATCGATCAATCAAACTGATTGATCAATTATCTGTCAATGAATCAATCAGTACATCAATTCAAACAACAAAACAGAATAAGATAATGACCGCTTATTCTTACCAGTATACGCCCCAAATTCGGACAGCATCAGCATAACACTCCCAAGTACATACACTGGTCGTTAATTATGAATTGTATTCATTGATTAAGACTTCTGTTTGGTGTGCATTCATATATCAAGATTTGTGTTTGTTTTTCAATCACTCGGTAAGATTTGTGGCTGAGTTTTAAATTTTTATTAAAAAAAAAAGAAAAAAAAAAAAGAAAGAGTGTTGGAAGAACAAAAAACAAACACAAGTCTTTGGCATGGTGACATTTCCCAGGGATTTCTGACTGATCACTGCCTATAGTGTGTTTATATACTCAACACCTACAAATCACGTGCAAAGTCTAGCTGGAGGCAAAATTAAGGAAGCGAAAAAAAAAAAAAAGAGAGAAAGTGATCAAGTAAGATATTGATATAAAAGTCTGTTAGGACGGCGTACTGAGAGCATTATATTTTCCTCGGGTGAATTTTTTTGTTTGATCTGTCTCAGAGAGCTACTTTTGCAGGGGAAACACACTCTTGGACTTAAAAACGGCCCTGTGTTTAGGCCTGAACATGGCACACAGACAGTATGAATAACGCACTGACTGAAAGACGAGTCGGATGGCATTACCATTATATGGTGCATGGTGACGCTCGACTGGTAAAAATGATTTTCTGTGTGATCTTTAACTCTTGAAGACAACGCTCATCTCGTCTGTATAAACGGTTGAGTGGATTGTAAATTGAAAGAAGCTGAACCAGAGACCGGGTGTTTGATTTTTTTTTTCTCTGGCCTCCATCTCTGGTATCCTTTTTAGATGTTAACGCCATATATTGATAGTTGTAAAATGAGGCGACTGCAGGCAGAAATCTAAACAAAATTTGAAAACTATTTATAGTGACTCCGCCGAACAACATGGACAAACGAATCACAAGACAAATACGACGCATTTCGACCTCTGAGGTCTTCTTCAGGCAAGATAAACAAACCCCAGGACAACAAAAGCGAAGAAAAAATAAATGATTCAACGCCCATCTTGAGCCGAATTCGACAAAGACAAGTGATTGCTCGTTCTTCATTTTTGTTGCCCTGAGTGTTGTTTATCTTGCCTGAAGAAGACCTAAGAGGTCGAAACGCGTCGTGTTTTGTCTTATGATTCGTTTGTCCACGTTGTTCGGCGGAGTCATTAAAATACTTTAAAAAAAAATCATATATTGATATCAGCGATTCGACGAATCTTGTAACCTGTCGAGCGATTGGCTCAAACCAACAGCTTACTTACCTCACTGCGCAAACTGCAAAAATATGGTAGATGGTCGTGATCTTAACAGGGCACGACAGCGAGAAAAGAACGCGAGTGCAAGGCTGGGAAGGGGCACGAGAGTACGAACAGGAAATCAAGTATAACATCTCCTTTAACCACGTGGTCGCCATCATCGACCAATCAGCGCACTGCCGGCAGTACATCCGCTGGGAGTGCAAGGCGGCTTTGATCCACAACTTCAATGACAACAACAAAGTTGGTTTTTGCGGACGTTTTTTTTTTTTTTTTTTTTTTTTCTGATTCTGATGAGATGTGATCTCTCCGTCTCTGTCTCTGTCTGTCTGTCTCTGTCTCCGTCTGTCTGTCTGTCTGTCTGTCTGTCTGTCTGTCGTCTATCTCTCTCTCTGCTTAGTTCCCGACAATAAATACGTTTTGTCGTGCTCGCAGGCGTGGCCTTCGGGGCATGCACACACACACAAACACACGCACACATGCACGCACGCACGCACGCGTGGGCGTTCACACTGTATGGTTAAAAAACGTACGTTAGTTTGATCTTTTTCCAAGTTCGTACGCTTAACTAAGCAATTTATGCCTACGCCTCTTTCCAGCAGTATGATCCATTTTTAACAATATACAATTTGTTTAACATATGCGCGTAAGCGTGCGTGTTTTCTATGAGCGTGTGTTTGTGTGTGTTTGTGTGTTTGTGTGTGTGTGTGTGTGTGTGTGTGTGTGTGTGTGTGTGTGTGTGTGTGTGTGCAAGACACTAGAAAACGGAGCAAAACACGCTTACAGCAATGTGCAAAGTAATGCTTGTTTAAAATACAATACGAAACAGACAGGTGGATTTTCCACAAATTTGTCATCTTCGGATGTCACAAAGAACGCATAAACATTCACATAACCACACTCCCAGGTAACTGTCAGCACCAGACTGATTCTCACCGCTGCGCTTCAACATACACCTCTCAAAGTTTGCCTAGCATACAGCAGAAACCACAGTGAGCTCGGGAAGGGACAGGGTCAGTTGGTAGAACGCCAGACTCATGATCCTGTTGATCCAGAGGTTGCGGGTTCGAAACTACGCCGGCCCGTTTTGATACAGTGGGATTTCCTCCACGAATTTAACCATGGTTCTTACTTTATTTCCCGGAATGTCATTAGAATGAGACCGTAAACTGTGGACGAATTCATGATGAACACGTGGAAAATACCTGGCATACACGTAAAATCCCATCACCAACTTTCGAAAGAGAAAGCCAGCTGGCCATTGAAATGGATGACATGTGATATATAGCATGCATCCTATATGAAAAAAAGGGGAAATGAGTGAGTGTTATTCGACTGAATGACACGGGAAACGATCGTTCAGTGCAGAAGGCAACTCTTCATTCGGCTTGGTCAAGGTATGCAGTCAGTTTTATAAAAGAAAGTGTGGGCTGTTGAAACGCTTAGAACTTGATCTCTAACTAAGGTTTGGCGCTACACAACTATGTCAACAAATAAAATGAAAGTCTCACAAACATGTATGTTAACAGGCAAGCACGTTACACAACATGCTTCAGTTTAAAATATTTCTCTGACAGAAATGTGCACAATGATCCTTCTCTCCGACTTTGTGTTAGATGTAAATTATCCAAATTCATGTACACTTCTTTTTGTGATGATGCAGAAGCATCCATAGTGAATTTTTAGCGATACGTGCGTGGGAATGGAACTTCAGAGAATTCCATCGACATCTTACAGATTTATTTACATAATGGAATGGAACTTCAGAGAATTCCATCGACATCTTACAGTTTTATTTACATAATCAGTAATAACAAACAGTGACATTTCTTACCAGAGATAATAGAGAAATTGAAACCGTTGGAAACTGTCTTGTACACAAACCCGTTGTGTGAAAACTGATCGAGAAGGGGTGGAAGTGGAGGTGGGGAAGGCTGTGTGTGTTGCAGTGTTCATCTGTGTTGGGAATGGCTTTAAGAAGGCTGTTTGCATTGCTCTGGGGATTGTAATGCCCGCTTAGCATGCAGGTAGTCCTTTCCACCTTGTACTATTTTCTTTTGCTGCATTGTTTGTTTGCAACGAATATGGTTGATAGAGAAAACATGTGACCGTTTGTTCAAGTTCTTCAGTGGAGTTCACAGTACTCAGCAAATTGTTATAGCACCCTAGAAACGCTGAATTTACGGCCCCTAAAACAATAAGGGGCGCAGTAGACTTCAACCTCTTTAAGAATTAATACAACGCGCGCGTGAAGACTGTTACCCATTCATTTGCCCTTTTAGCCCTTTGAACGCCAACGAAATTTATCCCCAGCCAGTTTTGTCCATAGGCCACTGTATCCTCTTTCATTTGATCTTGTAACCCATTGAATACCCTGTTTAATATACACCAAGCTTATTCTGTCCATAGGCCAGTATATCTTCTTCCGTTTGTGCTTGTCACCTATAGTAAGTCCAGCATAATAATACTATGTCCAAAGTTAGTTACGTGCCTAGTCCATTTGTACTTGTTGCCTATTGCACGCCGAGCATAGTATAGCCCAGAACAGTAATATCACAAGACCACTGTGAGCATTCCATTTGCTTTTCCAACCCATTTACGTGTAGAAGCGTTGTCCGTATGTGTTGTAGCCTAGTGTGTTGTAAACCTTGACCTAATGTGTCTCAGTCCATCCTATCTCGGTTTGGTATACCCCTGATCCGACTGTGCCGTAGTCCATTGTATTACAGCTTGTTGCACTTAGCCCAGTAATGCCCTAGTCATATGCATTCCAGCGTTATACTTTTATCTCAATAGTGCCCCTGTCGATTATATTCCAAGGTTGTGCAGCTAGCTCAATTTTGCTTCGGTCCATTGTGTCCCAGCTTGGTATACGTCTGCCCCAAATGCACCATAGTTCATTGTATTTCACTTTGATGAATTCTTGACACTTTTGTGCCTTAGCCCATTGTATCCTAGTTTGGTGTGCTCTTGTCCCGAATGTACAACAGTCCATTGTATCCCAGTTTGGTGTGCTCTTGTCCCGAATGTACAACAGTCCATTGTATCCCAGTTTGGTGTGCTCTTGTCCCGAATGTACAACAGTCCATTGTATCCCAGTTTGGTTGCTCTTGTCCCGAATGTACAACAGTCCATTGTATCCCAGTTTGGTGTGCTCTTGTCCCGAATGTACAACAGTCCATTGTATCCCAGTTTGGTGTGCTCTTGCCCCAAATGTACAACAGTCCATTGTATCCCAGTTTGGTGTGCTCTTGCCCCAAATGTACAACAGTTCATTGTATCCCAGTTTGGTGTGCTCTTGCCCCAAATGTACAACAGTCCATTGTATCCCAGTTCGGTGTGCTCTTGCCCCAAATGTACAACAGTTCATTGTAACCCAGTTTGGTCTACTCTTGGCCTATCATGTTGTACTCCTTGTTCATTTGTGTTTTGGGTCATTGTGTCCCAATTTAGTTCTGGCCCAATTATGATTCAATCCATTGTGTTCCAGTTTGTTGTTGTACTTCTGGCTGAATAGTGTCCCATTATGGTTTCGTTGTATTTCTGGCCCATTTATGTTACATCCCGCTGCATCTGTTTGTTGCGCTTCCGCCCTGTTGTCCCTCAATCATTGGTGTCCTAGTTTGTTTTACCATGACTCAGTTGTGCTTTAGTTCATTATATCCCAATTTGTTGTGCTCCTGATCCAGTTTTGACTTATGCCACTGTATCCCAGATTGTGTTTACTTCTGGCTCAGTTGTGCTCAGTTCATTGTATCTCGGTTTATGCTCCTCGCCCAGCAGTTCTACCAACCTCTTGTTTCCAAACTTACCTGAGGCATCAGCTTAGTCGATACATAAAGACCAACTTTGGCACTGACAACGCTGAACAGCAACAGTGATGATCATTAGGATTATAACAATGGAGCAAAATGAATACCTGTGACGACGATAATGGTGTTGGTAAGAATAAGTCGATGACTTCGCTTCCTTGCCTCAGGTGACCACAGGGTGGATGAACCGCACTGAGAAACTGGCGGACTACTTTGGTGGAGCGGAGCCGGGCTCCTCGGCTTGTGCGTGCGGCATGACCAATAACTGCACCAAGGACAAACCCGATCTTTTGTGCAACTGCGACGCCAACGACGCCACGTGGAGATCCGACGAGGGTGATCTCACCTTCAAGGACGACCTGCCTGTCACGGCTTTTGTGGCCGGAGATACAGGTACAAGCTTGACATTTTTTTTATTGATTGTTTTGTTGAAAGCGGATTATCAGTTTAAATTCAACATATCATAATAATGTCCTACAAGATAATCGGACTTAATCTAACTGCATCCTGGTGCTAATTTCTTCCTTAAGTGCAACATGGTGTGTAGGATTTCCAATAAGTTGATCGGACTTCATTGAGTTATACCCAGTACTGCTTTCTTTTTATTGGGGAACATTCGTAGAACTTCCAAACTGAGGCTGAATGTAGTTAGCTAAACCCTAGTTCTTCCTTTCTTACATGTGACAGAGAGAATTTCCAACAAAACAATTGAACTTGATTGAGCTACCTTCTTTCTCAAATATGTCGTATTACAAAACTTCCTTTGAGCTAATTGAACTTTACTTAACTACATCTCTGCGTCAGTTTTTTTTCTTATCAGCGACATACCATAGAAATTCCAGTAAGATAATTGAACTTTTTTGTGCTACTTCTAGAAGTCTTCTTTATGAATTGTGACATGTCACAGAACTTCCAGCAAGGTTACTGAACTTTACTTAGCTACATTTCTGCGTTTTCTTTCTTCGTTACTTGTGAGACATATCATAGAACTTTCAATTAGATTATTAAACTTTACTGTGCTACACCCGAGTGCCTCTGTTTAATCGTGGCTTAGCATAGAACTTTCATCAGGGTAACTGAACTTTATTGAACTATATCCAGTGCCTCCATAAGCAACATAGTCTTACCCTCCTTTCCTACTTGAAACATATTGAAATTCCGTCAAGACAATTAAAACTTCATTCAAGTACATTTTAGCACTGACTCCGTCCTCACATTTGGCATATCATAGAATTTCCAAGGTTATTGAACTTCTTTGAACTTCATTTCAGTACTTCCTATCTTACTTGAGACATATCATGTAACTTCCAACAAGACGATTGAAGTTGATTGAACAGCATTTCAGTGCTGCCCATTTTACTTGTAAAATATCATAGAACTTCAACCCAACAGGATGATTGAAATTGATTGAGACATATTCAAGCGCTGCCTTCTTTTGTAGTCGTGACATATCACAGAACTGTCAGCAAGATTGTTGAATTTCATTGAGCTGTATCCCAGCATCCTCTTTCGAACAAGTGGCATACCATAGAACTTCCCACTAGATAATTGAACTTTATTTAGCTAAGCACAGTGCGTCTTTCTTGTTTATGATGTATTTTAGAGCTCCCAACAAGGTAACTTCGCTGTCTTCTTTCTTACTCGACATATCATAGAACTTCCAGCAAGATGATGCATGCAAGTACAGTGCTGTCTTCTTTCTTACTTGTGACACGTCATAGAACTTGTCGTAAGATGATTAAACGGTATTGAGCTACGCCCCAGTGCCTTCTCCTTTCATACTTGTTACATATCACAGAACTTCCAACTAGATAATTGACTTTATTGAGCTACATCCCAGCGCCTCCCAGGTTCTTCCATTTGCCAAAGCACAGAACACCAAATACGGCGATTATTCTTTATTGAGCTGGATTCTGTTATTGTCCACTTTCTTACATGTAACATTCTTAGAACTTCCTGCAAAATGATTGCGAACTTTCTGTTGAACGGTTTCCCGGTGCTTCCTTCTTCTTTCATGTAAACACTTCGTGCAGCTCCCGAGCAGATGATTGAGTCTTACCGAGCTTTACTGAACTGAATACAAGCGCCTCCTCTCGTCTATCTTTCCTTGTCTTTGTCTGAATAAAACGAGCTGACAGGTTTCAATTTATTATCCTCGCAAAAGAAAATTTCTTAACTTTCGTTCAACAAAATTTTGAGGATACGACCATTACAAAATGAAGTCACTGATTCAGGAAATCTTCCAGTTTACTGTACAAGTTGAATTAGTCTTTCGAGCATTCATCATGTAAACATCTAATGTACACTGATATTTATAAAGTTCAATACATTATACGTTAAACAGGTTTCACATTATAACGCATTCATATTCGATATATCGTGTTTGTGAACGCTTGTTGAGTCATGCATACAATGTGAAATCCGTAAAATCTTGTTTGAAATCAAAGATAGGTCACTTCCTTACAACGGCTTTTGATTGGGCAGCATTCATTCAATCATACATTCTTTTAAAAGAACTAAGTCCAGATTGTGATTTATGGAAAAAGAAAATCAACAGAAAAATCATTTCTGTCATGGTTCTTAGATTCACTACTTCCTCTTGAAGCTGTCCCCTCCCTTGCATTTTGTTCTTAACGTTTAATCCACCGTGGAGGCCTGGTTTTTCTTTCACATCTTTTGATTGATTATTTCTTATATGTATAATGTGTTCGTCAGTGTTGATGATTTTTAGATTCTTAATAGATTTACTTATTGCACAGGCATCACATTATGACCTTCATCAGATTTTTTTTGACCACGGAAGCCACACAAACCTTCATATCCTTAATATCCCCAGAACTGATTGTTGTAAGTCACTGGTAGCTTACATCCCTCAAGAATACATTGACAAAATTCGGTTTGACAGCTCCCCATTGACTCCTCCATCATGAAGGTATCTATTGGTCTTCTGACCGGCACAGGCATTCCAGGGACAGCATGTCTTCACTCATAATTATAGGTTCTATCATTTAGGACAAACTCCTTTCCCCCCAGTCCGCCACACGCAGTTCCTGTCATGATTCAGGCTGCGCTTAGGGTCAGATACTGGTAATCCCATGCTAGTTCAAAGCTTGAGGATTGGTACTAGTCGTTCTAGTCGTAAACATATGTTAATTTCTCCGTCCTCTGCGTATGTGACCATATTATTAATTATGAACTTGACGGTTGGTTCTAGCCCGTCTTGCTATAAACTTCTGTTCATTTCTCCGACGCCCCCCCCCCCCCTTTTCTTTCTGTGTCTTGGTGTGTGTGTGTGTGTGTGTGTGTGTGTGTGTGTGTGTGTGTGTGCGTGTGTGTGCGTGTGTGTGTGTGTGCGTGTGTGTGCGTGCGTGCCAGCGTGTATGTGTGTGCACACGTAGGCGTGCGTGTGAGCGCGCGCGCGTGTGTATGTGCGTGCGTGCGTGTGTGTGTGTGTGTGTGTGTGTGTGTGTGTGTGTGTGTGTGTGTGTGTGTGCGTGCGTGCGTGCATGCATATGCGCGCGCGCGCGTTTTTGTATGTGCTCCTGTCTGCATGTGTGGATTGGTATTTCATCGAGTATGTTTGAAAAAAGTACATGCAGTTGAATACATGTCTCTCTCGGTTGTGTTATCTATGGAATTATTTGTAAACTGTCTCTAGCCCATTAAGACAAAGTACTGTGACTCATAGCATTATTATACGAGGATTGAGGACGGCGAATTGGTCAGAAGCAAACAAGAAATGTTTTGTTTTAATCATTCCCGATTCCTTTAGTGCACCGCAAGGTGTTACTGTTGAAAAAAAGTCTAGGTAAAGATATGAACTGAACTGTTTCGTCTGTAGCGGAAAAAAACAACAACAGCAAACATAAACTTAGATCAGTTCCTTACCATATTGAAGCCAGATGACATTGAACTATCGGCCAACCGGCAAAGAGTGATGTAACTGTCACGATGGTTTATCATGCAGATCTAAATTCGAAAATCTAGTATAATATTTTGCCTGTTCAGTTGCAAAGATCAATAGATGAAGCTAAATTTTGTTGCTGTTGTTGTAGAAAGTAAAGACATAGTGTTCTCCTTATTTTCTTCGCAATCGGTTAAGCAATAAAGACACGTTTTTGCCACTGTTGTAAAAAAACAAACAAACAAAAACTGTACGAAACACTTTGGATTTTAGCCATGAAAAGCTCTTTTCTCATGCGTTTATTTTGAAAAGAAAGGCTAAAGTATATGCAGTTGGTTTGCAGAGTTTCAAGTCAGATGTTTAAGCATTAGAAAGAGACTGAATGTGAATTTTCTTGAATTAAACTTCTAGAAAAGAGTTTGCTCAGTTTTATTGCAGAATTGCTTTGAACATGTCGGAGTTTCCAGTTGATAATGCAGCTTTGTTTGTAAAGTTATTCTCATTATGTGGAATTGGTAAAATGAAAAATTGCTTGTGGTTGACTGATCTTGATAACTTTTTTGTTCTGAGTGAAAGTAACAAGCGACAGCGTTTTTTTGTTTTGTTGTTGAGTTCAGTGCAACCCATATAGTATGGTCACAGTAACAACAGTAATCATCATCATCATACTATTGACGATTGCATGAGATTCTGGGGTTGGCGGTGGTGCTGATTGTAAAGTGAGAAGTGACATGCTACACACGTTTCTGTTGTATATTGTTTCAGGGTGGTGGTGGTGAGGGAGTGTGTGTGTGTGTGTGTGTGTGTGTGTGTGTGTGTGTGTGTGTGTGTGTGTGTGTGAGTACAACACTATGTTAATCTGACAGTAAATGGTTTCAGTCAGTCAGTGTGTGTGTGTGTGTGTGTGTGTGTGTGTGTGTGTGTGTGTGTGTGGAGAGACAGAGAGAGAGAGAGAGAGAGAGAAGAGAATGAGAGAGAGAGAGAGAGAGAGAGAGAGAGTGAGTGAGTGAGTTACATACGTACAGACGGACAGACAGACACAGAGACAGATGGATACAGAGAGAGAATGAGAGAGAGAGAGAGAGAGAGAGAGGAGAGAGAGTGAGTATAAATGCGTTAACTTCCGACAGCATAGTATTATGTGCGTGAAAGACAGTGTGGGGGTTGAAAGGTTTGATGTCTCTTCATTGCTTAAGACCTCAAACTGTATGCATACGTGGTTCACGGTGCTAGTTTTGTTCCGTTGTTGCTGCATGTTGGATAATCTAACGCTTTTTATTAATTCAGCTACAACTACTGTTTGATGTACTGAATATTGTTGGATATCTGTTTTATATTTCGTGGTATTGAAATATGCAGTAAAACACATTTAGAGATGTTATGTGGTGAAATGTGCATGTAATAGTTCAATCACAGATTTCATAGTGAGATAAGTTTTTTTAATAGTCTAGTAAGTTTCCACAATGTTTTGTAACGGTTTCGTTTTCATTCATGCGTTTTTTTTTTCTTGATCACAGATTTTTCCAGGGTTTAACACCATAGTGTCATTTAATTTACTCTCAAAACTGATCACTAATGATCGACTTTACACAAAATCCTGTCTTTTGCTGATGAAGGTTGGATAGTGAATACTAGAGTTATGTTGAATTGAATGTTTTAATTAAAGTTGTGGAATGAACACTGTCTATGAAGGGAAGAAGTTGATAGGAAGTGTGCCTTATCTATGTAGTGCTATTTTCACCATGACTGCTCTAATACAGACTCCTCTTACTTGTAGGTGGTCAGAAGGAAGATGGCTATCGCACGGTGGGACCACTCAGATGCTTTGGGACAGCCAAACAAAATTCCGCCACTGAAGGAACCACGCCATGATCACGTGACCTTTCAGACCACTCGCCATCTCATTTGCACTCACGTGACTCTCCAGTCACACGTCACCGAACAATGACAATGTCCGGCGAGGTGGCGAGTGCTCTGAAATCAGTCACGTGATCAGAAGACCTCGCAACTCAACTTTAGTGTTGAGGAGTTGCGAGGAGAGTATTGGTCCTAGGCTGCTTGTAGGTTTTGTTTTCTCTCTTTTTTTTTTTTTTTTTTTTTTTTGGTGTGTGTTCTGTGTTGATCTTGCTGCTCTCTTTCAGGCAAACGGTAAGTAAGACTATGAAAAGGTATGTGAAATTCAAGCGATGTTGACGTGTGTGAGTTTTCCGCGCTTGTTCTCTAAATGCTGTTCTGTCTTGTTTTTTTTTGCGATGCGCAGGGCAACCAGACAAGGAGTATGGATACTACACAATCGGCAAGCTTAGGTGCCATGGCACAGAACAGGAAAGCTCTCAGACAGTGTCCACAATTCCCACTGCGCAGGCTAATGAACCGACTTCTGACAAGAACTAAGTGGCGTCTGTAGTTTTACTTTGAACCTTGCACGGATTGGCACTTTTTTTTTTTTTTTTTACCCCCACCCCTACCCCTCTTTGCACTCTTGCATATGTACATGCATATAACGCATTGTCTGTTTTGCTCAGACTTGTGTTTATTTTTTAAAGCGTAAGCGGTGCGGCGCGCAAAGCGTATAGCCTTTTTTTTTTTTTTTTTAAATCAGAGAAGCGTAAGGGACGTATTTGGCGTATTCCTCGACCACGTAGGCAGCTTATTTATTTATTTTTTTTTAATCTGTTTGTGAGGTCTAACAGATACAAAGCAGTCGAAAAGAGTATCGGGTTGAAATCCTAAAATAGGTGTAAACAGCTGAACCTGCGAACATTGCTGAAGATTTGGTGGTTTATTTAATTAAGCCAGTACATGCCGCTGCGAAGAGAAGCTACTGCACTGTGCGAGAGAGTGTAGTGGTGGTATGTGTGTGGGTGTTGGAGGGCTGGCTGATGGCCTGTGGTGTCCCTGTCTGGTGATGTAGGTTCGGCTGAAGAAGAAGGCTACCGCACCGTGGGTCAGCTCCTCTGCTGGGGCTAATAGTGCTCCCCTCTCCTCCCCGGCTTCTGAAACTGAAACCATGCCGTCTTCGCTTGGACTTGAACATGAATAACGCCATTAATTTTCATTTGTTTTTCGTTACTGTTGTATTGTTTTGTTTATTATTGTTCATATTTAAAGGGAGAAGAAAATGACATAGATCTTAGTACTGTGACACTAATTCAGGTCTGTGCTCTGCGAGTTCTTTAACTCCTTATCTTTTCTTTCTTATTGTTTGCTGTCTGCTTCTTTCTCTCTTCATCTTCTCTGTCTTGTGTAACACTGAAGAAAAAAAAGAAAAGAGTTGCCTTAAATCACGCATGCACATAGAATGGTGTGTTCTTGCTCTTTGCTTCTTAGGAGAATAATCCCACGTATTGTCACCTCCCTTGTTCTTGTTACATAGTGGGAAAATGGTTCTACCTCCCATCACATTTCTTGTCCTCAAATACCGGGAAAATTTCGTGATATTCCATACCCTTTATCGCCCTTATTTGTCTGTTAGAAAATGATCCTACATCTTGTCACCTGTCCCCAGCTCCCCACCCCACGCACAATTTTGTCTGTCTTCGAGGAAAAAGATCCATCTGATCATCCCTGTTTCGCTTATCTGTTGGGTGAAAAAGTCTATATCCTTGTCTCCTCTCTTGTTTATTATCTATCTGTTAGGGAAATGGTTCAACATCCGGACGTCTCACCAGTCATTATTTGTCTGTTTAGAAAATGATCCTCTAGCTTATTACCTCTCTCATCTTTCTTATTTGTTTGCTACCCATGTCTTGTCATCTCTTCTGTGACATGATGGTGAGGAACATGATCCAATATCCCTTTAGGTCTGCTATGAAAATGCATCTTCATCAGGTCACTTCCCCTCTCTTTGTTAGTTGTTTAGGAAACTGATCCAAAAGGCTAATACCTTTTCCATCTTCGTTATTGGCCTGTCCTTTCACACCTTCAGACTTTGTGGATTATATTCTTCATCGGTTTTCTTATCTTTCCCTGAATAAATTCCACAGTCACCGTCGATTCTTTATTGTTTCGTCTTCACTTTTATCCAGTCAAAACTTCGCTCGCTTCCCGTGTGTATCTCGGTTGACAATTTCTGTCCATGTTTTTCTTTCTCTGTTCAGTCCAAAAGGTTTCCAGATCTCTTTGTTGAAAGGTTAGATGATTTTTTTTCTGTGTTTTTCTTTTATTTCGACGAAGTTTTCGTGAAAGTCACTTGTATTTGCATTCTTTGTCACCATTTCTAACTGGACAGGAATTTAAGAGATGGTTAAAATGTTAGTTAAGTGTCTTGATCAACTTAAAACTGTCAGTTAAATATGGTTACGTAAAACACACACAAAAAAGAATCCTAATCTGAAATTGAACTTTCAGGAACTTGCCACTCCTGGCTCTTCCGGTGGATCTTTGTATTCCCTCGCCTTCATCCCCTCCTCGCCGCTTCTCTCTCTGTCTCTCTCTCTCTGTGTCTCTCTCTCTCTCTGTCTGTCTCTCTCTCTCTCTATTTTTCTCTTCCATATTTCTCTCTCCCCTTTCTCCTTTTCAGCTTCTCGTCCACTCTATTTTTCTGTCATTGTTACACACACACACACACACACACACACACACCCACACACACACACGCACGTTCACTCACACACACGTACGCACGCAGCGCGCGCGCCGCGCGACACACACACACACACACACAACACCCCCCACACACACACACACACACACACCACTTGCACATACGGGCGCACAAGCACACACACACACACTATTTTTTCATGGACGTGCACACACGCGCGCTTGCACACACATGCGTGCACACACGCACGCACGAACAACGCCATACGCACACATCACAGCACGCGCGCGCGCGCCGCGCCGCCAAAACACACACACACACACACACACACACACGCACACACAAAATAATTGTGCTGACTTAGGGGATGCTTAATATATTTGACGCGCCTTCTCATGAGAGAGGGCCGAGAAGATGGATTGCGTACATTTTCTTTCTCACATTTTCGCAACCAATGTTGAAAACTGAATGTCTTTGATTTGATTTAATGGTAACCTGTTTTGTTTGATCTGGTGTCGGATAGCTCAGGCTCAGGTTGAGGCGTGAAATTCTTTTCTTGTCAGACCTGCGGATTTGGTGACACGGCAAGAACTGGAATTCCACGTGGTAGTGAAATGGGAAGGAACATTGGTTTATTTAGTTAGATTTTTATTCGTGCCATTTAATGTCGTTTGCAGTGTGTCTTGAAATAGAAGCAAAGCAAAGCAGAACCCTTTTGTGTTTTTGGTGTGATTCATGAAAGTGGTCGTGATGAAGAGAGAGAGAGAGGAGGGGAGAGAGAGAGAGAGAGAGAGAGAGAGAGAGAGAGAGAGAGAGAGAGAGAGAGAGAGATGCACAGAACTATTTGATATTCTGCAGAAATATCTGCCCAAGTGCAAAGTGGAACAGGGTATTCATTCAGACAGGTAACTGCAAGTCGCCAAGTCTGGGATTTCTTCTTTTTCGTTAATAAAACGAATTTCTTTCAAACTAAAAATAACAGAGGCAGCAAAAGACAGGCACATGTAAAGAGATGAGCTCGGTCTGCAAAGATGCAAATGCAGACAGAGCACATGGCATATATCCGCTTGCATGTGGAGTCTGTCTCTGGCCTCTGCTCTAGCCTCTGATGCGCTACAGCAAATGCTCTTCAAATGTAAGAATTCCATTTTTCTTCCACTTTTTTCCACAGTTGGGGTGTAAATTAGTGATCTGTCTGTGGCGATATAACGAGCAATGACCAATACATCTTCATCAAAACCCCAAAACATTTTTGTCTGTTTCAACAACCACTGTGTTATTACTTCATTTCTTTAACATTGCACTCGGTGATTTGTAACACGCTCCAGAATTTCTCCAGGAGCAGGAACCTTGAATATTGTAATGGCCAACAAAAATACTACTATCAATCAAAAGTCGACTCGCAAAATGTTAATTATCAAAGGAAGTCAAAGGTATTAATATATTTTAAGAAGGATAAATCATAGAATTTGCCTTGTGTGTTTTTAACCTTGTAGTTCAAGAAGGTCTGTTCGTGTGGAAGGTCAAGGCTGACCTGTTTCTTTCTGTCAAGCAATGTTAGGACAAATCACTGTCGCCATCGGCTGGGATCCAAAAATAATCGTGCAGTCCCAACTTCCTTGCCTGCTGCCTGCTCCGACTGCAAAGCTCGTGCACCTACGCTAGTGTTCAATGACGTCACAGCATGTTGTTCCTACACTGCTGGCAGGTCGGCTTATAGCCCGCTAATGCTGACCCGGTGGAGAAACCGGGGACACAGTGGGAGTGTTCATTTTGCCAGTAAATTCCATCAGCGGCCGCGAGCTGTGTGACGTCATGGTGACGTGACTGGGTGAATACTTCTAGTTGCGATTAGGTGCCTCTTGATGACCTCGAGACATAATGTCGCATCAGAAGTTGCGTGTTTGTTGTCATCCCCTTTCAACGCAGCCTTTGCACAATGTCCCTGGATCGGGTGAGAGGTTCCATGTGCTGAAAGTAAGCCTTCTTGCCATATTTCCTGGAGTGGTAATGGAGGCGTGTGCATATGTCAAATCGTTTTAAAACATGAACATCTTTTTCCAGCTTTACCCTGAAACTCGTTGTTGGTCAGTGACTTTATTTTGTCTCTCCATCGAGCAAATCGAACGAACATGGGTCGTGGTCTCCGATATCCACTGAAGCCAGCTTTATGTATTCTGACAATATTGTCTGGTAACCAGTTTCTTGTCCTTCTCAGCTCTGATCTTGTTGTCTCACACGGTCCTAACGCACGTGCCTCTGTCTTCATTCTAAGCACCGTGAGGGCTCTCAAACATTTGAAGATTTTCCCTCTTAGAGTATTCTACCAACCAGCCCACTTGATTCTTAAGTTGGCTAGTTTCTTGTCTCATCCCAGCTAGAATGCAAAGCGGTCTACTTGTTCCTTCATGCTCCACCGTCAGTTCATCTTGTAGATGATTATTGTCACCAACAGTTTCATTTATAACTATTGAAAGTCTCTGGTGACCCCATTCCAGTCTGTTATACTGCTCCTTCACTTGGACTGGTTCAGATTTAATTTCACTTAGATCACTTTCTGAGCAGAGCTGCCTGCTGATCAGTCCGCTACTTCATGGCTTGGAGGATTTGTGTCACCATGTCCTCCATAGATTTCTTCCGTTGATGTAGCTGGTGACGTTGTTTTGTCGACTGTGGCACCTTGGATTTCCTGATCGTGTGCTGTGCGGGACCAGCGTTCGCCTCTATGTTTTCGTTTAGAAACAGAGTGCGTGTCGAGTGCATGGAGGTCACAACAGACAATACAGCAACGAGCTCCGGAATGTGCACAGAAGGAAGGCACAAACTGTCACTGACCCATAACCATGCCTACGTCACACTGCACAGTTCCCCCGAAAGTACCTGAGAATGGGATCTCGATTTTAAGTCTCATCTAAACACTAGGATGGAAATGGAGTCTACACATAAGTTAACTATATAAAAAAAAGGAAAAAAACCATCCTGGGGTACTTCGAGTGGAAATAAACCTCAGACGCTGTAAACAAGAGTCCATCTCCTTACCCACAAGGTCAGTCCAGGCACCGCTATGGGTTCTGAAGGGAAGACTCGCCGTTTCGCACACAGTGCGTATTGAACTCTAGATAGCAAGAAACGGTTTACATAGTATGCTGTGGAGTGTGGATGGAAGACAGTTTTACACACACACACACACACACACACACACACACACACACACACACACACACACACACACGCACTATTGTTAATAAATATGGTAAGTGCTGGGACCAATGTGTGATTTATTGAAACGATCGAAATAAAGTGGTGTAATGAGAGAGCATGATAGAATTGAAAGAAGTATGGATGCTTGTGCCTGATATCTGTGCACTTTGTCACCCCAAATAAACACGTATTCATTCTCTGAGAAAGTATCGTCTTACGCAAACCACAAAGCCATCTACTGACGGCAATATCTGCTTGGTCGTGGAGCCCGAGTGAGTGAATATGTCCTTCTCCAGATGACATTGTAGCGTCGTCTAACGACATTCTCCATGAACATGCCGATACCGGTGATGCTGACATGAGCTGATCAAGGCCGCAGATGTGGAGAGAATATCGAAACTGAGAGCAGGGCGTTGAGCTCAGAATCGGAGACAACTTCTATGCTGACTGACGAGGATGGCGATGACGAAGATGATGCCATGGGGTTCCATTGTGGTCTAAGACTTTCATTACGAGGTTTTCATTTACGTTCCTGATATATTCCAGCGTCAACTAGACCTGAGAGATATAGACACCCTTAGTTCTGGTCAGGAAACGTGAGCAACACTCTTAGAGATGCATCCGACAGGAGAATGAAAGTGATTGAAAGCTTCCAATCTTCCTAAAGAAGTCCATAGCAAACTCGGCTCTGGGTTCAGGAGCTGGTCAGGGCTGACAAATCCCACAAATGAATGGCTCTGGTGGAAATCGAGCCCATTACTATCCCAGCCCGGAATTCGCAATCTTAACCACTGCACCACAGCCACTGTTAGGTCGATGATCTTCATGGAATTTTCATAACCATCAAATGCTGTAGATGTAGGGTGGAGAGTCTAGTATAACATTTCTAATCTGACATAATTTCTCTCCCTGGTGAAAAATTATGTGGCTATCACTCAATATTTGTCATTTCTGCAATATTTCAAGATTTCTCACCTAGGTAAGAAATCATACTTAACGTATGGTTGTGGATTACATGTATTCTCATCCTCCACTCTCATACTTCTGTTCCTTTGCGTTACTTGCTGAGAAAAAGGACAGCCTTGGTTTGAACCAGCCTACAGTTTGCTGTAAAGCATGCCCTCTACTGAAAACTGTATCTCTACTCTTCACCGATATATAATGCCCCCCACCCCCACCCCCTTTCACGCCATATCCCGGTTTCACTGCACCTGTTTTGTTTGTTTGATTTTTTTTGTATCTTATCCACATGGAAAGAACCCAGTGGTAAAACCATGATACTACAAGCACGTAAGCCGATCAGATAAACTGCGTCTTTTCATCTATAAATCAATCGACCTACATGTCTGACTATATTCATATATCTGTATGCTACACACACACACACACACACACACACACACACACACACACACACACACACTCAAGTGTGTGTGTGTGTGTGTTGTGTGTGTGTGTGTGACTTGTACAACTATTCATAATTCAGTGACAGGGAGGAAGGTGGCACATAAGAGATGTAGCTGTCTCAGAATTTGTGTTGCTCTTGAAAAAAATCCAACGATAGATTTGTGAGTGCTTTTAAACTTCCCGTGCACCAAGCTACTGCACTGCACATGATAAGATGTCAACTTTGATAGCCATCAGAGCTCTAGTAAACCTGAGTTCTACGATCTGTCAAAACTTCAGATGGTATACCCACTTGAGGCCAGATTTTAAACAAGATTGAACTGTTGAAAGGTTCATCTTTGGTGTAAGCCAACCACTGTCAACACAGATCAATTTTCACTTTATCACGCAGGTATCATGGTACCAACCAAATCTATATCGGTCTTGCTAAAAAAGCAGTATCAATTGGTAGCATTTTGATCATAGGAACGTTCTTGGTTCTTCCTTTGGGCGAGGCTTCCCGGCGCAGATCTCTTGACAGACAGAATCTTCCCACATCGGAACAATTGTCTGGTCAGAGAGAAAAAAAAACAACTTTTACGTGATTTTCTCTTGAGTTCTTGACTTCCAGATCCCATAGAAAATTCATGAATGTTTGAAGAGATCCTGCCCAAACTTTGAAGAAAGGGCTAATTGTTCTTAAGTGTCCTCTTTAAAGAACAATGATGACACATCTTGACCAACTCGACAGACTTCGGCTGCCTTTCTTGAATAAAAATTGGCATAGGAACAAATCCTGCGGCCCCTCAGTCAAAAGTTTCGTTACGACCAGACCGCTTGTGGCAGCGATTCATCCACAACTCCTTGTTTTTTAACATGCCGGTAAAACGATACGCCTGCCTTCTTCTTGGACGTAAGGAATTGTACCCGATATGATTATGTTGTGATGTGATATCTCAACAATACTATTGCCTTCAGCATCAAATGTTAACTACCTTTCCAGCCTTTCCGCCCATCGACCGACAAAACGGTAACCTAGGACCGGAAATGATTATCTAAAAAAAAGTCTCATCTAAGGGAAGTAACTAGAGACCCACACATTTTCGTCTTCATCGAATGCACAGGTTTTTCTTGGCCATGATTTTCTAATGGATCTTATCCTCTGTTCTACTGTCCGATTCCCGTACGCCTACCGCCATCACTATTTGTATCATCCCATGCTGCTCTCTGCGGCCCCCCGTCAGAGGCCCATGCTTTATGCCATCACAGTCCTCGCACCTGCAGTCCACTGGAAGTGACCGATATCAAGTGCTCTTGATCCAACCCACCAGAGGAGACACAGCGCTGCTGTCCAGTCACTTCAGTGATATCAAGTGGTTCCTGTCCTGATCCAGCAGACACGCCACCAGATGCTAAGCCACTCACAGACCATTTAATGTCGTGGAGTCGCGTTAGTGTGCATGCCCTTTTGGGGGAGTGGGGAGGGGGTGCCTCCATCGTCATCCAGCTATGACACCCATGGACCTTCTGATGGAAACAACCTCGACAAACTCATAATAGGGATGGACGTACAGGTGGAAATCGAAACAGGTGACCACAAGAGCAGGAAACGAAGATGTATAGATTTTGAGCTTTTTTCATGATGGTGGACGAAAATGAGAATGATGAAGATAATGATAGGGTGTTTCATTCGTTTCATTCTGATCAGAAACTACGGAACAGGCCCATAATCCACTCTTCCTTTCAATAGATTTGGCATCGACCAGATCTGAGACAGCGGACAGATGTAATGTTGGTCTGGAAAGTCGAACTCTCTCAGATGTACATCAGAAACACACGCAGTAAGAAAATGAACCGCGACTTTGTGGTTCCAGTCTTCTCCGCTCGAGCCTATGGGACGCTCGGTTCTGGTTCTGGATAGCAGCCGGCTGGGGTCGAAAATGAAAACCTACAAAGAAAACCCTCTGATCTACAAAGAAAACCCTCTAATCTACAAGGAAAACCCTTTGATTTCCAGCTTGCAAATCTGCACATTCACATACGCTGCCCTGAAATTTATTTCCAACTGAACATGTTTAATGTCTTTGTGATCTAAGTGGCGTATCATGACAACAAGAATCCAACATGAATTTGCAGTAAATTGTTAAAGATTCTTCCATCGATGAACATGTTCGTGCGTCTGCTACCACGAGCCTCGTCCTGGGCAACATATTGCAGACAAATAAAAAAGCAAGACACTCGAGTGTGCTGCAGAGACTTAACATTCTGCATCATCACCGATCAGTTGCTGCAAAGTTTATTCCGACTTTAGGTAATTAAACCTACTATATGACAATGGCCGATTCTACGTTCATGATCTGAGTTGGCCGACTGCGCCAAAAAGAATCCAACATGAATCTGCAAAACATTGACAGAGGTTCTTCCATCGATGAACATGTTAATATCTTCGTGATCTGAACTGGCCCACTATGATAAAAAGAACCTGTCAGAAACTGTGCCCAAGTTCCTGGTGCGTTCATGTGTGTGTATCTGTGAAAAGAGTATGTCGACGGAAAACAAAATCGCTTGTGCAAGCTCTGGGGAAAAGGAGAAGGATTTTCACACTATCAACTCAGAACCTCGTTCTGCTCTATGTGCCCAGCTAACAGTGCAGTTAAAGCACTGAAATCCCCACAGGACACCTGATTTTGACCTTTCAACTTCCTGATGATAAATGTTTTTAAATGTCAAAATAATTCTTTTCTTGTTGTTTGATTGAGGCAAAAATGACATATACTTTGAACAAGGAACACTGATTCAGTGCTTGAAACGCCAATGAGTTGTTGCTTTCTCTTCAAATTAATTAAATGAAATCGACTGTTAGTAGCTTGCTAACTAGTATGGTATAACGTAGGAAGGACTTGATCTGTACCCTGACACCACAGGTTAACGGGAAATTCGGTCATATTAATTCTGAGAAGACCGTCGCTGTCATTCTCGCGACGTGTCCCGAGTGAAACAGATCGCTTGCCGCGAATATTATCGCATTATCGCCCCACGTCGCCGACTGGTAAGTCGGGCGCCGCGATCATTCTCGCGGCGTGTTGCGAAAAAGTTGAAGTGTTGGACCTTGGCCACCTAACCATGGAAATCGTGCAGCATGCATGCATGGCATATCTGTATGAACGGATAACAAAAGGTGATCGGTTTATCACCTGTAGGATAGGCTGCTGAATCAGAGGACAAACTGGTCGACGACGTCAGAGAGACAGGCGTCGGCGAGGAGCATACTGCATTTTTTTTAAAAATGACACGGGAGATGGCTAAAGCGAATGTACAGTAAAGGCCACGACTGACCTATGTTAGGCTCAGCAAAGCTCCAGGTGAGACACGGTGAAAAGAAAGGAAAAACAGGAGGGGGGGGGGGGGGGGGATGATTCAAGTTGATAGTCTTTAGGTAAAGAATAACATGATTTAAAAAATGTATCATTTATTTTTCTTTTCTTTTAAGGAACTTTTATCCCAGACAGAGTAGGGGTGTGTGTGTGTGCGTGTGTGTGTGTGTGTGTGTGTGTGTGTGTGTGTGTGTGTGTGTGTCCCCCACCCCTCTTGCGTTTTTTTCTTCTTTTTTTTTTTCATTTTCTTTTCTTTTTCCAACGAGACGTCGCGAAGTTTGAACATTTTGTGGCTGGCTGAGGCCGAAACTGGGAAAGAAACTGTTGTAGGTCTGAAAGTGGGAAGGAAAAGTGTTGTAGGTCTGAAAGTGGGAAGGAAAAGTGTTATAGGTCTGAAAGTGGGAAGGAAAAGTGTTGTAGGTCTGAAAGTGGGAAGGAAAAGTGTTGTAGGTCTGAAAGTGGGAAGGAAAAGTGTTGAAGGTCTGAAAGTTGGAAGGAAAAGTGTTATAAGTCTGAAAGTGGGAAGGAAAAGTGTTTTAGGTCTGAAAGTGGGAAGGAAAAGTGTTTTAGGTCTGAAAGTGGGAAGGAAAAGTGTTATAGGTCTGAAAGTGGGAAGGAAAAGTGTTATAAGTCTGAAAGTGGGAAGGAAAAGTGTTGAAGGTCTGAAAGTGGGAAGGAAAAGTGTTATAAGTCTGAAAGTGGGAAGGAAAAGTGTTGTAGGTTTGAAAGTTGGAAGGAAAAGTGTTGTAGGTCTGAAAGTGGGAAGGAAAAGTGTTATAGGTCTGAAACTGGGAAAGAAAATGTGATAAGTCTGTGAGGAGGAACTTTGTAAAAACGGTTTATTTCGTGTGGCACTTTTGATGCTAAACTTTGAAAGAAACAATGTTTCGTTTTAGATCGCAAGGACCTGTTAATGTGCTTAATTTGAAACATGTCTGCATAGATTTTGGTGGAGAATTCTAAGTAATGTAAAAGTTATTAATTAAGAAAAAAAGGGGGTGGGTGGGGTGGGGTGGGGTGGAGGGAAACTCTCTTTTCTGTCGTCTGACTGGTTGGTTGTCGACGTTGCTTGCACAAGAGTCTGACAGAACCCAACAGACACCTGCTGTATCAGGCTGAAGATTATTCCATCGATGATTAGGGCTCCGACCAGTCATCCGAAGTACCTGAATCAACTTCCATCTCTCTCTCTCTCTCTCTCTCTCTCTCTCTCTCTCTCTCTGTCACACACACACACACACACACACACACACACACACACACACACACACACACACATGCATACACGCACGCATAAACACACGCAGACACACACGCACGCACGCACGCACGCACGCACGTACACACACACGCACTTCTTGACTTTCATCTCTCATGTCTTCTCTTCCATCTCGCTATACATATCTGTGAAAGGTTCGAACCAGCACAAGATCCCAGATCAGGCGTGCCGCCATTTTAAGTGTCCGTCTCACTCGGTGGGCCTACATGCCATGTCTACCCCTGCACATCCTTCTTCAAAGGGAAAACTCTTGAGATTTCCAAGAGAGCAAAAATGGAGACCGTGGCAGAACGCAGTGCCAGAATTTTTAGCACCACAGTCTAGAAACTCACTGCAGTCCAGTTTGCGGCAACACCTCGCCTCTGCCAGAGCTAAAGGAATAACCTGTAATAACCTGGCTAATGATACCGCTGTGGACTCCACATCCCTCAGTAATGTTACTGACTTGGTGTGGTGGGGGTGGTGGGAGATGAGGGGGTCGGTGGGGAGAGATCTGTGTGTTGGAGAGGAGTGTGGTGGCCTCATTAGCAGCCAGCGTATAGCAGGAACACTTAGAAGAGACGACAGCTAGTGTGTAATCAGCTCCCTGCCACACAAGGTAAAGAAGGGGGGTATGCGCATTGTACTCCGAGATAACCGTTCGCTTGACGCTGTACAGGTGTATGTCTATCAAGTGTGCTAACGACAGATGTCTGAATTTCGATGTTGTAGGTGCTGAGTGATTGAAGTTGACGTACTGTGTCGGTATGTATTTACATGTGACATGTCAGGAGTGTGGCTTGTGTGTGTGTGTGTGTGTGTGTGTGTGTGTGTGTGTGTGTGTGCATGTGTGTGTGTGTGTGTGTGTGAGAGAGAGAGGAGAGAGAGAGAGAGAGAGAGAGAGAGAGAGAAGCTTAGGCCTTTTCAAATGACTTTGAACTTGTGCGATACAGCATAGCCGGAGGAAAGCTGTTGCAGGGAACACCCAAAACTTAGTATGTGTGTGTATGTATGTGTGTGTGTGTGTGTGTGTGTGTGTGTGTGTGTGTGTGTGTGTGTGTGTGAATTTACATATGGGTGTGAAATTTGGGGATATAGTGATTTAAATCAAATGGAAAGTTTTCAGCTTAAATTTTTGAAGCACTTTTTTCATTTAAATTGTTCTACCAACAGAACTGATATATGGAGAACTAGGAATATATCCTGTTTCAGCTCAAGTATATGCACGAATGATAAAATTCTGGTCATCATTACTTTCTCCACAAGTAAACAAATATTAATCTAAATTGTATAAAGTATTATATGACTTGTACAGAAATTAGGGTTTTACATCTAAGGTGGTTGATGTGTATACGGATATCCTAATAGGGGATTCGACTGTGTTTGGGAGACAAAAGTTTTTGTCTGTTCACAGTCTTTGTAGAAACGTCCGTAATTCATTAGAAAATATTTACATACGTGCATAGAATGATGCTTTAGACTCTAGTAATAAGCGTTTATTTTATAGGAATTTTAAAGCAGAGTTTTGCCGTTAAAAATATATTGAAATGTTGCCTGATGTTTACCCACTGATTCAGTTTCGCTGTGGTAATCATAAATTCATGATAGACATTGGCAGACGATTTGGAATACCTTACGATGAACGATTCTGTCGGGATTGCGACCAGAATGACCTTGGTGATGAATTTCATTTTGTAATAAAATGCACCAAATATAACGACATTAGAAATCAGTTTATACCGAGAACATTTACATGTATAAAGTCCGTATTTAACTGTTGTCGTTTGCTCTGTGGTGGTAAAAAAGTGTTGCTAAACTTAGCGAAGTTTCTAAAACTCAGTAAAGTTGTGTAACATTATATTCAGCGTGTTAATTATCGGGAAAACGTTCGGATGTGTGATCTGTTTCATTTACATTTGTTTGATTTGTTTTAAGTCCTCCATGCCCCCAAAAGGGGTCACAGGATTAAAATCTTTGAATCTTTGAATGTGTGTGTGTGTGTGTGTGTGTGTGTGTGTGTGTGTGTGTGTGTGTGTGTGTGTGAGAGAGAGAGAGAGAGAGAGAGAGAGAGAGAGAGAGAGAGAGAGAGAGAGGAGAGCCAATGAAAAGACACAACACCTAGTCTGTCAACTGCAAGCACAAATACTGTGCGCTTTTTTTTGGACCTTGGCGTCAGTTCCGATCGAGTCTTAATCAATGTCTGTGCCCCTGCGTAGGGATACACTGTGAAACCTTGAACCTGGAAAATTTACGTATATTGCTCATTTCTTTGATAATACGAAATTGACTACAGCCTGGCGACATCTTCGGCTTTGATCAACTTCTCAAGACTTCTCTTAGATATGCATGTTCACGAATTGATTGGTTTCTTGTGGACACACATGTCGGCCACAGTGAGATTGGCGTCGTCTTGTGAAGAGCGTATGCATGTCAGTATCTGTTGTTTATGCTGTGTTGTGTTGTAATTGTAGCTGTAGTCTGAGCAGAACATACAACCATTTGTGGTGTCCTTTCTTTTGTTTGGCATCTTAAAACAAAACTCTGGGAAAATGCGCTGGCTTTAAGAAACAATATAATATACATAGTTTTAAGAAAACTTGAAAGATGTTTTGAAGAAATATTGCGTTCCCGTTTAGGATTGATCTTGAGGTGAGTCACATTCCGAAGCTTTGGGAAACTCAAGCAGTCTGTTTTCGGTTATATTACTGAAGGACTGTTGGGATATGTGTTCAACAGATAAGCCATTTTCTAAAGCTTCCAGGAGCTGTCCAGATTTATCGACTTTACCAAGGAATTTCAGAGACATTGGTTGTAGAGTTGTGTACAGCTTTTATCGTTTAGGTATCTAGCCCTGTCTGTTGTAGATTTAAAACATGTTTGACAGGTAACATAAATTGATCCATTTGGAATGTTGTACGTTTTAGTCAGATCGATTGTTGTCTTCCTGTCAATAAATGCGTTTTTCCAGCGCGCAAACGTCGTCTTTAAGACTAAAGAGCAGTCCTTCTTTCAGGATTCTAGATGACCCTCATTCGCAATTTTTCTTCTATCCCAGTTGTGGTGTAACCAATAAATTTTACATTTTTGCTTTTTCAGGTAAGTTGAAATCCTTATTATGAAACCCAGTAAATGCCAGCTGTGTGAAATATACAGATAATGTGGAAATTGAATAATAATTATGAATAAAAAAAAAATCACACACGCCTCTCAACAAACTTTCAGATCTTAATCTAGGCCATAAACTTCCATTTTGTATTCGTAGTCAGGTTTTCTTTTGCCCACAATGTCCCTTTACCTTTGTCCGTATTTGAACAGCAACTGGCTGGCCCCGTGAGAATTCCAGGAGCTTTCCTGTACAAACTGAGCCCCACTTTTGAACTTTCTGTGCCAGACTTTTTCTTCAGAAGAGACAGGGGAAGGGGGGGGGGGGGGGATGGGGAATGGGGGAGGGGGGTAGTTAATGCTTTTTATTTTTAGAACGTCACAATGTTCTCAGCTTTGAACTTTACTTCATATATGTATAATATATGTATGTATGTTTATATGTTTGTATGTATGTGTGCGTAACTGTATGTATGTATGTATACTGTTAAAAAAAGTTAAGGACCAACATTTCACTGACTTATAAAAAAGAAAATTGGGAAGTGATCAATCTCCAAGTGTAACATGAATTTATTGAATATGTGAAAAGTGTGTAAAGACAATGACAAGTCCGAGGAATCAACAAACTGGAATCGAGCGCAGTACAAATACCCCCACCCCCAAATTTGAAAGTCACAGGAGGAGTGTTTGTTCAATGTCATGGTTAATAACGTGTGTGTCCCCGTTATTGGCAAGGCATTCAAGGCAGCGTTGTCGCATGTTCACCAGTGTGTGCAGAAAGGCCTGGGGGACAGCAGTCCACTCCTGCTGGAGTGACTCAAACAGCTGACCCAGGTTAGCAGGAGGAGGACGACGCTGCTGCAGTCTCTGGCCCAGCTCATCCCAAAGATGTTCGATAGGGTTAAGGTCTGGGCTGTTTGCAGGCCATTGCATTCTGTTGACACCTGCGGCTTGAAGAAACGTGTTTACTGCTCTGGTGCGATGGGGCCGGCATTGTCGTCTTGAAAGACTGCCTGAGCTCCAAGCTGTTGAAGGGCTGGCAGCACCAGGGGTTGCAAAATCTCTGTTTGGTAGCGAACACCATTCAAGTTCCCTGCCACATTGTAGAGAACCGTTCTGTAGCGTGTGCTTATGCCGCCCCAAATCATAACGGATCCCCCACCATAGCGGTTCCTTTCCAGAACAGCTTCTTCTGCAAAACGCTCCCCACGGCGTCTCCAGACCCTGTTCCGTCTATCGGTGGGATCCAGGCAGAACAGCGACTCGTCTGTAAACATCATGTTAGCGTACTGTTCATGTGTCCATCTCACGTGCTGCGTGCACCATACTCGGCGTGCTGCTCTGTGGGCATCAGTCAAACGAGGTCTTATGGCTGGTCGTCGAGCACGGAGGTTAGCGGCGTGTAGGCGGTTTCGTATGGTCTGATCACTGACAACAGTGTTGGTAGCATCTGTAAGGCGACGTCTGATGTTGTTTGCACTTGCTGTTCTTTCTTGTGTGGCCTGCCTTTCAATGTATCGGTCCTCTCGTGGTGGTGTTATTCTGGGTCGACCAGAGCGTGGTCGTTCTTGCACTCTTCCTGTGTCTTGAAAGCGTTGTCTGAGTCTGATAACAACAGAGTGTGATACCCCTAGTCTCCGTGCCAATTCCGGATGCAACTCCTTCTTGGAGCCATCTATAGCTCTTCCTCGATCCAGCTCGTTCAGTCTTCGACGTGGAGGCATGCTGTTTGCATTGCATTTTCGCCAGTACATGGCTTTTAAAGACATTTGGTTGAGCATTACTTTATGACTACAGGCTGATTTAGCTCGTGCTTCACATGATTTTGATTTAGCACATGTCCTCGGATCCTAAACACATCAGAAATTCACCCCAATTTTGTTCCAAAATGACAAGTCGCGACAACGTGTTTTTCAGGCGCAGTGAGAAAATGTGTTGCACAAAATTGCAGTTGCCGCATTCACTATCAATTGTGCGTGTGGTTCAATTTGTTTGGACCACAAAGGCGGTACATTGAATTTTTGTGAATTTTTTCAAAGTTTTTGTGCATTCTCAATGTTGGTCCTTAACTTTTTTGAACAGTAATATATTATATTATATTATATATATATATATATATACAGCAGGGAACAACCAAAGAGACGACAATCAGTCTGTATTTATTTCATGTGACACACTGTGAGGATCAACTGTTCACAACGAAAAACAGGATGTACAGATTTGCTTGCAATTGTACTGGTAAATATACAGATAGCCTGATCAGTGTAGTTGTTTGTGACAGATGGTGATAACGCTGAGAGTGCAGAGAGGTTGAAGTTGATGTACTGTATGCGCATACATATGAACTAAACTGGGTACGTGCGTACATGTGAAATGTTGATAATATAGTGTGTGTGTGTGTGGGGGGGGGGGGAGGGTGGTGCGTGTTTACTGTGTGTGTGCGCTCTCGCTCTCTGTTTGATAGTCTGTCTCTGTTTATAAGCGCATGCTATGCAGCATGTGTGTGTGGTGTGTCGTGGCGCGCGCGTGTGCGTGCTCGCTCTCCTAGTCTCTGTGTGTGTGTGTGTGTGTGTGTTGTGTGTGGCTTTGTGATCAGGAGAACAAAGTCAAATGACAAGACTACAAATTGGTAAAGTGCAGGCACGAGTGGTGCGTGTTTACTGTGTGTGTGCGCTCTCGCTCTCTGTTTGATAGTCTGTCTCTGTTTATAAGCATGCGTGTGCTGTGTGTGTGTGTGGTGTGGTGTGTGTGTGGTGTGTGTGTGTGCGCGCGCGCGTGTGCGTGCTCGCTCTCCTAGTCTCTGTGTGTGTGTTGTGTGTGTTGTGCGTTTGTGATCAGGAGAACAAAGTCAAATGACAAGACTACAAATTGGTAAAGTGCAGGCACGAGTACTGTGTGCTTTTCATCGCCTGTCTTCAGCTACTATCGGGTCTCAATGTTTTCAGCCTGCAAACTTAAACGTCGCACTCTTCTGTCATCGTGTGAATCTGCTGAAGTGTAACAGCATGTATGGCTTTCATAAACTTCTAGATACTTCTCTGGGATCTATACACTATTTTTTGTGGACGTATGTGTTGGTCGTGATGGTATTCGAAAAGTGCACAAACTGTTGGATCCTGTTGTGTTGTGTTATGTCTTTTCATTAGTGGTTGTAGTTGCCTTTCGTGATTCCTTTTTTCCCCTGTCATTTTTCTGAAACGTGAGCCACAATATATGCGTCTACTTTGAGATTTTAATCTACGAAATAAAAGAAATCTCGAAAGAATTTTGAGTTAATGAAACTACAACCGTCTCTGTTTCTGTAGAACTTCCCCTTCTTCGAAGACCTTTTTTTTTCTTTCTTTTACTCCGAGTCTCTTGCCTGTGAACGGGTATCGTCGTATTATGAGTGTGGACTTATGGGCAAATAACCTTGTCACTGTAGGAGCAAAATTACCTCCCTTTTTGTTGTTGATTGTTCACGTCGCTCTCGCCTCACGTCAGATATTCTTTCTGTGTCTGTTGTCTACATGGCTGTTAGTGGTCGCCCTTTCGTCTCACAAACCACAGGCAAGTAGACTGTCTTTGTCTTGTTTTCTTCTCCTTTTTTGAAAAAAGGTTTGCCTGCTTGTGTGTTTGCATTGTTTTGTTTGTTTGCATTTGTTTCTTTCTGTTTGTGTGTGTATAAATGGTTGATAGTCATGCCCAATAACTCTCCGTCTGTACTTACTTGGATCATGAAATGCAAGACGTTGCTTAGAGAGTTTTTGTGCCACCTTTTTTGTTTGTTATGGCACTACAGACCTGGAGACTTAGGTAGAAGAGCATTGTAATACTTCTCCAAGCTCTCATATCTCATTGTTTCTGCACTAAGGCTGGAATTATCATGTTTGGATAGCTGAATTACGACCACACAATTTTCCTTGAGCAGGTGGTGATCGTGTCAGGATTTTTCACTGTCTGCTCACGTGATTTTGTCAGGCCTCATCCAAGTGTGCTATAAGTGTGTGGTGTGTGTGTGTGTGTGTGTGTGTGTGTGTGTGTGTGTGTGTGTGTGTTTGTAAGTTTCCTTCTGTTTCACCATCCCCCATCTCATTAGTACTTTTATGAATAGTTTGCTTATCATTGTAGAATTAGATTACAATGTTGATATGTTGAATTGTCAGTATGAATGATAAGTATTGAAATCATGTATGCATGACAAGGACAGATTGTAAGACTAGGCTTTGGCCTAAAATCTTCATCCTTGTGTATTAAAGATTAATCAATCAATCAATCAATCTCTCTCTCTCTCTCTCTCTCTCTCTCTCTCTCTCTCTCTGTCTCTGTCGTGTGTGTGTGTGGTGTGGTGTTGTGTGTGTGTGTGTGTGTGTGTGTGTGTGTGTGTGTGTGTGGGGGAGTGATGAGAGAGAGAGAGAGAGAGGAGAGAGAGAGAGAGAGAGAGAGAGAGAGAGAGTGAGTAATTTTCCGTTGACTGTTTCTACATGTACTACTTTATTGCATGTTGTTGACCTGGGCAGGACAAAGCGTAGAAAAAGCACAACACTTATCCTCTCTCTCTGTCTCTCTGTCTCTGTCTCTCACTCTCTCATGTATTCGTGTATTATTTTATTGTTGTTGTAGTTGTTGTTACTGTTGTTGTTGTTGATGTTGTTGTTATTGTTGTTGCACTCGTCATGCTGAGTTTTGAATGTGCCCCCCCCCCCCCTCCCCCCTTCACAAGGGGCTGTGGCCGATCCTGAATACATTCCATTTCATTTCATCTCTCTGTCTCTGTCTCTTTACCTCCCTCTCCTTCTCTTTCTCTGTCTTTGTCTCTGTCACTCTCTCTCTCTCTCTCTCTCTCTCTCTCTCTCCTCTCTCTCTCTCTTCTCTCTCTCTCAGAACAGTTCAACAGCTCACAGATTAATTTGTGTACCTGCAATTTACATTCCAAAAGTAGGGTTTTCAACGCGCAAAATGTGCGCGTGTAACAGCCCATTAAGCGCGTTCTTTCGAAATCCAATCGCTGTATTGTGTAAAACGCGAAAAGAACTAACGCTTACTCTCTGCTGTATTTTCTCTCCGGCAAAGATCAAAGTGAATTTAATAGGAAAACACCTGGATATTCTAGGAAAATGCCGAACACACACACACACACACACACACACACACACACAACACACACACACACACACATGATTGTCTACACACACACACACACACACACACACACACACACTCGCACGCACGCACGCACGACACACACGCACCACAAACACACACCACACACACACACACACACACACACACGTACGCACGCACGACACACACACACACACACACACACACACACACAAACACACACACACTGATTGTCTACAGACACACGCGCGCGCGCGCGCATGTACGCACACGCATTCAAACGTAGCTGACCCACTGGTTTTTTTTTTTAAAGATAGAAACTGTCTTTTAAAAGGTTACGGGGTTTTTAGTAAGGAGTCGCCTGTTCAGGGGAGAGAACTCGCGATTACTTGTCGATCTCCACCCCCCCCCCCCCCCCCAATTGAGATGTGTTGAGAACACCTGCCATCTCAATCACCAATCTCATCTCCTTCCCCTCCCATCACAGCTCGCACCACAGGGTATAAACGCGGTGGATCTTAAACAATAATTCACTTAAGTTATTCTTAAAGATCTTTTATTCCTGGATACAGGCTATTTTGATGTATGGGGCTGAAATGTGGGGTTTAGATAACGCCGTCGTTCATTGTGAGGCGGTGCATTTATTTGCTTTGAAGAAGTTTCTAGGTCTCGACAGGCGTATATCGAATGATTTGGTGTATGGGGAGTCCAACAGATACCCATTGTTCATTACTTCAGCCGTTAGGTGTGTTCGGTTTTGGTTGAAGCGTTTACACATGGATAATGGAAGATTGCCTCGTAAGTCTTATGAAATGTTATTCGAATTGGATTTAATGGGAAAAACGAAATGGGTTTCAAGTATGCGTCTATTGCTGTGTAAGCACGGAT
>CM065719.1:25243457-25270957 GCA_033310375.1 Conus canariensis
TTATAGACCTTTGTTAATAGCACTGTACCAGCGCAACCCTTTGAGACTGATCTTGGGAGGTGCAATGAACCTAACGATTGAAACCACCCATTTCCTGCTTGATCTCCCTTCACTGTGGGTCAGACCAAGGCGACAGCAATGGAAGCAGACTTCACAGATTGCAATATGCCCCCAACACACTACTTGACACAGTTAGGGAGGCAACAGGCACTCGTCGACAAGGTGAAAAAGCAATCGTGGATGGGCCAAATAGAAGGCATGACACAACTTGGTTGTCAACCATCACAACTCACAAACCAAAGAACGGCGAGAAGAAGAAGAAGAAGAAGAAGAAGAAGACGAAGAAGAGAAGAAGAAAAGAAAACATTGTTGACCACTTCGTACACCTGTACCAAAATTCATTGCACCAAAGTTTCCATGGAACGCACTTGGAAAACCAGAATACATGTGCATGTTGAAAAATCTGCAAAACAGGGAACATTGTGATGCTCACATGTTTGAGGGTATCGAAGGCGCAGGCAGACAATGAACACCTGACGCTAACGCATTCTATCTCTTATATGTGTGGTCTTTAAATCTCACAGGTCATGACAATTGTAACATATCACTTTAGAAGAGAGATCTGCGCCAAAACGGGGAAGTAGACACGGAAGGAACTTCTTCTCTACGTATGGCTTTTTTCTTTCTTTAAACAGTAGTTTATCTCTAACAACAAGCAAACAGCTGTTTCGCTTTATTTGGAGATCATCAGAAGTGCTGTTGAATCCTGTTTGTCGGCATATGAGAAGCGCTACCAAGGAAACAGAAAAGACACCTCCACAAAACCGGGTGCATGTTTTCTGCCTAGATAATCAGCGTTTCCAAAAAGCAAAGGTGGTCGTTCACAGGTAGGAAATCAAATAAGAATGCTACCTAAACAACTAAATTAAGCCACATTTTCGCTGAAAAATAAAAACGCAAGAACATAATAAGCACAACACGGAGAGAGAGAAGGAGACACAAGAGAGAGAGAGAGAGAGAGAGAGAGAGAGAGAGAGAGAGAGGGTAGAGAGACAGAGAGACAGTGGAGGGAGAATGAATGACGATACTTAAATACACCTCTTTGTTCTTGCATCGTGACTGAGTTGTGACCTCACAGGTCTCGTACACACAGAAGACTTCGTCACTCTGGTCGCGGCAGTCCGGGCGATGGTCACACACCAACGTGTAAGGCACGCGATCTACGTCATTGTGACACGTGAACGACGGCGGAAGCGGCGCCAGCTCAGCCGCACAGGAAATGACGTTGGCAACAATCGTGCCCAGACAACGGCTGACTACGTCACAGGCCAGAAAGGTGTGAGTGACGTGACGATCACCACACACAAGAAAACGGTCTCTTCCCGCCAATACTTTTGAAGAGTTGATGTGAAGAACTCTTTTGTTTTCTTTCGACTGGGTTGATGCCAGTCCCCTGGAACTGCTGGGTAGTTCACAGAGGAAGTTGAATGCCATGGGGTGGTCCCTGATGTTGTGGTTTGACTCCATCCAGCGTCAGGCAGACACATGAAGGGGAGCAATAGTGCGAATATACTACGTTCCCTGTGTAGTAAGCTATCGTACCGTCCCAGTGACTCCACATATTTATGTATCTGTATTATCATCGTCATCGTCATCGTGGTCATCGTCATTATCATCATCCTCATCATCGTCGTCATCATCATCGTCGTCATCCTCCTCTTTCTCCTCCTCCTCCTCCTCTTCTTCCTCCTCCTCCTCCTCATGTCGTCGTCGTCGTCGTCGTCGTCATCATCGTTGCCATCATTGTCATCGTTATCGTTATCGTTATCGTCATCCTCATCCTCATCACCATCATCACATCATCATCATCATCATCATCATCATCATTGTCATCATCATTTCATCATCATCATCATCAACAACGACAACAACAACACAACAACAACAAAACAACAACAACAACAACATCTATTCCTTCGTGTCATCATCAGATGTCAATAGTTCCACTTTAGAAACAAAATAATGAAAAGAATGTCAAACGTCTTCGTACAGGCTTCCCACACGTAATGTGCCTATAAGATGAATGCTATAAATTCATCGTGCTTGACACAAAGATTTTCCATTGGGGGATCAGCCGCCGTGGTGAAGTGGTTAGCGTCGCGGACTCCCGGCTGGGAGGTCGTGGGTTCGAATCCCATCAGAAGTCATGTGGGTTTTTCTGCCCCGACCGGCTCCTACCCAGAGTTGAGTTGCTGCGGACTCAGTTGGGAAGACTGGGACCACACAGTCAAGTTTCATCCACTTAATGGATGCGTTTCTGAGAGTGTTGCTAAAATTTCCTGACCAACACTGCAGGCGCCTGTATCTCTCGGGCCTGGTTGACGCCGGGATATATTATGAAAGGAAGCGTAGGGTACAGCCCTGTCATGTAGTCTCAGACCGAAATGGAAATCCGTAGCATCATCTTAATCATCCTCATTCTCATTGATCAGCATTTAAAAAAAAATGTCTCAAATTCTGTGGCCCTTCATGCCCTGCTCTCATGGTAACCTCAATTTCGATGTCCTCTCCACGTCTGTGGCCTTGGTTTGGTTCCGTCGGGGACACCGGTATTGGCGAGTCCATGGGGGCTGTCGTTGGACGGACGTTGTGGCGCCCTCTGGAGAGAGAGCTCACTCACGCCGGCTCCGCGACTAAGCAATTGTTGTCGTCAGTAGGGGGCTTAGTAGGTGGTGCCCTGCGTATGTTAGATCAGAACAGGCGCCACTGAACACCACCGAAGTGACTCGGCAGCAGTGCAGTGTCTCCTCCGGTGGGTTGCCTCTTGACGGCTTGACAGTGACTGCTCGCTGTGGATTGCCGGTGCTGGGGCTGAGATGGGGCCGACCGGGCTGTGGCTGTGGACGGGGTGTCGGAATGGGCGGCGTGGGTGCACTGCCTCTGAGGTGGCGCAGAGGTTGGGACAGAAAAAAAAATTTTCCACTGGGAATCAAATACAAAATAAGTCAGGTGAAATCAAGCACTCTTTTCAGATGATTTCTTAACGGATACTTTTTACTTGGGTTACATTTTTGTTAGGCAAATTGGTTTGAAGGATTTTCCTTTTAAGTTTCGATTGTGTGAAAGAAAAAGATTCAAATATACTGACTAAGGTTATGGATATTCGACCAGAAAAGAAATAACTACAAAGTTGATAACAGTAGCAAAACAACAACAACAAAGCAAATAAACCAAAACTGGACGAACTGTAGCGTATTAAGAATCTGCGGATAAAAAGCACAGCCATTCAAACCAATATGCCCTCAATGACAAAGAAGTCCCTACTGGTGTGATACACATTTTCAATGCTCTGATGCAAAAAATGAACGACTGACTGGAATGACTATGCAGACAGGAAAGAAATTGTTCAAGACACTGATGCTTCCAGTGATAACAGTCATGATCACGATGATGACAGAGGCACAGACAACTCCTGAACTGTTACATGTATGGCGCAGAGACGCTGCCACGAACCAGTCCAATCCAGATCAAGGCATGCCTGTCCAAGCCAAACAAGACCTCTTTCACTGCCTCCATTTCCTCGTAGGTGTTCAGACTTGCCAGATGAGCTCCCTGGAGAATGCACGTCACTTCCGCCTCATTCCACGACACCCGTTTCTGCTGCTGAGCCTGCACAGGGAAGTTGCTGGGAAACCGCTTCACGATGTGGTGAATCTTGTAGAGGTAACAACCTGCGCCTATAGTCACACGCCCCACACCACACTCAGTGCTGGTGTAGGGACAGTGTTCTTCATCCTCCATCCCAACACAGTCTACCTGCATGTTGCACGGGAACTGGTGCTTCACCTGTGCCCACTGAAGCACGGAACAATTCCACAGGCCGTCAGCATTTTGTTGAGGGCGAGAGGAGGAAGGATGAAAAGAGACGTGAATTTTGAATCCTTTGTGGCTACAACTGTGTCTACAATAGAACCTCAGGAACAGACGTCCAGATTCTGGATGATAAACTTCAGGATCAGGCAGAACAGTGCCACAATACCCTCTGAGAGCCTTGCTGAAGCTCACATCGTCGTACACAGTCAGGAAGCAGAAAAAGCACCAATCGCGCCTTCCATAAATTTCCATTTCAGCCACACTCACCATGACCACGTGATTCGCTGGAATAGAAATGGCGGTCCAGGAGTCCACACTGAACAGCACTGATGTCACCCCGTCCCATCCTGGTGATGTTACAGAACCTGTTAAAAAAACCCAGAAACACAAGACCTAAGACTCTTACAAAAATATAGGTAACGTGTAAGCTATTAAGCTGTGTGGAAAACTGAAACAACTGGAGTAAACCGTAATATCAGCTATGTTATTATACAGGTTTATAAATCTGAAAATGGCATGTCATGTTCAGTCAGCTATTATCTAGAGGTTTAAGGGTTTTTTTTTTTATGAAAAAAGCGTGCCTTTTCCTGGAAATGTTTTATTTACCTTCCTTAATGTCGTTATCACTATGCTAACTGTGAACCAAGCCCTCACAAGGCGAAGAGACGTTCCCAACTCAGACGTGAACTTCACATCCGAGCTAAATATTTTCCTGGCGGCTGAAAAGTCTTGTGGACCCGGATCTGCAATTGAGGAAGTAGAAAGAAACTCGTGGAGAGCGTGGCAGCAGAGAGTCCTCAGAAGAGGAGCCCCCTTCAAGCAAGTGTTTCGGCCCTTATCTCCTGACACTCTAGGGGGGTTGGGCCACACCCGGTTCATGACTCCGGATGTCTCTCTGCTGCCCCCCTTTTTTCCCATCTTGGGACGAGCCATGGCTGGGATTCGAACCCATGACCCTCTGGACATGCTCATTTTCCATTTAATGACTCGCGCTCTAACCACTGAGCCACTGGGACACGTGATATTTGTAGGAAAGTTAAGCCTTATGAAGTTCACTTTTGTTCCTCCTTGACCAGATCCAGCTTGAACACCTCTCTGCCGCTTCTGCCATTGCTTTCAGGGCTCTGTTTCCCTCCCTGCAACTGAGAGCTGTTTCATGAGGCTGTATGCAGACGTTCCTACAAACCCCCTAACTCCAATTTCTGCAGTGAGGACTTTGACCTGATAGCCTTCTCTCCTCAGGCTGTTTGCCAGATCAGCATACTTTTCAGTTTTGTAGATTTGAGCTGCCTCCATTCTGTTCTCATATGGCACCGTGAGCTCGATCATGATCAGCTGCTTGGTTGACTTAGAGTGGACTACTATGTCTGGTCTCATGCCACTCTTGCTGATGATCTCTGGGTGACTCTTCCATTCTGGGAGGTCTGCAGTGCACTCCCAGTCATCTGCCCCGTCCAGCAGACTCTGCCTGCATTGTTCTGGTGGCACTGTTGTTCTTGGCCATGGTTTGCTGCCTCCTGCCGTGAAGAATGTTGCGGGTGCTTTTGGAGTCCTGATTTTCCCTTTTGTGGTGTTGGTACTAGCCCAGACTACTTGTACAATCTCTTTGAGCACTTGGTTGTGCCTCCATGTGTACCTTCCTTGAGCCAGGGCTACTTTACATGAGCTTAGGACATGCTCCACTGTTTGTTTTTCATGGCAGAGGGGGCATGCAGGATCGTTTGTTTTTCCCCACTTCACCAGGTTTGCATTTGAGGGCAGAAGGTCATATGCAGATCTGAGCATGAAGCTGATCCTGAGAGGAGCCATGTGCCAAATGTCATTCCAAGTGAGACTTCTTTGGAGTGCATTCTCTCACGTTGTCCATTGCCCTTGCTGGCTCTGCTGGACTGCTTTTTGGAGTCTTTTTTGGTCTTCATCTATTCTCATCTCCTGAATCACCATGTCTCTTTTGGCTTTTCCTTTGGCCTTTGACCACCATTCAGTTTTGGTCACCCCCAGTCCTTGTCTGTTGGTCTGTGTGTGTCCTGTTATTTCTCTGATCTTGAGACTTTCTTTTGCAGAATCCATCGCCTCTTGCACTTTCCATTTTCTGCCTGTCTTCAGCTGGGGCTTGATTGCTTCTACCACCTTGTCTCCTGAGTCCTCCATCATGCTTTGAAGTCTGATCTTCCCTGCTTTGTATTCCTCCAGGATGGATTTCAGTGGTAGTTTCAGCTTTGCTTGACGACAGTAGAGCGCTATGTCAGTCAGACAGGGTGGGACACCAAGCCATTTCCTTGTGAATTTGTTAATTTTGGCTTCTATTGCCTCCACTATGCTGGTGCAGATCTCGTATATAATCAGAGGCTATAGGAGCTTTGGTATCAGCATGAACTGCAGACACCAGACCTTGTATTTGCCAGGGAGCCCACACTGGTCAATGGTCTCCAAGCATTTTTCCGACATCTGTTTGGTTTCTTTTGCTCTTTGTGTGTCTTTCAGCATATCATCATACCATCTTCCAAGGCTCTTGACTGGAATAGTCTGTCCATGGGCTATGAACAATGTTCCCACAGGCATAAAAGGCGAAGGGAGAGGGAATAGGATAGACAGGGGTGTCCGTATCAGACTTAAACTGCAGAACTTAAACCTACCTATTCATAATAGTAGGTCAGTTCCTTACGTCACTTGGAGATCAACAAGGTTATCTTCCATTTAGTACATTGCTGAGCATCATCTTGGTACATATAATGGCTTGTCCTAGAAGACCCATTTGTGGCACTCAGCGTTGGAGGATATATAGTGACAAACATCAGACTGAGTAATGACATCAGTAAAGTGACTTATAGTTTTAGATGAACTCAACAACCACATGAATCAGTTTAGGAGTCCGTAGTGCGGGTGGGGGATGATATGAGGAGAAAAGAGAGGGTGGGGTGCCATTGGAAGGGTATGGATCATAACAGATGTGAAGGAACCAGAGAAATGGAACATCACAAATACCTTGGCCGTTATCATCGGTCAAAGAGTATAACATTGTAGGACACGAATTAAACGATACCCAAACCAATTGAAAGCAATGATTACAATAAAGACAACACATACATACAGACACAGACAAAGACATGCAGACACACAGACACACAGATAGACACGGACACAGACACACACATACATACGCGCGCGCACGCACGCGCACACACACACACACACACAACACACACACACACACACACACACACACACACACACACACAGCGAGACAGACAGACAGACAGAGAGACAGACAGACAGACAGACAGACAGACCTATCGAGCTGAAAGTCGCAGTTAATCTACTTTCTGTTGACAATATTAAAAAATCTGACCCTTCAGTGGATTTTCCCATTTCGTTCGTAACACTCTGGTTGTATCAGGTACACTGGAAAAGCGAACCGATGAAGATTCAAGGAGAGATAATTTCCCACCCGGATGTTGAACTGAGAGAAAACAACTTTGGCACTGCTGCCAGACTTGGTAAAACTTTGAATTCGTCCAGTCTGACACTTGTCTGTGGCACAGGCATCAAACAGTTTTCTGTGGTGCCTGTAGCTCGGGAGACAGATTTCATAGGCATAGAAGTAAATTGTGGAATATATTCCTAGAAAATCAATATGGTGAAAAGAGAGGATAAAGCCGTCGGGGGGAGTGATGATGACAGTACATGTGTAGCGACCTCGGCGCACTGCGCGTGAGGCCAAGTGTGATGTGTTGAAAGACAGAGCGCCAGACTTTGCCCTGTAACTCCAGGATTCCTGCTGCAACAGGCGGTCTGTCATGTTGGGGCTGGACAGCAACAGAGGAGGAAGGGTTGGGGGTAGAAAGGGTGATGACGTCAAGTTGGAATGATCGACGTGTGTCACGTGCATTCCAGGGGTAGTAACTTCCTGTGAATGACGTTTCGCCGTAGCATTCATTATGTCTGTGGTGGAGAAGTCAGAGGAAGCAGCAGACAGGCTTTCTGTAACAGTTGGTTTCAGTACAGAACTCGTCCTTCACATCTTCTCGGAAGTGTTATTCCATACATCATGTGTATTGTTGAATGGTGGACACGACAGGAAAGACTGTTTCATGAAAAACAATTGCAAGAACTGAAAGATGCTTGAGGAGAGAGGGAGGAAGAGAAGGTAGAAATGAAGAGAGAGGAGAGAGAGAGAGAGAGAGAGAGGAGAGAGAGAGAGAGAGAGACAGAGACAGAGACAGAGACACATAGAGACAGAAGGATTGTGGATAGTGATTGATATGGCCATAGATGAATCATTAGCAAAAAAAAAAAGTAAATGAATAAATAAATCAATTAATAAATACGGCACTGCTTGAAGGGATGATGTGAATAAATTCACAAATACATCAAAACGGAAGAGAAACCAAAACTATTCGGCGAAAAGAAAATTACAAGAAAATACAGATCACATTTTGGATGCTTTGTACAAACCCACAAGCCAACAACAACAGGAGCAATAATTTCAAAGGCATTTAGGGGAAATGATAAAAAAAAGTAAGAATTAATGACAGCAGGAGTGGAACGAGAAGCAGCCCAAATACAGCAGATAGAGCCTAAGCAAGAAGGGCGTAGACAGATATTCTCTCTTGTAAAAAAACAACACACACACACACACACACACACACACACACACACACACACACACACACACACACACACACACACGCACACACACAAAACAAAGGCAGTCAAGTGTCAGATCTTCCAAGACGAAGAAGGAAACTGTGGTTTACGAATAGGCTATTGGATATGACGGAAATTAATATGAAAGATAAATTTGCAGAAGTCCAAACCTTGTTCAAAATATGGACAAAAAGAATAATAACACCATTAGGTAGAGTAGCTGTGCTTAAATCATTAGTGCTATCAAAATTGGTGTACTTATGGATCCTTTTACCGAATCCTCCTGATTCCCAGATTGCTTTATTACAGAATATGTGTTTCAAATTTGTTTGGAACAACCAAAATGATAAAATTAAAAGAAAATACTCAGTACATAATATACAGAAGGGAGGGATAGGTATACCCGACCTGAAAACGTACATCAGCTCCTTGAAAATCGCCTGGATAAGAAAAGCGTACATGTACAATTGTAAGTGGAAAATAATATTACATTCATTATGTCCCGAAGTAAGTAATCTTGATGCATATGGTCCTGATAGATTTACTGAAAACAATATCATTAACAAATTTTGGAAAGGAGTTTTTCAAGCATATCAAAGGTTCTGCAAACAGGTAGAGTTATACGAAAGTACAGATTTAGCCACTGAACCTATTTTTTGTAATGAGAAATTCAAAGTGGGAGAAAAACCATTCTTTTACAAGAAATGGATGCAGAAAAACGTATTTTTAGTTAAACATTTACTCAGTGAGGATGGTAATTTTGTAAGCCACGATGAATTGTCAGAAAAAATGGGATTTCAGGTCAATTTTCTAAACTATGTAAGCTGCGTGCGTTCGATCAAAGCTTATGCAAAGAAAAGAAGACTGACATTAGATAGTAACATTAGTAATGTTAAAACTTTAGCACTTCAAAAAATTTGTAGTGTTACTAAGGGAACACGTACTTATTACGATATTATGGTAGAAGCCAATGAAGTTCTTAACGTAAGCGCCTTTGTCAAGTGGGAACAACGTCTTGATATACCTATTGACTGGATAGAGGTACTGAAAAAGATTAAGAAAATCAAAGAAACAAAACTGAAATGGTTCCAAATTAGAATATGCCACAGAATTTTGGTAACAAATAGTGTGCTGAAAAGTATGCAGATTGTTGATAGCGACAAATGTAATTCTGTAATAGAGAAAAACACTCAATTAATCATTACCTGTGGGAATGTGAGTTTACACACGCTTTCTGGGAAGACCTTGAAAGAGCTCTAAAAGTTAATTGTTCACACTGTGAAAGATTATCCCTTAATGTGGAGATTATATTATTTGGTACGGATGAGAAAACAAAAACCGATGATATGCTAGACCTGATAATTTTAATGGGAAAATATTTCATCTATAAATGTAGAATTAACAAAACAAAACCCAATGTAAACATGTTTTTGAAGGAGCTGAACTATAGATATAAAATGAAGAAATATATGTCCTTGATGGAGATGAATCATGCTACCTACCAAGAAAAATGGTCACCATATATTAAACTACTAGAGGATTAATGGTCATATTATGTATATATATATAATAAATATATATATATATATATATATATATATATATATATATACATGTGTATGTATGTATGTGTGAATGTATGAATATGTATGTTCAAAATAAGCGCTGTATACTTTTTTTTTTTGTTGTTGTTTACTATTTAAAGTCATCCGTGACCTTGGAGCCTCGAGAAAATAATCGTAAATTAAAGTGTGTCTGTACAATTTAATTTCTTCGAATGCCGTACTTCGATGGAGTCGATGATTTAAGTAATACATTTTATAACCCTGCATTATGTTTGTGTACATTATTCGTTATGTGTGCCCATTTAAAAGATAAAAATTCTAGATTAGGGAAAAACCCCTACGATAGCAAGATAGTCGTTACTGTATAATTATTTGAATAGTTGGCATTAGAGTTCTAATTCAAATGACAGAGATTTTTTTTTTTTTTTTGGGGGGGGGGGGGGGGGGGTCGTGGAGGGGATATTTTTTGTTGTTTTCGTTTTATGTGTTCTTTGTAACTGTTTGAAATGAAATAAAAGAGCTCTTTTCAAAAAAAAAAAAAAAAAAAAAAAAAAAAAAAAAAAAAAAAAAGGAAGGAAGGAAACCACTTTACGGCAGAACGACGCTCGAACAGGTGGACACAGCGCTGTTTAGACCTCTACAATTATCAGACTACATGACACCCCCAGAATGCCAGCAAGGTAGGAATCGAATCATAATGACTTCACAGTTCCCCATGGCAAAGCAGAAACAGTGATGCGATCAACGAAGAACAAAAACACTTATGTGAGTTGATGACAATTCGGTTGAACAGAATCAGGACAATAGAAATGCGATAAAAGATATTTTCGTCGTGTTTCAAAGTTTTGTAAAATAAGTCCCTGTCTTGTTTGTTTGTTTGTTTGTTTTTTTTTTGTTTTGTTTTTTTGTTTTTTTTAAGCCTGTCATGTCTTATCGTAAAACTTTGTTATGTGTTGGTTATGTAAAGCGCTTAGAGCCCTATTTTTTTAAGAGAATAGGCGCTATATCAATATATTGTTATTATTATTATTATTATTATTATTATATTATTATTATTATTATTATTATTATTATTATTATCATTATTATAATAATAATTATTATTAATCTCATCATCATTATTATTATTTCTGTTATGATTACTATTATCATTATTATTATTATTGTTATAAGGGCACTCTTCAAGGAAGGCAACTTAAAGCTGAGCTAGAATTACATAAACAACAGTGTTATAAGCCACAGAAATCAAATGATTCTAAAAAGCATAATCCACAGTTTGATTGAACAAGGAGAGGAAATCACTGAAAAAAAAAAAAGAAAAAAAAAAGGCTGGATTCCACCGTCGATGGCTTAGCAGAAGTGATTTTCAACCAACAAGTTTTCTACCATGCGAGAAATACAGTCAACGTCAACAGGGAATCTGGTACGTGCTCATAGATTTCAATAGAGCTTCTGACAGGTGTGGTGCACTACGGTGTGGGACATAACTGAGAGCTACCACATCGTTAGAAACTGATGTAAACCATCATGCAGTGTTGTGCACAAAGGCCAGAAGCATTGAACCTAGTCAAGGCTCAATGGGAGATCGGTTCCATACATCACTGGGAGTCCATCAAGGCTGTCTTGTACCACTTACATTGTTCAGCATCTCCTCGGAAAGCATGGGGAGGGGGCGATAGAAGGGGGGAGGGGTAGATGAAAAGGATTTCGTCAACCTAGCAGGTGATTCAACACGGATTTCACTTTCACCAGTTGTACTGCATTCAAAGATTCCACACAAAAAATAATGTTTGTAATGATTACGAAAAACAGATATGCAAGAAATCCCAAGCAAAAATTATGTAATGAGTTAATTTAGGTCCTTTCTATTCTTTTTATCAATCATATGTTTGCATGCCATGAAAATACCGTCCATATAAATTGTTACAACCCTGAATATCAGAATTCTGCACATGAAAGACTGTCAGTTTTGAAATGTTACTCAATGTAATGACTTAATCATGTCTGACAGCATTCCATAGTTCATGTCAGCATAAAAGAAGTATTAAAAAGGCAATGGCACGGAGACTAAGAATTATCGAGAGTTCAAGTGTTTCTTCCCCAGTGGAAAATAATCGGCTTTCATCATGGATAAAATTGTTCAGATGTCCTGAGAATCTCGTATGCCTTTGATTACGCCAATCGCCGAGACAACTGAGGCAACAACGAACAGAGTGCGTGTGCTTCAAGGCATGGTAGAGCTAATCATATTACATAGAACAGATACGTGAACTATGTACAAGGACACTGAAAAAATAGAAGCATTCGAAATGTGGATAGTCCGACGTTTGGGCAGAATAAGTTGGAAAGACAAAGTTACCAATGAAGAGGTGCTGAAAAGACTAGGTGCGCAAAGAGAACTAATGCAGCAAATAAGGTCATTTAAACTTGCATATTTTGGGCATATCATGAGGCGCAACTCACTTCCAAAGAACATATTAACTGGCGCCGTGGAGGGCAAGAGAGCAAGACGACATCAGAGAAGACTTTGGACACATGATATCAAAGAATGAACAGGGAGGAATCTGACAGACTGCCTACATATGACGCAAGATCGGAAAGCTTGGAGAGTTATGACACGCGACCTCTTGACTACATGGATGGCACCTAGGCACGGCAAGGCAAGTGCTAATCTGATGACAGGTCCTCCTGAAATCTCTTGCCATGCAGAAAACTCATGGCATAGTCCGTGGACAGCAATCCTTTGTGAAGCCATCGTGTGAAAATCTGCACAGCCTCTTCCGTGGAACAGCTGAACAAGCATGAGATCAAACTGAAGTGGGTATCCTGCTGTTGTAGCTGTGTGAGGAGAAATTGTTTCATGCGTTGTTGACGCTGCAAACGAAGACGCTCCATCATCATGTTGAGCGTATAGAGAAAGGGGTTGATGGCAGAGTTTAACGGCAGCACCAGAATGGCCATGGCCACATTGACCTCACCGGCTACAGCGTGGCCCCTGGAGGCCAACAGGCCCAGAAGACCCACAGGGAACCAGCAGAGGAAGTCAGACACAGCGATGGTCAGCAAGCGGCGAGCCAAAGTACTATCCTTTCTGCTTCTGGTGCTGCGGTCACTGCCAGCAAGCTGGTTTTGCTGTACCGACTGGTAGATGACGGCTTGGCCCACTGCTATCAGCACAAACAGCACAAAGTTCAGGACAATCATCACGTTAAATGCGAAGGTTCGACCAGCGAACGTCTTTCTGGTGATTGGCAGTGGAATGCAGATGCCGCTCTGACCGTAAAACTGCCAATGTGACGTCACGGGCAGTAAAGGAATGGCAGCCAGGAGCAGGCCAACGGTCCAGATCCCAGCACACGTCATCACAGCGCTGGTTCTGTGGAAGTGGAGCTGGCTGAAGGGGAAGCGTAGAACCAACAGTCGGTCCACCGTGATGAGACAGATGATGAACGCTGACACTTCACTGGACAGCAGCGACAACAAGCCTGCTGCCCGGCATGCCATGCTCTGTTTCCATGTGACGTCATTCCATAGATAGGTACCACGATACAAGTGATCTGCCACGCCTATAATAGCCAGGTAAAGTCCCATCAGAAAGTCAGAGAGAGATAAGTTTGCAACAAACACATCAAAGCCCATCTTCCCTCTGATTTTTCTCACTATTCGAACAAGAAAACTTGCTGCGTTGCCCAAAATGGCTAAAGAGAGAACATCACCAGAACAGCACGGTAAATGTTAGACCTCAGCAAGGCTTCACAGGAAGAAATTTCATCGGAAGGAGCATGACAACGGTCTGGATTGAAAGCTTTGGGAAGAATTTCCTGGCAGCAGAGTTGGTAGTTGTCAGCAAAGACAGCCTGCAGCGCGTCCAGGCCTTCAAAAATACCGCTAGAAAAGTGCTCCATGGAACAGCCGCGTGTGTCCAGCACAGTGAGATGCAGGAGGGACTGGAAGCCGCCAGAGAGGACACGGTCCACACTACAGTTGGTTAGGTTCAGGGTCAGCAGGTGAGGAAACATGCGTAGCATGGACACGTCCAATTGCTTCAGATAAACTCGTGACAGGTCTAATGAGTGTAGGTTTTGGTGAAGATGAGCAGTTTTCTGGGTGTACTGAATAAGCGTGGTCAGAGGATTGTCAGACAGAGTCAGATGACGTAGATGAGGAAGAAGACTGATATGCTGATCAGTGATGGACGTCAGGTGGTTCTCACTCAGGTCCAAGCTGTGCAGATTGGGAAGACGGTGCAGTGTCAGATTCCTCAGACCACACCGTGCCAGTCTCAGGTACACGAGCAGTGTATTGCTGGACACGTCCGCATACTGCAGATCACTGTCACTGGCGTCCAGAAAGCGCAGATCTGGATAGGATGAGGAAGGAAAGACACGGCCACAGAACAAGGCGTGACCATAGCACGTGCATGGCTCAGGGCACGTGCTGTCACACAACACCTCGTCGTCTCGCTGAGGACACTGGTACATGCCGTCACACACGTGCTGGGGATGAAGGCACACGGTGGATGCTCGACAACGGTAGAACCCTGGACAGATATAACTGTCGCAGTTCTCTTCGTCTTCATGCCGGGGACAGTCATGGAGGTTGTTGCAACGCACAAAGACAGGCAGACAGTAGCCATCGTCTGCACACTGGAGGTGGGTGTCTGGGCAGACAGGCAGCGCGTTGACCACTGTTGACCTGTTCAGAGGCTGAGACGTGACCCCTCCATAGCCATCAAAGGTGACCACAGCGGGTGGCGGGGTCCTGATGCCAACGTCGTTCTTCGTTTCTGATGATCCGCATTGTTCGTCACTGGCGTCGGTACAGTGAGGCACCTTATCACACATCTGGCTGACATCCACACACTGACACACACACACACACACACACACACACACACACACACACACACACACACACACACACACACACACTAACACACACACACGATTATGTCAAGCACACATACACGCATGACGCACGCACGCACTCAAACTTCCACACCCTCACGCTTGCACGCGCGCACGTATGCATACACGCATGAACTTCCTCCGCCCTCCCAACGGCACGTGAGATAAAGATGATTTATCACGTTAACAACTGACTGGACAACGCTTATTGATGAGTGCCTTTTTTTTTTGTAAAACAAGACAGATAATGATACGTCGCATATGTGAGAGCAAGGAGGAGACTGTCAGTCTGAGACAGGGAAAAAATACAAAGGTTGTTCTGGTAAATATCAAATTCTAGTTTCTGATGATATAGTTCCCAAACAGCGAAGAAAAGGATAATGCACATCACCATCATCTTTACCGTTGGTTTAAAAGGCTGGCTGACCTTCTTCGAAAGAAGACACCAATGTTAAAGTAATCACGAACTTTTTGTTGTTATTGTTGTTGTTGTTGCTGCTGCTGCTCGTGCTGTGGCTTCTGCTTGCTGCTGCTGCTGCTGCTGCTGCTGTTGCTGCTGTTGCTGCTGCTGCTGCTGCTGCTGCTGCTGCCGCTGGTGCTACTCCTGCCGCTGCTGCTGCTAAATCTAGATTTAATCACATCAGACTAACTCCAAAAACTCATTTCCTTAATGTGTGTCAATGTTTGTATAACCTCATTAGAGTCTGTCCTGTAAACACCCATTTTCTTAATCTGTGTATATTTGTATTCATCTCACATTAGCCTTTCTCCCTCTAAAAACCTATTTTTAAAAATCTCTGTCAACCTTAAATCACATACATCTTTCTCTCTCAAACTAAAGAGCCATTTTCTTACCGGAACAAAAGCAATAGTCCTCCAAAGGGAAGAAAACATTATAGAAAATGCCAATGCCACTCTTCTAATTTTCGGCCACGTGGCCTTTTTCAAGAGAAAAAAACAAAAACAATGCAACTACGTGATGTCCGTCTTTGGCAACTGGTCCGAGCAAAGAATTGACGTCATAAATATATTACTCAAGTTTTGACATCATAATATGTGATGTCATCAACAAGGGAAAAAAAAAGGCGGGGGGGGGGGGGGGGGGGGGTGCAAGTTGTGTGTATGTGTGTGTGTGTGTGTGCGTGCGTGCGTGCGTGCGTGCGTGCGTGTGTGTGTGTGTGTGTGTGTGTGTGTGTGTGTGTGTGTGTGTGTGTGTGTGTGTGTGTGGTTATATTGTAACCAATGTACTTCAAAAACATAATACGCTCCATAAATCACAATGAAAATGAACCCATAGAATAGTGTGACTAGAGTCCTGTCTGTGACTGTGCATGGCATACAAGAACTGTCATCTGAAAAAAAATATATATACATTTTCTGCAAATCATCAATGTTGTTCATAGGTAAATCTGGATAGGGTTGTTACAAATTTGTCTTAACATTACATCCATTTGGCATCCTTGTATCTAATGTAATGGATGTAACAACATTGATGATTTGCAGAAAATTAATATATATTTTTTTCAGATGACAGTTCTTGTATGCCATGCACAGTCACAGACAGGACTATGGTCACATTATTCTATGGGTTCATTTTCATTGTGATTAATGGAGCGTATTGTTATGTTTTTGAAGTACATTGGTTACAGTATAACTACACACACACACACACACACACACACACACACACACACACACGCACGCACGCACACACACACACCACACATACACACAACTTGCCCCCCCCCCCCTTTTTTTTTTCCCTTGTTGATGACATCACATTTATGTGTCAAAACTTGAGTAATATATTTATGACGTCAATTTTTTGCTCTGACAGTTGCCAAAGATGGACATCACGTAGTTGCATTGTTTTTGTTTTTTTCTCTTGAAAAAGGCACGTGGCCGAAAATCAGAAGAGTGGCATTGCATTTTCTTTACCGTTTGTCAATCTTAAGATTACCGCATATGGACTCTTTCTCTTAAGACCATTTTCCCCCTAAAATAAGCTCTGTCAGTTTCATATTACCATACATATCGACTCTCTCTCTCTCTCTCTCTCTCTCTCTCTCTCTCTCTTCTCTCTCTCTCTCTCAAGACCTACGTTCTAAATCTGTGTAAATTTTAGATTGCATCACTTCAGATGCATCCCTTCTGAAGTTTGTTTCCCTTAACCTTTATCAGTGTCAGTTATCTCACATCAGACTCCCTCTAAAGGCCAAGATCTCAATCTTTGTCAACTTAAAAGCATGTCACATTAAACTTTGTCCCTCAAACTACGTTTTAACCTTCACACCAGTCTCACTGTCATGAAAGACCTTTCCTTTTTTTTTTAATCCGGCTCTAGATTAACTCACATCACTTCACCCTCTCTTCATGACTGCAAACAGTTGTTAGGTTTACATTTTCTCATAACAGATTTTCGCCCTTTAAAGAACACGCTTGTCATCTCTGTCAATTTTCGATTTCCTCACATCACGTTCTCTTCTCATTAAGTCTTGCCGGAAAAGGACAGGGCGTCTGCAGATGAGCGATTGGCTTACCTCTTTGTTTCTGCACTCATAGGACAACGTGGCATCACAAGGCTCATACTGGCAGGAAATCTTCATCACTGTTGTCATGACAGTCAGCCTTGTGGTCACACACCAACGCGTAGGGCACGTGCTCTGCGTTGTCCTCACACGTGAAAGAAGGTGGAAGGGGAGACAACTGCACTTTACAGGAAGAGGTCATGACTGAATCCTGATTCCAGCAAGTACTGGGATAGTCGCAGGCCAGAAATCTGTGAGTGACATGACCCGAAGGACATTCCTGGAAGGAATCGGCAGGAGGATGTTCACGTCTGAAGGACAGAGAGGTCTGGAGAGCGTGGTTCTGTTCCAGTGACATTGACGTCAGCGTGACGTTGTGAGGGAGTTCACACAGAATGTTGACCTCTGATCTCTGACCGCACAGCGATCGTTTGAGTTTTTAGATGTCATCCTCATACACTGCGAGTAGCAGGAGAACTCTGCCCTGATTTCTTCCATGTAGTAAGCGATAGTGTCATCCACATGTTTCCACATGTCTCGGTAGCTGTCAAAAGGCCAGGACCAGTTATTGTTTGAGGAAATAAATGTGTGTGTGTGCGTGCACGCGCGCGCGCGCGCGCGCGCGCGCGCGTGTGTGTGTGTGTGTGTACGTGCGTACGTGCGTCTCTCTCTCTCTCTCTCTCTCTCTCTCTCTCTCTCCTACACACACACACACACACACACACACACACACACACACACACACACACACACACACACACATATATATATATATGTATATGTGTGTGTGTTTATGTGTGTACAATATATGTATATATATATATATATATATATATATAATATATTATTTGTGTGTGTGTGTGTGTGTGTGTGTGTGTGTGTGTGTGTGTGTGTGTGTGTGTGTGTAAAATCACTATTATTGTAATGATTAATTTCATTATTGTCATTATTATTGTTATTGTTATAAAAGTGATGATAATAATGATGATAATAATTACAATAATAATAGTAATGATAATGTATGACTACTACTGCTACTACTACTACTACTACTGAAAATAATAATGATAATAATGGTAATAATAATAATGATAATAATAATAATAATAACGAAAATAATAATCATAACAACAATGGCAACAAAAGTAATAACAATAATAACACAGCATTAAACAAGTCTTCGTCCGAAACAATCCTTACTTTTGATAACCTATTCCCATAGGTTGACTTTCCGACGTTAAGTTGATCAGGATGTATAGAAGAACCTGGAAGTGTTGAAACGCGCGATAGTTTGGGAAATTGCCAACATAAAATAGAGATATTGACAGTATTCCTTTCTTTTTTTCTTCTTCTTCTTCTGTGCTGATGTGCTTATTTTCTCTCTCAAACTTTTTAAAGTGTCCATTTTCTTTTCTGAAGTACGTAAGAATTATTTCTGTCCTTAACTGCCGACCCTCATTCAACACAGGGTGGTATGTCTGAATTTGATGTAGAAAAAAAATACGTGTGGTACATACTTTTAAAGTGTCTTTGCCTAGTGAGCACCCTTCCATGTGAAACAAGAGAGGATAGACAGTGGTACCTTGTAACTCAATCCGTCTGCCCTATCCCATTACAAAGACGCTATGGTCTCTCTGTGACAAGGTTTTATATTCCCTTCACAGCAGTCAAAATGCTGAAATATAATCATCGAACAAATAAACATCTCTATCGTGAAACGTACAATTCCTGCTCAGGCTTAAATCCCTAACATGACAGCTTTCTTTTTTTTTTTTTTTTTTTATTGCACATTTAACGGTCTACTGTCACGAAAACTGTTGGCTGATTTGGTGATTGATTTCGATTGATCCATCATAGAAAAAGAATATCTGCCTATTTCACACGACTCTGACAAAGTCTATGATAGCGGCTGTCATATGCTCAGAACAAACATGGATCAGACTGACAGTGTCTTACAGGTAAGGCACAGAGAGTTGGACAGGGATCAGTCCGATCCAAATGAGTTGAGACTGATCCAGTTCAAACAACATTTCTTTGACAGCTCGATTTTCCTGATAGGTGTTGAGACTAGCAAGCCCGGCTCCGTAGCTGTGACAGAGGTCTTGGGCCTCCTCCCACGACACAGCCTTGCCTTGCTGAGCTGGACTGAGTTTTTGGTCACGGAATAACCGCTTTCTGGTGTTGACCACGTAGATGTAACAACCGTCACCTACGGTCACACGCCCTAACCCACAGCCAGCGCTGGTGTAGGGACAGCGTTGCCTCATCCTCCATCCCTACACAGTCTGCCTGCAGGTTGCAGGGGAAGTGATGCTTCAGCTCTGCCCACTGTGGCACGGAGCAGTTCCACAGACCGCCAGGACCTTGCTGAGGGCGAGAGGAGTTGAGGTGAAAGGAGAAACTGAGATTAAACCCTAGCATCGCTCGACGGCTGTAGGAGACGAAGTGCACGTGCAGCACTCTGCTAGGAAGGTCAAACACTTCTGGCGAAGGGAGGCTGGATTCACAGTAGGAGCTGAGAGGGTTTGTAGGGGTGTGGCCTCCATACAACGCCAGGCTGAGCGTCTTGCAGTGCCGCCAGCCGTACTGGGGCAGGTTCATGTGACGCATGCTCACCATGATCACGTGACTGGCAGGAACGGCCACTCTGGTCCACGTGTCAAGGGCGAAGTAGTAGGAAGACACCCCGTCCCATCCAAGACTGGTGATTGATCCTAAACACACACACACACACACACACGCACGCACGCACGCACGCACGCACGCACGCACGCACGCAAGCACGCACGCACGCACGCAAGCACGCACGCACGCACACACACACACACACACACACACAACACACACATCAATCATGTAGATGAGGTAGGTAGTAATAGATAGATAGGTAGGTAGGTAGGTAGATAAGTATCTATCTAGCCATCTATCTATCTATCCCTCTGTCCTTTTGCCTGTCTATCTATCTATCTACCTCCTCTGCATGACTGATGTGTGTGTGTGTGTGTGTGTGTGTGTGTGTGTGTGTGTGTGTGTGTGTGTGTGTGTGTGTGTGTGTCCGTCTGTCTTCTGTCTGTCTATCTGTCTGTCTGTCTGTCTGTGTCTGTGTCTGTCTGTATATACACAATATATAAAGTATCAGTGTCAGAGAGACTGGTAATGCATTAGACTAACGAACTACGTTCAAACGTATTCTGTAGATTTTTACTTTTACACAGGATTAATCCGACCGTCTTACAGAAATGAAGTTGCTAATTCTTCCTCTGAAATAAGTCACAACCTAGTCACAGTCCAACTAAGACCACCGTGTTAACCACGAAAGCATAGACATGCTATTCACTGGTTTAGCAAACCTGTGTCGTTTTATCCTTACCCATCATAGAACTTGTATATGTCACTCTCAACAGCTGTGTAGGTTCTGGAACAGCGGTGTAAGATACGAGCATTGAAAAGGGACTGATCTTGTCCAAGCCTGCGCTGGAACGAAGAGTCAATTCAAACTTGACCGTAGAGCCGCGTGGACTGAATATCCTATAGCCTTGTGGGTTTGGAACATCCTGAAAGTAAGCATCAATACAGCTGAGAAGAGTTCTCCGAACTGGAGACTCCCGGGTCCTTTCAGATACGACGATGATCGTGAAGTCACGGCATTGGCCCAGCAGTTGTACCTGTGTGATGTTCATGACGCGGGTGGGGGGTAGCCGGATGGTGATGGTGCACCATTTGCTGGTCTTGGGGACACTATACTTTGCTAGGCTGTCACTGTTGGCAGACAGAATGCCCTTCGACGAAGTGAACGTCCGGCGTGCTCCCTGGATCAGACACTGGGCCATCCAGTCCGAGGTCAGATTTAAACCTGGAGATTCGATCGGTTATTTGCAGTCTTTGGGAAACAATACGTGAACTTTCTTTTTTGGATTAATTATCTGTTTGTACCTGCTTCTAGAAGGGTAGTGGTAATTCTACTTTGATATTTCGTTTCGTTTTTCTTTATTTCTTCCATTCTTTCTTTCTTTCTCTCCTTTTTCTTTCTTTGTTTTGCTTGTGTTTGTGTGCTTTCTCATTTGTTTGTTTGTATATACCTCTGAAATGGTACAGGCAGTTTTGTATTGATTGATTTCAAAATTCCTTTTTCGGTTATTTCTTCTTCTTCTTCTTTTTCTTCTTCTTCTTCTTACTTCTTCTTCTTCTTCTTCTTCTTCTTCTTCTTCTTCTTCTTCTTCTACGTACACACGCACACATATACACACGCACATGCGTACCTGCGCTCGCTCCTACGCACACACATAAGCACACGCGTGCATGCGCATTTTTTTCTCTTTTTTGGGGGGTGGGGGGTGGGGGTGGGGGTGGGGGAAGGTGCTGGTAGTACAATGGAATGTACTTCGCAGTTTAAAGGTCATTTAAGAATACATCTGTAAGCGTATGAAACAGACTTAAAGAGAACTACAGCAAACTGAACAAAGCCGGCATGCAACATACCACATCCAAACGCATAGCCAAATAACACCAAACACATACATGTACGCAAAACATATCCAGTAACGTACACTCACAAAGTACACAAATCACACAACACACACATGACACAAACAACCATAACACACACACAACCACAATATTACATCACTAGCACACACACACACACACACACACACACACACACACACACATACACACATATATACATGCACTTATGCACACACACACACACACACACACACACACACACACATCACACACATCACACTGACAAACTAACACACATACACACACACCACATGACACGACACACATACACACACACACACACACACACACACACACACACACCACACACACACCACACACACACACGCGCACACACACACTGCGCACACACACACACACACACACACACACCACATCATGCATACGCACGCACACACACACACACACACACACACACCCCACACACACACACACACACACACACATCATGCACACACACGTGCGCTCGCGCGTGCGCACCCACACACCCACCCACCCACCCACCCACACACACACATGGGCCCGTATCCACACATCCATACACACACATGTGTACGTTCACTACAAACACATACAATGATAAAAATGGCACAACCAATGTTAGGTAGGTACTCATGGTCTGACCATCGTGTTAGGCTGATGCGTAGGTCAGACATCTGCCAAGTCGTAGCCACGAGACCCTCTTCTTAAATTCTGTCACCCTAGTTATTCATTCATTTATCCATCAGCTTTAAATCATGGGCAGTGTGCTCTCAAATCTTAGTGGATATGGTGTAGCGTACATGGACTAGTCCGCACACAGTGACGACTCCTTGATGAAACTGAAACTGCAACATCTCTCTTAATCATCATCATCATCATCATCACATCATCATCATCATCATCATCATCCTCCTCCTCATCATCATCATTTTCTTGTTCTTGTTTTTGTTCTTGTTCTTCTTCTTCTTCTTCTGTCTTCTTCTTCTTCTTCTTCTTCTTCTTCTTCTTCTTTTCAATTATTTCTTTTTATTCTCTATAGGGTTCTGGCTATTATCGGCCAAGTAAAATCATATCTTAACTGATTTATGTCCAGTATTCCTTTGTGTCGATAATTTTCCTCCACCAATCGGGAAGACTTGTGCTGATGTGGATAATTGGGGGAGGGGGGGGGGGGGAGTCTGTTGTCAATGCCTCCATTATGACTGTGTGTGTGTTTTGCTGACATGCGAGTGTACAGATGTACTGTTTCTCTTACCTTTCGGATTGCTTGACTACCGTAATTGTTGTTCATTGTTTCATTTTGGTGTGTGTGTGTGTGTGTGTGTGTGTGTGTGTGTGTGTGTGTGTGTGTGTGTGTGTGTGTGTGTGTGTATACATACATATATATGTATGAATATGTATATTTACACATGCACTCAGAGAGGAGAGAGAGAGAGGAGAGAGAGAGAGGAGAGAGAGAGGAGAGAGAGAGAGAGAGAGAGAGAGAGAGATTTAATTAAGATTAAACTGCCCGCCGGTAACCGTCGATTTCTCATGTCATTTCCATCAGAACGACACTCATACGGTGACCATAAAGTCACGTTCGAATTGATGATAAGGTGTGCAATGTCCGCCGACAAACAAATACAACTAAACAACTTAGAAAACAACCCGCACGACATGTTCGTCGGGCTTTGGCCCGCTTGAGTAAGTTTCAAAACGAAGTGACTGAGGGCGGAAATAAACAACATTTAGGAAGAGAGGGGGTTAGTTACCGCCAAGAACACATAGACAAACAGATTACATACACAAAACACAATGCATTTCGACCACTTGGGTCTTCTTCAGGCGCCGAGTATGAGATAAAAAAGAGGTTTCTCGTTCTTCGTTTTCACTGTCATATATGTTATTTGTTTTTGCCTGAAGAAGACTCAAGAGGTCCAAATGCATTGTGTTTTGTCCTGTACTTTGTTTGTTATGTCCTTGGCGCTAACTAATCGCTTGAATAAGTTAGAACGTTTGTATAGATGGCTGAACTTTCAATTGTTTGCCATTTAAAGTTTTCGTTAGAACAGGTTTTTTCTGTTTGTTTGTTTCTTTGATTGTTTTTCTGTCCCCAACGTCGCAATTTCCTCAACCTTTCAATGGATTTTGCTCCTATTTGACAAATGCATACCCAGATGTTCACTCACCACACACGCATACAATGATAATAACAGCACAATGTTAGGTAGGTACCCAAAGTCTGACCACTTTTGGCCAAGTACGCTGGTCAGATGTCAGCCAAGTCGTAGCCATGAGATCTTCTTCTTAAATTCTCTCACATTAGTCATGAATCGTATATTTATCAGCTAAAAATCGTGCTCAGTGTGATCTCAAAACCGCTGAAAACCTAGCAGATGTGATACAGCGTATATCGTCTCCCTCATTGCTGAAACTGAAACTTGGCTCACTTCGAGTGTCGCATGTGTGCATGTATACTTGTTCTAGATCGCCTGGAAGAATGGTAAGGCACATTGTGCCTGTCTATGAGAGGAAGATGAGTATGACATCTTATGGTGATAGCCATTCTGTGAATCCTTGTTGTGTACCTCAGGGACACTACTAAGTGGAGTCATCAACACAAATATCACCTTCAGCGCTGACACCTCTGACCCTGAATCTCAGTATAGATTCAACTTTGATCCTGAATCCCAGTATGGGTTTACCTTTGACCCTGAATCCCAGTATGGGTTTACCTTTAACCCTGAATTCCAGAGTGGGTTTACCTTTGACTCTAAATCCCAGCATGGGTTTACCTTTGACCCTGAATCCCATTGTGGGTTTACTTTTGAACTTAAATCCCAGTACGGCAATCGAGCAGGCAGCAGAAATGGTGACATGGTGTTTGCTCTCCACCCGCCACAAGAGGAGTGCCGAGAGCAAAACCAAGACCTTCACACGGCGTTTGTTGACTTGATGACGGCAATTGACTCTATGAAACAGGACGATCTTTGGAGGATCCTCCGCAAGCTTGAGTGTGCCAAGGAGCTCATCGCTTTCATCACTTCCTTTCACAAAGACATGCAGAGTACAGCAACATGGAGACAACTCAGACCCGTTCCCATTGAAAAATAGTGTAAGAGAGCGCGCAGTGTCTTGGCTGAATCTTCTCTATCACTTCGCAGCACAATGCTGATGGACATCTTTCGAGACTTAGATTGAGGGGGGGGGAGGGGGGGGGGGGGAGGGATTCCATGCAGTTTTCACAGAGTTGGCAAACTTTTCGGTCTACGACGTCTTAAGGCCAAAAGCTGAGTGTTGGGGGCCATTCTGCCTGAGTTTCCCCGTGTGTATTAAACCCAGTGCACGGCAGAGCGCTTAGCAACAGCGTGCAGACACGCTGGCTTCAGTACCAGTCTTTATCAGACCCAGGCCTTGTTCAAACCCTTCACCATTCAAGGCTGCCAGCGCCACGCCTCTTCCACCCCTAGTCCTAAGCCACAGAAACTCAGGAGTTCTGATATTGAGGAGGAGCCGTGAACTGCAGCTGATCTGTGAAAACAGGGATGACACTGCAAGTCGCAGAGGCCAGTGCTGCTTTTGATAAGCTCACCAAGCAGCAGTGGGTAGATCAATGCATCAGACTCTAAGCCCTCTGAAGCCCGTTGCTGTGAACAAGACAGTCGGCTAGTCAGAGCCCTGCTGGACTGCTATGTGAGCTGAACCACCAACCCATGATTTATCTAATATCTGGAAGGTACCCACCAGCATTCCTTGCGCAACATCATCAACATCCAGTTGTTGGACAAAGTGTCCAAACCTCCAGATTCCGAAAAAGGCGCACTTCCATAATGTCTACTCATCAGCTGTATAAGTAGCAGTGTAGCAAGGCAGACCACACAGGAGGTACACAGACACTCTGAAGGCCAGCTCCGAGAGCTGCTACAGCAACAAGTCACCTAGGAACATAACATCCTTCACGGACTTCACTGTAAAAACCTGTGTTCTCAGGACACCGAAGACAGACCAGATCAACAGAGCCATCGCCACGGAAGTAAATAGGAAATGAGATAGGGAACAGTAAACAATGAACAACAAACAAGTAGGGTGACTCTTGCTCCCGCAAAAAACAACAACAAACAAACAAACAAAAAAACAACAACCAACCAACCAAACAAACAAAAAGTCAAATACACGCCCATAACTCCAAAAGAATGCTGCTTACGACACCGAATCACATAGCAGATATGACAGCCCAGAGCACACAGAACAAACAAGGAAACATCCCCAAACTGCTGCTTCTACAGCTGATGAGTAGACGTTATGCATGTGCGCCCTTTCCGGAATCTGGAGGTTTGAACACTTTGTCCAACGACTGGATGTGTCAGTATGGGTACTGACGTGGAAATGGAGACCTCTCATTAAAGCACACTGTCTCCTTGTTTGTTCTGTGCCCTCTGTGATGTCATATCTGCCAGGCGATTCGGTGTCGTAAGCAGCATTTCCTCTGGAGTTATGAGCGTGTCTTTGTTTTCTTGCGGGAGCAAGAGTTACCCTACTTGTTTGTTGTCCACTGCCATTGAGGAGGCCTGGCGGAACAGGGAGACCTAGGCCCCTGTCTGCTGAATCTCGCTCCCGTGCCAGGTGTGTGACAGACAGTGTGCTTCAATGAGAGGTCTCCATTCCCGCGTCAGCACCCATACTGACACAGGACCCGCTTGCACATGTCCAGACTCCGCTCTGAAGTCACACAACAACGCCTCTAAACATACCAGTTTTTCAGCTTTCAGATTTCCAACGTGCGGGCGCACACACACACACACACACACACACACACACACACACACAGAGAGAGAGAGAGAGAGAGAGAGAGAGAGAAAGATAGACAAAGATAGAAAGGGAGACAGAGACAAAGTGAGAGACAGACAGAGACAGAGAGAGACACAGAGAGAGAGAGAGAAAGACAGAGAGACAGAGAGAGAGAGAGAGACAGAGAAACACACATACAAAGAGAGACAGAGTGAGAGACAGAGAGACAGACATACAAAGAGAGACAGAGAGAGAAACTTAATTGTTCAGCATTATATTGTTTGGTCAATCAGTGGGAGATTGCATCTCTTAGGAGATCCAAGTAAAGGTTGTTCTGTACAATTCTTAGCCACTTACAATGCTTGGGTTATTGAACAGCAGAGCTGACCACTCAGACTGTTCCACATCTTTTGATCTCCCTTGTATCCTTGAATGGATCCTCAAGCATAGGCTCAAAGATTGTCCCCTACATCTTATACTGTGTGCATAATGCTTTTAGTCTTTCAGCAACTTTTTTCCTCTCCACACTTTCGTTGTGTTCCATTTTGCTACCCTTCGCTGGCTGCTTCGGGGGTGCTGTTGCATTCTCTTTTGAACCCTTGGTGGTGAGAACACCACAGAATTATGGACTGTGGTGTGTCTCTATTTGACACCAAGAGCACAGACACAATCAGCCGTGTCTCCCTGATGAGTCCGATCCA
>CM065719.1:25273457-25305957 GCA_033310375.1 Conus canariensis
TGCTCAAATATACATTTACAATATATTGGCGGTTAAATACGTTCACAATATACTAAGCATTTCACCTCGTGCTTGGGATTTTTTTTTTTTAGGGAGCATTGAAAAAGAAAGAGAAAAAAAAAAACAATAGGAGAAAAATCAAATGAACAACATGAAAAATGGGAGGAAGGGAGTGGAAGCAGCAATGACGTCATCAACAGAATATGTGTGAACAATTTACAAACAAGAGAAAAACTTATACAATAACGTAAAGTAGTTAAGGTTAGAAACCATCTTTTCCGTAAGTAATGAGTTGAAGTATGGTAGTTCAATTTTGATTAACTTTTTTTTCCAAGGACATATGCAAATCATCTGATCCAGTCCAGCAAGCAGGTCAAAGTTCCTGGGTGTGATAATCACCCAAGGCTGTATACATGGGAAGCCAGTATCCAGAACTACCGACCATGGCTTTGCAGGATATAGGAGCCGTCAAGACTCTTAAAGCATGCGTTCTGGCCACCCCCAAGAGTCAGGTTCACCTGATAGAAGCAGTGGTACTCTCCGGACTGATACGGCCAGGCAGCTTTCTTCTCTGTCCTCGGGAGCTTGTGGACCTAGCTCATGTGTGTATTCAATTCATTTCAATTCAGTTCAATTGAATTTATTGTCCTCTTACAAAAAAAAATGAAAACTGTCTCGCTGTGACTATAAAACATTTAACAATATTGAAAAGCTTTCATTAGTAAAACATGAAATGTTAAGAATATCACCATGTACGCTCACACACAAAGTCACACCACACAAGCGACCACACCTACATGTACACACATTAAAGAACTGCGCATGCACGCACATACGCATGCATGCACGCGCGCGCTCGCATACACGCACGCACGCACACACACACACACACACACACACACACACACACACACACACACACACACACACACACACACACACACACTCGCCCGCTCGTGCGTTTTCACATTCACACATACTCACGCACCCATATAAGCAGAGAGAGAGAGAGAGAGAGAGAGAGAAGAGAGAGAGAGAGAGAGAGAGAGAGAGAGAGAGAGAGAGAAAGAGAGAGAGAGAGAGAACTGAACTGTACATAAAGTGAGGACAAAATTAAATAATAACAGAGAGAGAGAGAGAGAGAGAGAGAGAGAGAGAGAGAGAGAGAGAGAGAGAGAGAGAGAGAGAACTGAACTGTACATAAAGTGAGGACAAAATTAAATAATAACGGAGAGAGAGACTCTTGACTCTTGACTCTTGACGCGCACTAACCAAAAAATAAAAAAATCTGAAATTAATCAGGTCACATCATCAACATGGATCAGATCAAAACAAGTTGAATCGACATTTATCAACAAAGCAATTACTTGACTAGTCCATTATCTATGTACCTTAATTGTATCTAAAGAGAACAAATCATTTAGTATCCCACTAGGTCCAATCAAAATTAAATTCAAATCAGAATTAAATCCAAAGTAAAATCAAATTAGAATCAACAATTATCATTAAGAAGTGCATAAGCCACAAATCAAAAGACCTGAGATAGAATTCCAAATCGTATCCAGTTAACTCGCCTTTAAGTTTACTATCAATTATCACCCTAGTTAATCTTCATATTTCATGGACACCTCAAAACGTATAAGTTGATGACTATCTCAAGTCTAAAACCAGGACAATTCACAATCAGTGTCCATGTCGCATCAAAATTAAAATCTATATTCAAATCGAAATCTGTGTTACATCCATACATACTTATTATATACAATATATATATATATATAATATATATATATATATATATATATATATATATATATATATATATATATATATATATATACACACACACATACACATACATACATATATATATATACACATACATACATACATATATATATATATATATATATATGTATATGTTACCAGTATTAAACCGAATTTAGACTACGCCCACATATGTCATGCAATGTGAACTTTATAGTTTGACTGGTAGGTTGAATTACATACATGGTTCATGAAACATTTACCCCAACTTTACTACTCATCTGGATATACATTCTGAAAATTTGGTGTTTTGACCAATCATTAATTATTTACAAAATAGTACAGGGTTAGTAGGGGTCGGTCGACCCAACATATCTATATATGATGACACAACCTACCCTACAATTAAACCATTCTAAGGCATTCGTGCATCTTTGCTGGAACATATCACGTACAAAACCAACTTGCAATTATTCAAATTCAGCATAAACAGAACAGTAACTAACATTTTTGTTTCAGTCAACACAATGTCTATTTTGCCTAACAATCAGGTCCCACGTATACAAGGCTGGCCAATTTCTGTGACCAGCCTCAATATGACGGCAATTTTTTTCTCAGTATAAAAGGCACCAATCCTAATAAAAACATGTTCCATTTGCCATTCTTTGCTCAGTATTACTGTTAGTATACAAGCACATACCGATGGCCTTTTTTTTTTTAATGACTTTCCTTTTAGACCTTTGAAGTATAATTATGTCCTTCCGACACTACCGCATATCATGCACGCATTCCTGTAGATCTTAATTAGACATATTCAAATCATGTTACAAACAGCACCACTATGTAAAACACCCCAAGGACGTCCCTTAATAAAATTTATGTGGACCAACCGAATTAGTGCCGAATTAGTGCCGACTACCCAAAGGTTAATCATGTGTATCTTGATCATCGTCAGCAATTATTATGATACCGTTACTACAGCTGAGATTCTCTCTGTTTTAACGCATAGAACACATACATAGCAACGTCCCGTGTAATTTCAGCATTATCATTTTCTACAAGGCTTTGTAATGGGATTGTATTGATATTTCTAAAATGTTTGTAAATGTATTTATCTCTCAGTTTCCTATAACAAGGACAAGCTGTTAAAAAGTGTAATTCAGTTTCCACTACTGGGCAAAAGGGGCATGTTGTCATCGCTAAATTGTCTATATATTTCTTGTTTACATGCAAATCATTTGTCCCCAGACGTAGTCTAGTTAGTGCTTTCCTAAACTTGGCTATAGTAATTACACTTAGGTATTCCTCGGTTTGATGTAGAGTTTTAAAGGAAAGATGCGTTGAAAAGCGTTCGCTATTCACTGACTTATCGTGCCAGTTCTGTTTGTAGCAGTCTATTATTCTTTGTTTTAATAATAAAATGAACCTATATTCATCATCTACACCTTCATTCGTCCAAACTTCAGAAAAGCCACACATATCTAGACAACGTTTTATCTCTAAAGCCCAGTTCTGAGGTTTGTTTATTTCTGTCTTCTCTCTTTCATATGCTTGTTTTGGTATTCTGTCAGGTGACATTTTAATAAGTCTGAACCAGTATCGAATTGCTCTTATTGTGCTATCAATACTTATTGGGTATCTTCCCAATTCCCCATAAACTAAATTATTTGGTGTTTTCTTTCCTACTCCTAAGTATTTCTTACATGCAAATAAATGAATATTTTCTATGGCTTTGTAGCTGATTAATCCCCATGCTTCTGCTGAATACAAGAGTAAGGGCTTAACTTGTGTGTCAAACAATTTAAAATATATAGCTAAATCCAAGTGTCCTAAACTGTACATTGTTTTCATTATTTCTATAATCTTACCTTTCGCTCTTCCCGCATATTCCGAAAGTGAAATGTCTACAGAAAGTTTAGTTGTCAAGGTGAAGCCTAAATATTTGTAACTATTCACTACTTCAATTTCTTGACCGTTGTAATACCATTTTTCTGTTTTGCCTAGGTAACCACCTTTTCTGAAGACCATTATTTTAGTTTTGTGTAAGTTAACCGTTAAACCTAAAGAATGTGAAGCTTCTTGTAAATTTTTGATCTGATTTTGTAGGCCGGCTGGAGTTAAGGAAATTAGGGCTATGTCATCTGCAAATAATAAGGTAAAGATTTTCTCTGTTCCAGGTAGAAATTGGTATCCCAGTCTTCCTTTCGTTGTAACATTATTCGCTACTTCCGTTATTAGTAAAGAGAAAATCAGAGGCGACAGTAAACAACCTTGTTTCACTCCAACCGGGCACTCAAAGAATTCCGTTAAGATCGCACCGTGTCTTACGCATGCTTGCACGTTCCTATAAATACCTTTCAACATGTTAAGGATTTTTTTTTTATTGATATTTTATGTTTACTTAAGAATTGTCCACAGTTTATCTCTTTTGACAGTATCGAAAGCTTTTTGGTAATCGATGAATGCTATGTATAGTTTACTCCTGCGTCTACCATATAAGCAGTTACTTATCATAGTTATTAATGTGAAAATATGATCTATCGTAGAGAAACCTCTCCTAAATCCTGCTTGTTCTCTGCTTATTTTGTTTTCCTCTTCCGCCCAATTGTAAAGTCTGTTATTTAATGCTGCTGTGAAAATTTTGCTTAATATGCACAATAGTGATATTCCTCTGTAATTTTCTGGGTTCTGCCTGTTGCCTTTCTTGTGTAATGGAACTATAACTGCTCGGGACCATTCTAAAGGGAAGTAACCGACTTGGAACAACTTATTGAATAATTTTGTTAAGAATGGAATTATCTTATGTCCTATTGTTTTCAAGAATTCTGGAGGAATTTCGTCTAATCCTGATGCTTTACCTGATTTCAATTTTCTTATAGCTGAACTTATTTCATTATCAGATATCTCTACGTCTAAATCTTGAACCAAAATTTCTTTTTCAATAATTTGCTGAGGTACTTCATGGTCATTATGTGTCTCATTTATTTGTGGATTTAGTATACCTTCAAAGTGTTCTTTCCATTGCAAAGTTGTGATAAGTGATTGTTTTGCTCTTTTTCTCCTAATGTTTCTTATTGTGCTCCAGAATTTCTGACTATTGTTTTGATTTTGTGTAAGAGTATCATAAATTTGTTTCTTAAATAACCTCTTTTTTCTCTAATTAGTTCGTGACAGAGAGCTCTTTTGATTCTGTAAGTCTCCTTTCTTTCTTCGAATTTTACTGGGTCCTTATTTCTGTTAATATTGGTAAGTTTACACAGTGCCTGGCTAGCTTCTTTCTTCTTCAGTAGACAATCATTGTCAAACCACCCATTGGTGGTTTTGGTTGGACCTCCTATTCCTATTGTCTTGCACATACTTTTCCCTGCTTCCTTTAATAGCATATTAAAACTTTCTATACTCCTGTCTACATCATAGTCTATTTCCTGTATAATTTGGTCTAAGACTATTTGAGAACTTTCAGATTCTAAGAAAGAAATGTAATCTTGTTGTTTGGCAGAATCCCATTTTATCTTCCTTGTGTATGTTTTCTTTTGTTCATCTGATTTTGTATCCGGTAAAGTACTCTGTATTTCCATCATGATTGGCATATGGTGTGATTCAACTCTTTCTTTAACTGTGCATTTCATTACATTATCAACCAATTCAATAGAGCATAAGAAAAAATCGATAGTACTATTTCCTCTTTCTGAGAAGAATGTGAAGGCACCATCAAAATTCCTCATACACAATCCATTCAAAGGTGTAAGCTTAAAGACTGTACAAAATTCAATCAATCTTTTCTTAAACCATTAATGTAGGAATCTTTTGATTTTCGTGCGTACACATACTGCTCTTTATCAAATACATCACTGTCCTCGACAAGACTTTAGCCCCATTCTCCAATACGAGCATTTAGGTCTCCACCAATGGCATAATAGAAATCATTTCCTTGCTCAACTTGTGACACCATAAATTGTTCAATCAAATCAAGAGTACAAGAATAATCCTTATCTGAGTAAAAACGACTGTCCACGGGTGTACATAAACAGCAAAATACAATATATCTTTATCACACTGTAACAAATTTTTCATTAATTTTACACATAACACATTTTCCATATTGGTATCGATAAATTGTACATATTCTGATATGGTCTTCTTAATGATCATAATAATACTACCGGAGGGGCGACCCATCTTTGTAAATTTTGTAGATGGACAATGAGAGCACAAAATTCTTGAAATTTTACATCAAAATCAAAAGATTTATAGATAAATGTTTCAGAAAGGCAACAGATATTAAATGTAGTAATAAAATCATAGAAATCTGGGTCTGCCAATTTTTCCAAGAGACCTTCAATATTCCAACAAAGAAAGGAAAGACTTTTTGGATTATCAGTTGTTCGTTCTGTCTGTGAACGGCCCGGCCTACTCTTCATTTCTTTTCTTTTTCCTTTCTTTCCTTCTTCGTCGAGTTCCCGCGGGTTCCCCCTGATTGTGTGTTGGTGTTTTTGGCGGTGCTTGTGTGTGAACGTAGCGAGTGTTTGCTTGCAGTGTGAGTATTTATCCTTTCTTTCTCTCCTTCGCTTGGCTTAACACTTTCATCACCCTCTGTGTGTAACGCCTGAATAGTATCGCCAAGTGTTGTTTGTCGCGAGGCTGGTGTCTTGTTTTGAGCTGTCCCTGTCTTTGCGTCAACGCTAGGTTTACTGAACTTTTCCTTCTCTTTATATATTGGGCCAGTGCTGGGTTTTGGTTGGGAGTGTCTGCAGTGTCACTATCGTGCCGCGAACGAGGTGTGCTGTCGATCAGTATGTCAGTGTTGTCTGTCGTACGAGCCGGCTGTGTATACGACCCTGACCCCGGTATGTCCCAAATGCTGATTGTTTGTTCGGTTTGTTGTTGTTTGGGGTCACTCGAATGAAAGAGGACCTGTACGGACCCGTGGCTTCTATCTGTGTTGTTTTTGTCTGTTAATGAGGTCACACTTGCATCATCCTTCGTGCTACTATGTTCTTTCGTTCCATCTGACTGTCCTTCTTTCTCACTCACATGCACTTTCCCATCCATATCTCTGGATGTAACCATGCTCTTATACTTTCCTTCTTCTTCTACATCTTTTCTTTCACTCGATCCTTTCATTCTTTGCATCAGACAGTTCTCATCTTCCGTTTCGTTGTCCTCTTCTGAACCCCCCCCCCCCCCCTCCTATTTCACCTGACAGAAGCAGTGGTACTCTCCGAACTGATACGGCCAGGCAGCTTTCTTCTCTGTCCTCGGGAGCTTATGGACCTAGCTCATGTGTGTATTCAATTCATTTCAGTTCAGTTCAGTTGAATTTATTGTCCTCTTAGAAACAAAAAAAATGAAAACTGTCTCGCTGTGACTATAAAACATTTAACAATATTGAAAAGCTTTCATTAGTAAAACATGAAATGTTAAGAATATCACCATGTACGCTCACACACAAAGTCACACCACACAAGCGACCACACCTACATGTACACACATTAAAGAACTGCGCATGCACGCACATACGCATGCATGCATGCGCGCGCTCGCACACACACACACACACACACACACACACCCCACACACACACACACACACACACACCCCGCCCGCTCGTGCGTTTTCACATTCACACATACTCACGCACCCATATAAGCAGAGAGAGAGAGAGAGAGAGAGAGAGAGAGAGAGAGAGAGAGAGAGAGAGAGAGAGAGAGAGAGAGAGAACTGAACTGTACATAAAGTGAGGACAAAATTAAATAACAACAGAGAGAGAGAGAGAGAGAGAGAGAGAGAGAGAGAGAGAGAGAGAGAGAGAAGTGAATTGTATACAAAGGTGAGGACAAATAATACCACACACACACACACACACACACACACACACACACACACACAGAGAGAGAGAGAGAGAGAGAGAGAGAGAGAGAGAGAGAGAACTGAACTGTACATAAAGTGAGGACAAAATTAAATAATAACACAGAGAGAGAGAGAGAGAGAGAGAGAGAGAGAGAAGAGAGAGAGAGAGAGAGAGAACTGAATTGTACACAAAGGTGAGGACAAATAATACCACAGAGAGAGAGAGAGAGAGAGAGAGAGAGAGAGAGAGAGAGAGAGAGAGAACTAAATTGTACATAAAGTGAGGACAAATAATAACTAGAATAGCTCTGTCTGATCTATGGCCAGGAACTTTCGTCACTGCCCTTGGGATCTTGCGGACCAAGCTCATGCGTGTAGAACTGTCAGCTTTCAACGTGGCATAAACACTTCGTCTCCTGGTTTTCGAATCACTGAATAATCTGGCTCCCTCCTATCCCTCCGTTCCGGTAAATTACATCATGGAATCTCACTCAAACTTCAACTTCCCAAGGTAAGTGCTCGTTTAAGTTTCTGATTGTATTGTTTCCTGCCGCAAAGTCACACACACACACACACACACACACACACACACACACACACACACACACACACACACTCACACACACACACACACACACACACACACACGTACGCATGCGCGCGCGCGCCGCGCCGCACACACACACACACACACACACACACACACACACACACACACACAGAGGAAAAGCCTGCAATAATGATTTATGTTCTGTTGGTTGCTCTGTGTGAGTGCACGATAACCTTTACAGCTGTTCATTTTTTTCCTCTACTCTTGACAGCATGTTAACAAGATTGATGTACGTCATGCATAGATATGTTTATTATGTACGTGTGAAAATCGCAGCGCACTGTCCTCTTTCTGTGCATATGTAAGCTCTTATATTACCTGAATAAAATGTGCGAGAGAAAAAAGAAACAAATGTTTCCAGTATGTCTGCAACCAAACATAAACATTTACCTTGTTTTTATCGAAGATTAGATGGATTTTTTTCAACCTTGAATTAAAAAAAGAATTAGAACCCAGATTATGTGAACAATGTTTGTCACCTCTATGACTTTTATTGACAGACATTTAACAAGTATGAGAGAGAGAGAGAGAGAGAGAGAGAGAGAGAGAGAGAGAGAGAGAGAGAGAGAGAGAGAGAGAGAGAGAGAGAGAGAGAGAGAGAGAGAGAGAGAGAGAGAGAGAGAGAGAGAACTCTGAACTCTCTGAAAAAGTTAATGAACACGCCATAGACCCATGTCAGTGGGAGTGGTTACAAACAGAATCAATTTGTATCGCTACAGAAACACAATTATACATTCTGTAATAATGCATGCAAACACACCTGTACAATGTACATTTCCACTTCATTACTCATTCGAGTGAACTACCGCGTAGTTTGAAAGCTTTTTCAAGATAGATAGCGAGTCGAATTATCTGTGATTTATTCTCAGATGCCGGAAGCATTGTTTGTTTGAACTGCGAAGGCTGGTTAGAGCATTTATGCGGAATATACTTTTCTCTATAATCCTGATACCGCGGACAATGTAAAACAAGGTGTACTTCGGTCTCCATCTGTGAAACACAGAATGGACATGACATATCGTTTTCCGTTACATTTTTACAGAACCGTAGCTCGTGCGCGTTCAGCTGTGAGACACCTAACTGTAACCTAATCAAACTGATTCTTGCTCGCAAATGATTAAGTACATTCAAATAGGGTGATAGAATCAATTCACTCTTGAACGTTCGATGCAACAAGAAACGATCACTTTGTTCTATGTCATGAGACCATTTCGTCTTGTAATCATTAATAACACTGTCTTTTAATGCTCTCAAAAATGCCTTCTCATCCTCAACCCCCTGATTCTCCCAACCTCTCCATATCCATATTCGTACAAGGAGAAACAAATTGCTGATGTCTATGTATTCTTGTTGTTCTTATGAAAATGTAGTAGAATTCTATACGACTTGTGAGGCAAACGATGAAATGGCATCTTCAAAATACTTAACCAGTATCAAACACTTTTGGTTTACATATAGTGGAAAACGTCCTAACTCACCATAAATCATAGGAGTTCCTATGCTGACATTTAAAAATCTTTTTAGTGAGAACAAGCGCACTTTTTCTACTATATCAAGATTCCTGTGATGCCCCAAACTTCGGCTCCATAACTAAGCATAGGCTGGATCTGAGCATCAAAAAGTTTAAATAACATGACTGGAGATTTTTCTCCTATTGACCAAAGCAACTTAAAAATGTTAATGACCCCTTTTTTCGCTCGACTCGATAAATCGTTCAAACAGTGAGTAAATGACAGCCTAATCGACATAATGACACCAAGATATTTACGCATATTAATAACTGATACTTTATTCCGTCCATAATACCATACCTCATGTTCAGAGACATAGCCGCCATTTCTCAAGATGACAATATTTGACTTCTCTAAATTCACGATTAAACCAAGCCTTTTTGTCATGTCATGCAACACATTGTGATTGAATCAGAAACTAGAATAATATTATCAGCAAACATAAGAATTTCCAAAAAATCAGGAATAATCTGAATTCCATGTCTTCCTCTTTGGATGATTTCTTTCTCCAATTCATTTATGAACAGAGAAAACAGGACAGGGCTGCATTTTTCTCCCTGTTTTAAGCCAACGGGACACGTGAATGCTTCGGTCAGATCACCTTCAGCTCTGACTTTTGCTTTTACAATATTATAAATACTAGTTATAGCCTGGTACATTTTCCCTCGAATACCCTTTTTCTTCAGGACGGCCCATAACTTCGAGCGAGCGACAGCATCAAAAGCTTTTCTAAAATCTATAAAACCAACAAATAATTTTTCGTGTATCAATAATTGTTTCTGCACCATGGCAAACAACGTAAAAATATGATCAACAGTGCTGTATTTTTTTCTGAAGCCTGCTTGACAATCGTTTATTACATTATTGTGTTTGATCCATTTTGATAATCTTTCATTTAATACATGACTGCATAGCTTACTGCAGACATTCAATAACAAAACACTGCGATAATTATTAGGTAAGCTCTGATCGCCTTTTTTGAAGAGAGGCTGTATAAAGGCTTCAGACCACTGTAACGGATGAGTTCCTGAGGTAAACATTACATTATATAATGCAACAAAAAAAAAAAGGAGCAATTATGGTGATAAATTTTTAAATACTTCACCTGTGATCCCATCAGGACCTGCTGTCTTGCCATTTTTTAACGAACGCACGGCAGCAAAAACTTCATTCTCTGTTATATCTGACTCAAGAGAATATGTGTTCACGTGCTGACCGTCATCCTCGGTCCACTGGCCATTATCATCTTCATTACCTTCACTGTCCACAGCATTTGAAACGTTGTCAGAATTGGACTGAAATACTTGAGGAAAATATGTGTACCACTGCTCTTTAATAATGTTATTTACTACAGACTTTTTAGAAATACAAGATCGCAACTTATTCCAGAATCCTGTCAGATTATTAATATTTGCATGTAATACCTCCAATGTCGACGTACGGTGGTTTTTCTTTTAATCCTCAGGAGCTCTTTATACTCACTTCATTTCTCGTTATATGAAGTTCTTAAACCATCATCATCCCCATGTCTGTAATACTGTCTCAAATCACATCTAAGTTCCTTTCTGCATTGACTACATTCTTGGTCGAACCATGGGTCTGATATTCCTTTTCCTACTGTTATCGTTTTCTTCATACATAAACAAGCACTGAGCAACGCTTCATTAAATATCTGTAGAGCTTTGTTAATGTCAGTATTTATTAAAGAGGATGTGTCCAGGACGGGGAAATCATGATGGTATTGCCTAAGTGCACTAAGTTGACGTATTATTGGTCAGGCTTAACACACCAAGGTTATCTTTGCACTCATACACGCATATGCACACTCATGCGCCCACCAAACATTCACCTCTCTCTGGGAATGGGATGTCACGCATTCGTTTCTCTCCTAACACGACTGAGCACAAGAATAAAATTTCTATGCTACTTACAATCAAACATGAAAAATCCAATTACACAAAATGAACAAATCAACACATAAAAGATCAATACTTCCTTAATCCTGGGTTATAATAAAATGGCTTCTTACCTGGCCAGGTTTTCACACACACAACCACGCTTTCACACCACACCACAGTTCTTGAAAAAGTCTCTTCAAGTCTTCTTCAGCACTGCTTGATGGTGACGCCCTTGGTTGACTGGCTCCAGGTTTCAGGACTGGGTCTTCGTGGTCGTCTCTGGGATCTCACGTAGAACTCTTCTTCTTCGTCTCTTTCACCCACCTCTGGGTTCAAATTCAGTTTGTCTGTCTTCACCCACCTCTGGGCTTCAAACTTAGTTTTCTTCTCTTCCAGCTTGTCTTTAACCCTAAGACTTTGCTGTCTCTTCTATCTCCCAGACCACGTTTCTCTTGACCCTTTCTCGTCCTGCCCACCCTTCTCTCTCTCCCCTGTCCTTCTCGCTCTCTCTCATGGTGGTCTTCTCCCCTCTCACGTTGTTCTCCCTCAGTTTATATAGGGATGGACACAAACGATTCCCCTTCAGGCCATGCCTTTGTCCATGCTGCTTCTCAAACCCCTGTTCACAAGTACCCTAAACTCTCCATTCGCTACATTCTTCCACACATCAGCATTTACACACATTCCTACCTAATTGATTAGCAAACACTTGGCACCAGATGGATATCGAAATTTCCCGCCGACTTCGGGGGTTACTTAACACAGTAGAAAGAAACTGGTGGAGAGCGTGGCAGCAGAGAGTCCTCAGAAGAGAAGCCCCCTTCAAGCAAGTGTTTCGGCCCTTATCTCCTGACACTCTAGGGGGGTTGGGCCACACCCGGTTCATGACTCCGGATGTCCCTCTGCTGCCCCTTTTTTTCCCATCTTGGGACGAGCCATGGCTGGGATTCGAACCCATGACCTTCTGGACATGCTCATTTTCCACTTAATGACTCGCGCTTTAACCACTGAGCCACAGGGACACCTGATATTTGTAGGGAAATTAAACCTTATGAAGTTCACTTTTGTTCCTCCTTGACCAGATCCAGCTTGAACACCTCTCTGCCGCTTCTGCCATTGCTTTCAGGGCTCTGGTTTTTTCCTTCCCTGCAACTGAGAGCTGTTTCATGAGGCTGTATGCAGACGTTCCTACAAACCCCCTAGCTCCAATTTCTGCAGTGAGGACTTTGACCTGATAGCCTTCTCTCCTCAGGCTGTTTGCCAGATCAGCATACTTTTCAGTCTTGTAGATTTGAGCTGCCTCCATTCTGTTTCTCATATGGCACCGTGAGCTCGATCATGATCAGCTGCTTGGTTGACTTAGAGTGGACTACTATGTCTGGTCTCATGCCACTCTTGCTGATGATCTCTGGGTGACTCTTCCATTCTGGGAGGTCTGCAGTGCACTCCCAGTCATCTGCCCCGTCCAGCAGACTCTGCCTGCATGTTTCGAGTGGCACTGTTGTTCTTGGCCATGATTTGCTGCCTCCTGCCGTGAAGAATGTTGCGGGTGCTTTTGGAGTCCTGATTTTCCCTTTTGTGGTGTTGGTACTAGCCCAGACTACTTGTACAATCTCTTTGAGCACTTGATTGTGCCTCCATGTGTACCTTCCTTGAGCCAGGGCTACTTTACATGAGCTTAGGACATGCTCCACTGTTTGTTTTTCATGGCAGAGGGGGCATGCAGGATCGTCTGTTTTCCCCACTTCACCAGGTTTGCATTTGAGGGCAGAAGGTCATATGCAGATCTGAGAATGAAGCTGATCCTGAGAGGGGCCATGCCCAAATGTCATTCCAAGTGAGACTTCTTTGGAGTGCATTCTCCCACGTTGTCCATTGCCCTTGCTGGCTCTGCTGGACTGCTTTTTGGAGTCTTTTTTGGTCTTCTTCTTTTCTCATCTCCTGAATCATCATGTCTCTTTTGGCTTTTCCTTTGGCCTTTGACCACCATTCAGTTTTGGTCACCCCCAGTCCTTGTCTGTTGGTCTGTGTGTGTCCTGTTATTTCTCTGATCTTGAGACTTTCTTTTGCAGAATCCATCGCCTCTTGAACTTTCCATTGTCTGCCTGTCTTCAGCTGGGGCTTGATTGCTTCTACCACCTTGTCTCCTGAGTCCTCCAGCATGCTTTGAAGTCTGATCTTCCCTGCTTTGTATTCCTCCAGGATGGATTTCAGTGGTAGTTTCAGCTTTGCTTGGCGACAGTACAGCGCTATGTCAGTCAGACAGGGTGGGACACCAAGCCGTTTCCTTGTGAACTTGTTGATTTTGGCTTCCATTGCCTCCACTATGCTGGTGCAGATGTCGTATATCATCAGAGGCCATAGGAGCTTTGGTATCAGCATGAACTGCAGACACCAGACCTTGTATTTGCCAGGGAGCCCACACTGGTCAATGGTCTCCAAGCCTTCCTCCGCCATCTGCTTGGTTTCTTTTGCTCTTTGTGTGTCTTTCAGCGTATCATCATACCATCTTCCAAGGCTCTTGACTGGTTCTTCTGTGACTGTTGGAATGGCCTGGTTGGCAACACTGAAGACCACAGATCTGGCCACTTTTCCTTTCCTCAGTGAGAGACTCTGTGATTTCTTTGGCTTGAACTTCATTCTGGATGAGGCAACTATGTCGTCCAGCCTCTCCAGCACATGACGTGTCTCGTCTTCTCTGGATGAAATCACTGTAGTGTCATCCATGAAGGCCTTGAGAGGAGGCATCTTGTATCCATTGCCAAGGTCTGTTTGTCTCGCGTTGTTTGTTGCTGCTTTCAAGATGAGTTCCATTGCCAGCACGAACAGTATTGGGGAAATTGCACAGCCCATTGCAATACCCACTTCCAAGTTGATCCAGTCTGTTGTGTACTCCTTGGTAGAGAACTGCATTGAGAAGCCATTGAAGTACTTCTTGAGCATGTCGCGGATGTTCTTTGGCACATGGTACATCTCAAGAGCCAACTGTATCATCTCATGGGGCACAGATCCATATGCGTTTGCCAGATCAAGCCACGCTACGTCCAGGTCTCTCTTTTCTGTTTTTGCTTTTTGGATTGCGTCCCAGATCATTGTGGCGTGTTCTACACAGCCAGCCACGCCTGGGATGCCACCTTTCTGGACTGACACATCCAAGTACTTGTTTTCCATCAGGTACTTGGTCAGCCTTGCTGCCATGACAGAGAAGAAGATTTTCCCTTCGACGTTCAGTAGTGATATTGGCCTGAACTGGCTGATGTCACTTGAGTTTTGCTCTTTGGGGATGTACACACCATCTGCCGTCATCCACTGGCCGCTGATCTTCTGGTTTCTCCAAGCCGATCGCAGCAGCCTGTGGAGCCACTCCAGCACCTTGGGACATTTCTTGTAAAGCTGGTAAGGTATTCCGTTTGGCCCTGGTGATGATTTGGCTCTGGCTTTGTCGACCACCTTCTTGATTTCCGCCAACGTTGGAGGCTTGCCATTGAACTGTTCCTCAGGGTTGGTTGGCCACACCAGACCTTGAATGTCGAGTGGTGCTTTGCTCTGTGGGTCAGAGTATGTTTTCCTCAGATACTGCTCAAGAACTCCTTTGTCCACACTTAGGGTCCCAGATTTTGGCTGCTCAAACAGTGTTCTGGCAAACTGGAAGGGGTCTCTGAAGAAGCGCTCTTGTGTCTTCTTCTTTTTGCTCTTCCTCTTCCTCGCAGATTCCGCTTTGCTGAGGGCGCTGTGTTTTTCTTTCAGGTCTTTCCACAGTTTTTCCAAGCCTTGTTTTTCAGCTGGCAGTGCGGTCTTCATTTGCATCTTGAGGTTTTTCTTTTGGACCCTGATCTTGTCCATCTTTTCTTGGCGTCTGGATTTCTTTGGAGGTGTTTTCTCTTTGGGTAGTTTTGCTCCATAGGCGTCTCTACATGTGGCATACACAATGTCCCCATATGTGGCTAGTTTGTGTTCCAGGGTGCTTTTCCCTATCAGTGCATCGAGTCTTTGGACGATTTTTGCATCCAGTTTCTCCCAATCTTCAGTTTCGTTTGCTCGTGGCAGGCTGAGTTTCAGGCGCCTGGCATCGAGGGCCTGTGCAAATTCCTACATATGCTATGTAGTGGCATTTATCGTTTTTGTACCAATTCACATTAATGTATATTTTGATGGTTCAGGCAGCATATAAAGAAAAAAATCTAACTCGTGTGTTGCCTGGCTATCCATGTGCGTATGGTGTGTGTGTGTGTGTGTGTGTGTGTGTGTGTGTGTGTGTGTGTGTGTGTGTGTGTGTGTAGGGAATAGTTATTACATGCATTTAAACTTTTGAGAGCGAGAGTCAGACAGCAAAACACGCACTGCACACCATCCGTAACATCTGGTGACCCCGTAGTTACATTTTTTTTGCTATTGAATTCAAAATCTCCTTAGTGGTAGTATTTGTTTTTGTGCCCCTATAATTTCCCCAATTAGAAGTGATAGGTCATGTTCACAGACTTTCCTTTCGAACAATTGAGTTGTGTTGTATTGTTTTGTTGTATGACTGTTTTTGTCTACTTTCTTTCCCGTCTCCAGCGTAACAGGATATCTCCTTTTGTATAGTTTCTGGAGATACGAGGGCCTAGTTCTTCCTTCCTTTGTGGGCTTTGGTTTCATTACCTTCGGTTATCTCTCTGATTATTTCTGTTTCTATCTTTACTTGGGAATTGTGTTGCTTCTTCAGCATTCTTAGGGTTCTTTTCTCTTGAAGAAGTGAGAGTGAGTGGCTGCCCTGAACCAGTTAAAAAAAAATTATCAGTTGTTTCATTTTGAATGCTTAGTGTGTGAAAAGAACATTAACAATACATTGATTATATTCGTTATTACTGTCATATCATTGCTTGATTTATACATGTTGCTGTTTAGTTGGCATTGATTACCGATTGTGCTTTTCATTCTCCCCATATCCTTGAATTTCTATTTCATTGTACATTTCTATCTTTTTGTTGGTTGGGTTTGATAATACTTAGTCTTTTCTTAAGAGTGATTGTCGTTAATGTTTGTTTGAAAAAGAAATCTTCTTTGGAATATATATATATATATATATATATTGTTAAAAAATATTTTAAAAATGAAGTGGTAAAATCTACAAGCTTGTTTCTAGCGTTGCTATCTTCAGGATGTCTTTTGGGGCACGCCAACGATCTTTTATGGCGTGCGGGACTTGATTTCAACTCTGTGTGTGCAGGTGGATCTCATTTGCTGCACGTGCGGCCTGTGGTTCTTATTGGGGCCTGTTCAGGTGGAATGTGCTAGCAAAGATTTCCACTTGTGCCTGCAATTGTTTACAATTTCTACTTTTGTGTTCAGAGTTGCTAAGTGTGGTTTGCATAATATTAACCATTTTTCTGTGGAGCATAGATTGCATCTTTTTGAAATATTGTTGTATGGTGTTGCTCTTTTTATGATTTTCCATGATATGTTGTAGTCTATTTTTTATCTTTGAGTCTCCAGATGTATTTGCTCAGCTCTGTTTGATTTTTGTAATTTTCATTTTTGAATGACTGTTTGTGGTTTGCGTATCTGGTTTTGAAAGTGTTTTCAGTAATCCCTACATATGTTTCTTCTTCATTTTCTGATGTTACCGTAGCTTGGTATACAATGTTGCTGTGAAGACATTTATTGCTCAGGGGGCACTGTTCTTTTTTAGTGCAGTTGCAAGATGTCCTTTCGGCACCCTTCTCTTTTATGTTGCTTTTCATTTTGTTAGATGAATCAATCATGTTTTTGAGGTTGGGCATACATGAGTATGACAGTTTAATGGTGTTTTTGTTGAATATTTTGGACAGTTTGTGTTCTTTTGGGAATGATGTTGCCAAGATTTTAAAGAATTCTTTTCCTACATTTGTTTTTACTTGTCCATCGTATGGTGGGTTGTACCATATGATCTTTCTTTTCCTATTTTTCTTAATTCTGTTCGTGTTGTTGTCTGGACTGTATTGTAGTTTGTAATTGTAACCACTTTTTTGTAATGCTTCTTGATATTCTGTTGCTGCATCATTGAATGCGTTTTCATTGCATGACAGGTTGGATAGTCTCTTGTTTATACCATTGGGTATTGTTTTTAGTATAGATGGTGGGTGGTTGCTTTTGATGTTTACGTAGACTGGTATGTCGTTGGGTTTTTTGTATGGTTTGTACACATGGTCATTGAGGTCTAATGTTATGTCTAGGTAATTCACTACTTTTTTGTTTGCTTCTATTGTGATTTTTAAGTTGTGGTTTTTAAAGATTTTACATAATTCTTTTTTCTTGTTTTCAATGGTTCTTGGATTATTGTTTAATGCAGCGAGGCCGTCATCTCTGTATAAACCGGCCTGTTTTCCAAGTTGTTTTTGGATGTTGGATAGCATGAATAGTCCGACTAGTTCACATGTTTCGGCACCATCATACGATCCCATGGTTACATCAAATGTGGAGTTTTTGCTCGTTTTTTTTAATCCAAGTTTCATTTCTGCTATGGAGTAAGGTTTTTTTGGTGTGGAAAATAATCTCCATTTCTGACTCTGTTATATTTGTGTGTTTGTTGGCAAATTTCAAAGCTTTGTTGAGTAGTTCTTCATCTATGGATGGATAGAAGTCTACTATGTCAAATGTAATGAACATTGTATTTCTCTGTTTGTTGAGTTTCTTAAAACCATTGTATGACTTCATAGCTGTTTTTCCAAAGGTTGTATTCGGTGTTTGATTTTATATCTTCTATAGCCTTTTCCAAAATTCTCTTGCTTATTTTGCCCAGTTCGGATTTAGATGGGTTTATTAGTCTACATGTTGGGTTGTTTTGGAAGTTAGGCTTGTGGTCTTTAAGTGTTATGAAGGCCTCCTTTGCTGCTGTTGCCTCTACCCTATCACTTAACTCCATGCGATGTGCAAGCTCTTTTTCTTTTTTGCGGATGTTGCTATGTGTAGTTTTATCAGCTTTCTTGTAGTTTTTCTGGATGTTTTTGTTTAAGAGTTGAGAGTATTCGTTTGGTTCCATTTTGTAAAAATTGCTCGTTTTGTCAGCCTTTACGAATATCTTTTTATCATTTTGGATTTGTTTTATATCATTTGCTAGTGATGTTTGAAAGTTGTTATTTGATTTTTTGAATTTAATATTGGCTATCAGTCCCTTCATTTTGTCTTCAAAAGGTTTCATTTCATCTATTGTCGGAGGTGATCGCCATGATTTGAATCCATATGTATTTTTGTCTTCATTCTTTGCATTTGGGTTTAGGAAGAAGAACGCCTTCCATCTCATGTTGCGCACAAATTTCTCGGTTTGTTCTATCAGTTTTTTAGTGTAAGTTTGTGGGTTTGAAAATGGTATGTTTTTAGTAGATTGCCTAAAGTTGATTTTCTCCATTTCAGATTTTGTCAGACCACAGTGCTCAACGTGAGGAGCGATTATTATGAACAATATAAAAAAGTCCTTAAAAAAGGACTTTTTTATATTGTTCATAATATATATATATATATATATATATATATATATATTAGTGGATAGAGGTTTCTAACCTTTTTTGCTTTTGTTAGCAATTGTTTGTTCTTTGGTCCACTAGTATTTGTGTCCAGTTGGACAGAACAATATTTCACATTTCATTATGGCACAGAAGGCTACGGGAGAAAGTCCTGTTGTGTCCTCTGTGGACGAGGACAAAGTCTTTGCTAAATATTTACAACAAGGTAAGGTATGTGGTCTGGAGGGAGAAGCTCTATTGAACTATGTTGACAAATGTATTGCCCAGGACATGGAAAGAGAGCAAAGAATGCGATTGAAAGAATGTCAGTTGAAAATACAGGAAGAAGAGATAACTAAAAGAGAGCAAGTACATATGCAGGAGGACACTAAAAGAATTCAGCAAAGAGAGATAGAGGAAACTAAAAGAATACAGTTACAAATAACTCCTCAGCAAGGTGCAGTCTCAGGTCAGGATAATGACAGTCAGGGTTCTGGTTTTCCCAGGTTTAACACCTCTCGCCATACGTTTCCTAAGTTGCCCCTTTTAAAGAAAGAACTGATGACATAGATAGTTATCTGTTTCATTTTGAAACTCATACTCGTTCTTTGGGTTGGTCAGAGAGTTTGTGGGTAACATACCTGTCTGCATTGCTTGAGGGTTCCGCTTTAGCTCTCTATCACAGTCTCGCAGAAAACAATGTTGTGTCTTTCGAGCTTCTGAAAGAGAGCTTGCTGAAAAAATGTCAATGTACTCCAGATGGTTTTCGTAAGCGTTTTCGTGAGGCTAAGCCTAGCTCAGATGAACCTTTCGATACCTTTGCAGTTGAACTTAAGCGTTTGTTTGAACCGTTGGGTCTCTTTGTCAAAAATTGATGTCTTTTGAAGGTGTGGTGGATCTTATCTTGCGTGAGCAGTTCTTGGTGTGTATCTCCAAGGACTTGGCTACTTTTCTGTGTGAAAAAGATGTGAAAACTTTTGATGATATGATCAAGTCTGCAGAATCATACAGACGTGCTCATCCCACTAAGGTGCTTTCTAGGAAAGCTGATGTAAACATTTTTGCTTCTGTTGGGTACGGAACTCCTGGTCAGTTCGATAGAGATCCATATCCTGGTCAGTCTGATAGAATTCCATACCATGATCAACCTGCTAAAGCCCCTTATAAGACTGAAAGCGGAAACAGATATTCTACTTTTCAAAACAGTGGCCACTACTCTGGTTCCTCAGTTGATTGTGGAAGTAACTTTGTTGGTAGCTGTTATTGTGGTCGTGGTAACCATCAGAGCTTTGGTTACTCAGCTGGTCGTGGAAATAACTTTGGTGGTAGCCATTATCGTGGTCGTGGCGCCCGTCATACCTCTGGCAGTAAGAGTTCCTCAGAAAGTGCTTCTGATCAGTTTGCAAGTGTTGTGTGTTTTGTGTAAAAAGACAGGATATGTAGCTGCTAGGTGTCCATGGAAATCAGGTAGAAACCCTGTAGAATTTGTACCCTTAGCCACCTGGATAAGTGTCCTTTTGTAGATGGTAACTCTACTGTTGTCGCGAACTCAGCTGACAGCAAACAGTCCAGTGTTTGTTGTTCTGTTCTTGATACTCCTTTTGCTTGTCTAGCGGCTAGTGAGTTCACAGGCAAATTACATTTGGAGTCTTGTTCTGTGAATGGCACTTTGAGCTCTGTTCTGCATGGTACTGGTGCTACCATTTGTGGCGTTCGCAAACGGTTTGTTTCTGACAGTCAGATGTTAGGAACCACAGTGATGTGTGTTTCTTTTGGTGGCCGTGTGGATGAGTTTCCACTGACTACAGTTTCAGTCAGTTGTCCTTATTTTGTGGGCGATTTAACTTGTTGTGTCTTGGATAGCCCTGTCACAGATCTCATCGTGGGTAATGTTCCTGGAGTTTCTGTAAGCGGTGAGTCCAGTGATGTATCTGTTGAACCTTTCTCTTCAGCTGCTGTTACGAGGGCTAGAGCTAAACATGTTTTGGACAAAAAGCCTTTGTGTCAGATCTCTGATGATCTGATCATTTCCCGTTCCGATCTTGTTCAGAAACAGAAGGATGAGTCATTGAAGTCTTGCCTTTTTCAGTTAGCGTCTTTGATGTGTCTGCTGTGTCTACTTCTGATGTTTTACCGACAGTCGTTCTTTCACAAGGTACTTCAGTGCCTTGGTCAGAGATAGCACCTTTGGCTTGTTCTCCAGGAGTTGGCCTTTCTGTGGATCCCTCTCAGGTGTCTGTTTGTACTGTTCGTGAAGTGGTTTGTACAGCTGGTGTCGTCCAGGAATGTGATGACGCTTTACCCATTCCCACTTTAACTGTTTCAATGGCGTCTTCTAAGCCAGATGAAAATGTTCGTTCTGTACAGTTTGATCGTGCTTTGTCTGACAACAGTTCCAGGGAGTTGCGTGCAGTCTTTGATGATTTTCATGACATTTTGCCTCCTAAACCAGTTCTTTCTCAGGTGTACTAAACCAGATCCCTCTTACTTCAGATGCACCTGTTAGAAAGAAGCGTTATGATATCCCCTTTTTTGCCAAAGAGGTTGTTGAGAGAGCGATTGGTATCATGTTAAATTTGGTATCATTGAGCCATCAAATAGTCCGTATGCATCTCCAGTTGTGTTGGTCAGGAAGAAAGATGGTACGTGACCTCTCCCGTTCATGTCAGAATCAATTGATCTTTTAGGAAGTGAGTCTCCTTGTGTGAACTGTAGTTTTGGGATGCTGTTTTGATGTGTGATTTCTCGGTATGTGTTTTCTGCTGTTTGTTTACGTCTTAAAAAAAAAGACCCAATTCGGTCATTGTTTTTTTTGTTGTTGTTTGTCACGAACAGCGACCGCCGATCAGGGTACATTTTTGAAATAAAGTACCAACCCTTTAAGTTGACCAGAACATGGTATATTCAGCGGGGAATCAGAGCTGCCAACATCTGTAATCCTCATCAGGGTGCACTGTCAGGGGGCTGGTACTCTGCCGCTGACCGTATGGGCACATGAATGAGCGCTTGTTGGGGGCTGGGCTGCCTATTCCTTGTAGAACAAACGGGGCTTGTCTGGACATAGGTCGGGGGCTAGCCTTTGAGTTGGGGATCACAGAGGAGGTCGACCCTCCGATGGGCCGGTGTGTTTGTGTTGGCCGGTTGGAGAGAGCGTGTCAGCCTGACTGTCAAAGGGGCAGGCAATCCTAGACGCCCTTTGACTCTCCCTGGTCCGTGGGTTAGAGTTATCTCCCCTGTCCCGTACTTCCGCCTTTCTCACCCCATGGGTCTTGGTGCCGTGGTCAACACGCAGTGGGGATCCCGGGTTGGGGGGGAGGGGGGGGGGGGGGTGGCTGGATGTTGGTTGGTTGAGACAGGGTACTGGATAGAGATGTGTTGGCCAATGAAGTTACTATGTGTGAAGCTGAGGGGGTGTGTCCCCCGAGTGTGTGTGACATATGACGTGTTTTTAAGTTAGCGAGACTTGGACACAACTGCGCTCTCGTTCACCGCTCTCAAGCAACGTACAACACCAAGGAGAGGCCTGAGACTCAGGGGAAGTGTGAACTCTGTGGACTCACGAGGAGACCACGAGAGCGAGACCCATAGTGCAGGATCACAGCAGCTCTCTGAGACAGAGAACAGGGGTGTCTGTGACTGTGACGAGATCCGACGGGGGGAAAGGCCAACCCCCTAATCTCGTGAAGGTTTGGGTCTGCCCTACTTGTAGTGTTTGTCTGGGACATGCAACCAGTAGGGATTTTGGAGACTGTCACCCAGCGTTCCTAGATTCCCGTCGTTCGTGTGACTTCCGTGAATCTCCGGTGAGGGAACTTTGGGTGTCAAGTGTGAGAGAGGAGTCGGCGGCAGTGCCCTGAGATTCCTGTGCGTGACACACCTCCAGTCAGGTGTGACCAATGGTGAAGTGTCGGTGCGTCGGCAGTACATAGGAGACCCCCACAGGACGGTCCAGTGGGCGGAGTGACCAGGGACTTGGGCAAAGTCTAACAGGCCCAGTGTATTGCCGAAGCTCCAGAAGTGGAGCAGAAGAGGGGGACATCCCTGGCAGACGTCCGGCGCCGACGACAACCTGGGAGGCTGAGTGGGGGCGAAGTGCGGCCCCGACTGGAAACCGGCACCCTGGCTGAGACTCCAGGGACCAACAAGTGGGCAGGGGTAGGCCAGCAGAAACTTGGAGGTCACCCCCTCGCCTTCATCCTCAGGTGTGAGGGTGTAAAGTCCGTGCCAGCAAGGACAACGCGACGACAGTACGAGGCAAGAAGTGGGACGGCGTCCCCACAGACATTGAGAACTGTGTGAGCCTAGCTAAGTTCGAGTGTGTGTGCGTGTGTGTGAGTGGGTGTGAGACCCCCCCCCCCCCCTTCCCCCTCCGAAACCTAAGGTGAGGCAAATATTCTCCATGTCTTTGCTATGATACTTGTTGATTCGTGTGTGGGTGTATGTATGTGATGTCAATGTTCTCATCATATCATACTCCTAGTGCGGCGCGTTCATCCATGTTCTTTCTTATTTTGATTTTTTGGGGATGAGTGGTAGGACTTCAAACTTTGGTAGTAATATCCATTGTTCACAGCCGACTTATATAATTTCAGAGCTGGTGGGAAGAACCAAGGTGGGGGCCCGGAGCTACCAATGATCAATATTGGTTAAGAATAAGTTTCTTTGATTGAATAAATGTTCTTATTGATTCTATAAATTGTTTTCATTGAATTGTAGAAATTGTTTCCTCGGTTTTCCCGCATGTTTATGGGTGGAGGGCGTGCGTTACGAGGAGCGCGAGTGATGCATATAGAATATGAATATAATATTCCTGCTAAAGCATTCACACGTCTACCCCACCCATAACATTGTTTTTTTTTGTCTTTTTTTGAGGAGGGGTAGTATTGTGATGTCAACGTAAATTATGACGTCAACTTGAAATGACATAGGAACATGACGAAAATAATAATATATGACGGGAGAAGGGAGCAAGAACTAACGGCCGAGGCTTTGGTATCCAGCCTACTTTAATTTGTTTTAATCGTCGTTTTCTCCGTAGTGATACTATGTGGAGAGGCTGACTTTCAAGTCAGTAGTGCGTCGAAGTTCATTGTGTATGTGCGATACTTCTGATGACGGTAAAAGCGAAACATGTACCAGGAAATTTCTTTGTTATAAAAATTTTGTGAATGCTGTGTCGCCGAGAGTGACTGTTCAAACTCCTGCAAGAATATTTATGTGCTCTAATTGTACCACCACATTGTGTCGGTGGGCTGAGTTTATTGATGTGAACATTGTAATATCAATACATGGAGAAGCTAATTTTTGTTTTAGATCAACAATTCGTCGAAGTTTGTTGTGTTATATGGGACTTTGCTGAAATTGTGTTCGCCGGTGATTCAATATGGTTTACTGTGCCTTGTGAATCTGCGGTTCTTCTTCTGATAGCTCGACGTGATTTATTGTGCTTGCCGTGTGGGGACCCTGGTTATTCTTCTTGGTTTATCATTGTTGCTGTACCAGTAAATATTCAAGTCGCCAGTGCTCGTGAGCGGCTCTGTTTGACGTATGGCGACCCTGGTTCTTTTCTTCTTCAGATAGTTGAACGTGATTTTTTTTGTGCCTTGTGAATAGTGTACTTTTTAGATTCAGATATCGTTGTATTTGTGAGCGGCTGTGCTTGCCGAGTGGAGATCCTGCTTCTTCTTCTGTGTCTCCTTTTAATGAAAGTCTCTTGAAGTTTTTCCTCTTTTTTGACAGCACCTGTTTGCGCTAGTGATTGAGTTTGTGCATGTAACTAGTATTTGCACCATGCCGTTGGATGGTCTTTCTTTCTGGACAAGATGTGGTTGTTTTCTGGAGATATTAACGAAGTCACAATATGTATCATATCTGTCAGTATGTCATCAGCACATGCTTATTAGTACATGTCATACTTGGTCATACAACATTAGATCATGCCATGTTGACGATCGATCGTCAGTATACGTCATCTCTACCAAGGAAGTGATCAGTGCACGTCATGTCTGAGGATGCTCATTAGCGCTCGTCATATTTCATCATACGTCTTTACGACATGTCACATTTGACGATGGATCAACAGTACACATTATCTCTGAAGTTATAGGTATACGCTATAAATGCCAATGTCACCAGCACATGTCATATATGCCGTTAAGCCACCAGTAGACATCATATTTGACAATACGTCACCAACACACGTCATGTCTGACCATGAGTCATCAACACGCGTCATGTTTGTAGGCTCTGACAGACAGCCTCACTCTGGAGGGGCAAACGAAGAAGTCAGACCATCTACTGCCAACACTGCTGCTATCCATCATAATGACAATGATGATGATGCCCCGCCCAACGTCCGTACCGTTGCCCAGGACGCTCCTGCAGCCCCCTACACTGCTGACCGAGTTGTTCTGCAGCCACTGAAGGCTCCGTCATCTTCGCTGAGTGGATCACCGTGTGGAGACCACGACTGTTCAATTCACTATAATGATGGTGTCAGTGACATCCTGGTGACCGCAGACAGACGAGTGGTTTAATGGATCCTCAAGCGTAGGCTCAATGATTGTCCCCTACATTTTATACTATTTGCATAATGTCTTTAGTTTTTCAGCAACTTTCTTCCTCCCCCACACTTTCGTTTGGTTTCATTTACTCCTCGTCGCTGGCTGCTTTGGGGGTGCTATTGGATTCTTTTTTGCACCCTTGGTGGTGAGAACACCACAGTATTATGGACTGTGGTGTGTCTGTATTTGACGCCAGGAGCGCAGACACAACCAGCCGTGTCTCCCTGATGAGTTCCGACCCAGCGGACGAAGTGCCTCGGAGCAGGCAATACAAATATATCTGCCTTCAAAAGGGATTGCGATGGTTCCCTTATGCAGCTAGTGAAGAGTTTTCATATCTGTAACATGTTTTCTTAATTTCATGTTCCCAGTTTCTCCATCTTCAAACTCCCCCCCCCTCCTTAAGTCCAAATCTTTGCCAAGTCATTACTATGAAGACAGTTCAGTTGTTGGCCTGCGCTTGTTTTTTCCCCCACTATTAGATTGTTCGTCTATGTATTTGTCTGACTTTATTCAAGTTTAAAAGGCTGTGCCAGTCTTGAATAAAAGTTACTCTGTCTTAGGTTTCTTATGGGAGCAAAAATATCCCACTTGTTTACTGTTTATCGTTTACTGTTCCCTGCCTCATTTCATTTCCGAATAATTTTCTTACTTTTATGTTCCCATTTTCTTCATCTTCAACACGTTTCATTTAAAAGTTCAAATCCTTGCCAAGTCATTACTATAATGACGGAAGAATTGTTAGCCTGCACTTGTTTTTCCCCACTACTTAATTGTTCAGCATTATATATATATATATATATATATATATATATATATATATATATATATATATATATAGAGAGAGAGAAGAGAGAGAGAGAGAGAGAGAGAGAGAGAGAGATTGATAGAAAGATATATGAGTGCATATTACAATGCAGCTGATAAGAACAGTACAAACCCACACACTCTTTTCACTAAATTCGTGCACACATACACCCATTTACACTCACATAATCAAACATAGCACATAGATGCAGAAGCACATGGTGTTTAGATGGACACGCCACTGCCAAACCTACTGCTGAGAGAAAACACGAGTTTCGTGGCCAAATTTCAGAGGTGAGGAAGTGGAGTCTTGTAAGTTGCGGGGATACAGTTCCACGCCGTCGGGGCTTGAAAAGAAAAAGATCTTTGCCCTTAGGTCTGGAATAATGTAATCTTCGAAGTTGAATATAAGAAAAGGAGAGAGCCGGGAAGACAGTGTGAAAGACCGGCTAACTCTTAATAAGCTGCAAGTCTTCTTCTTCTTCTTCTTCTGGAACACTCAGATGGTGATGCCAGTTGCCTGCACGAAATTGGATGTCCTTCGAAGGTCCGCCATGTCCCCGTAGAGCTTGGCCCTCAGAGCCACTGACTCCAGTCATGTGTCCTGCCTGGCAGTAGCATGGAGGTGACAGTCCCTTGTAGTATGTGCTCGGTAAAATCTTCAAGGTATTGATCAAGACACAGAACAGACCATAGCCTGTCCCAAACATTTTCTTCCACATCCTTCTCTTCCCTGAGTCTGATTAACGATATAGGCGTATCTTTTTCTTGTTCTGCTCGCAGTCTTGGTGTAACTCTCGACCAAATTGTTTTCGTTCAATATTTTGTCGTTCAACAACACATTTCAAGTGTATGTGAAGCCGCGTGGATGACATTGCGTAGGATCTGTTCTGTCCGTCACTATCTTTCTGCTGATGCAGCCAAAAAATTGTTTTGTGTCAATCGAGGACACAGGGAACAAATATCGAAACTCATTCACCTTTGGCAAAGACACATACAACTGTAACTCTGAGTGTAACAAATCTATCTATCTATCTATCTATCTATCTATCTATCTATCGATCGATCGATCGATCGATCTGTCTCTCTATCGAGATCTATCTACCCCCGACCTCTCTCTCTCTTTGCGTGTGTGTGCATATGTCTTACATGACCTAAATAAACGGCACATGAAAAAATATTTAAGCTTCCAGATTATGAATAAACAAAACAGAACAAACAAAGAAACTTTCGTAGAAAAGTACATGGAAGACACACAAAGAAATGAAGAAAGTCACCCAATGTAGATTAACGGGGTACAGAACAAATATAGAAATTTATGCCATGTGTGTAAAGGGACAAAGAACAAATACAGAAACTTATGCCATGTGTGTAAAGGGACATGGAACAAATACAGAAACTTATGCCATGTAGTAAAGGGGACACAGAATAAATACAGAAACTTATGCCATGTAGTTAAGGGACATGGACCAAATACAGAAACTAATGCCATGTGTGTAAAGGGGACACAGAAGAAATACAGAAACTTATGCCATGTAGTAAAGGGGACACAGAATAAATACAGAAACTTATGCCATGTAGTTAAGGGACATGGAACAAATACAGAAACTTATGTCATGTAGTAAAGGGAGATGGAACAAACACAGAAACTTATGCCATGTGTGTAAAGGGACATGGACCAAATACAGAAACTAATGCCATGTGTGTAAAGGGGACACAGAAGAAATACAGAAACTTATGCCATGTAGTAAAGGGGACACAGAACAAATACAGAAACTTATGCCATGTAGTAAAGGGGACACAGAACAAATACAGAAACTTATGACATGTAGTAAAGGGACATGGAACAAATAACGTTCCCCCAATGGTAAATAAGAGGAAAGCATAAAATAGGAACATCACGTGTGTAAATAAAATGGCACAGAACAAATTAAGAAGTTCCCCAGTTTGAATAAATGAGGAACGGAACAAATATTACAATTTACTCTGTGTTCATAAAAGAGACATGAAACAAATTTAAAACTTCCGCAATGTAAATAAAACGATACAAAGAAGCAACAGGAAACTTCCTCAATATAAATCGAACTCACACAGGACAAAGAAGAAATTTAAATCAAGGGTTTTACATAGGTGTTAACTTCGTCGGAAGATTTGTAAAAATCGCACTCAGACACTCAATATATGAGCTTGATGGGAAACACACACTTACAGACTGACATCCAAAAGATTCCATCAAATTGCAAAATATGTCTCTCTATAGTATCTGAACTTAAGTATAATTGCTGCTAATGTAATGGGCATATTTGGCGTGCCTTTGTTACCTTTCAAAAACTTTATTTCATGCTTTGTTTTGGGGATACTCTAGATAAAAGTAAAATACAAAAGCAATATAGTCTTCCAAATAAAAACAAGAAGTGTTATTTATGATGAAAAGCGAAATTAATCGTTGTTATGCATATTCTAGCTAAAAGTAAAATTCAAAAGCAGTATAGTCTTCCAAATCAAAACAAGAAATGTTACTTTATGTTGAAAAAGAAATCAATCGTTTCTCTAAATTACATTCTTGATGATGCCATTTTTGTTGTTGAAATCTACTCCACTGTGGAGGCTTGAAAACGATTGTAAAGAATTCACTGCGAAAACTGTCACAAAATCTAAACGATGAATGAAAGAAAAGATACAATCAGGTATGTTTAGAGGAGGAATGCTGTGTCCTGATGAATAAATGATGCTGGAATCATGATTATGGACATATGTAGTCATTAGGATGACCACATACATACGCGGGTGCGACATCCCAATGATGCTGATTTGCCATGTACACCGATCTGAATCACCTACTGCACAGTTCCATAGCACGTTGTGCCATAGTCGGCTGAAGAAAACAATGCTCACAAGTGTGATGTACAAATTTATACTATACACTGTCAGAATTGCATTCATCTAGAATGGTGAATGGAAGTCCATGTGGTCACAATACAGGGTATGGTTCAAATTGTCATCAATAGTCCGTTGACTGCTTTCTTTTATGTTTTGTTCAACCATGTCACTTGTCTTATGATGAAACCTTGACTTAAGCCTTAATCTCCTCTGCTCACCATCAACAAAAAAAGAAAAAAAAGAAAAGAAAAGTTGCACTGGACAAGTAATCAAAATTAAAGTGATCACGAGAGCAGAGAATGAAGGACTTCAGAATTTGAGGTTTGTTTATACTGATCAAGGAGAGATGATCAAGGATGCTGAAGATAATGTCACCGAGTTCCAGTCTGGTCGGAGACTACATGACAGGACTGTATTTTATAATTCTTCTCGGCGTCAACCAGGCCCGAGAGATACTGACAGTTGTAGTGTTGCTCAGGAAATTTGAGCAGCACCGTCAGAGACGATTCCATCTAGCTTATGAAACTCTACTGAGTGGTTTCAGTTTTCCCAGTTGAGCTTATACTGCACTCAGTTCTTTCTAGGAATTGGCCAGGGCAGAAAAATTCTGTAAATAAATGGCTTTGATGGGAATCGACCCACCACCTCCAAGTCTATGAGTCCTCGACGCTAACCACTGGACCACGACGGCCCTGAAATTGAATTTCAACTGAAATGTCTATCCATTTCTCCGTAATCTGAAATGGCCTCATAGGGGAAAGAAACCCAGCATACAGTTGCCGCACAATGCTATATATCCTTTCACCTATGATTATGGACATATGCACTCATTAAATGATCTCCTCTCAACTATTACAAGACTGCACTTTTCACGTGCCGCCATTTAAATGTTTCACTTCCGCCGTAGTCGTCCATCTTACTCAGCACATACTATTCATCATGGCCATTTTGCTCTTCTACTGAAAAGCTCAGAAGACTTTGCAAAACAGACTCCACATATCTGAAATCGCTACCATTATCTGCACAACTTTTCATTTCCGTCCAGTTTACGCAAACAAGCTCAAGTCATAATTTGTTTCGATGTGAGTCGTGTTGTAAGCCGTGCGTGTTGGATGGAAGTGTGTAGGTAGAGGAAAGGAACGAGTGTAGTAAAGGAAGGAACTGAGTGTAGGTAGAAGGAAAGGGAACTGAGTGTAGGTAGAAGGAAAGGGAACTGAGTGTAGGTAGAAGAGGAAAGGGAACTGAGTGTAGGTAGAAGGAAAGGGAACTGAGTGTAGGTAGAAGGAAAGGGAACTGAGTGTAGGTAGAAGATGAGAAAGAAGGGAACTGAGTGTAGGTAGAAGGAAAGGGAATTGAGTGTAGGCAGAAGGAAAGGGAACTGAGTGTAGGTAGAAGGAAAGGGAATTGAGTGTAGGCAGAAGGAAAGGGAACTGAGTGTAGGCAGAAGGAAAGGGAACTGAGTGTAGGTAGAAGGAAAGGGAACTGAGTGTAGGTAGAAGGAAAGGGAACTGAGTGTAGGTAGAAGGAAAGGGAACTGAGTGTAGGCAGAAGGAAAGGGAACTGAGTGTAGGTAGAAGGAAAGGGAACTGAGTTAGTTAGGGAGGGGGATAGCGGTGGTTTGGATGCTTTTGACTTCAGTCAGTGCATGGTAAGTACACAACACCTTCAGTTGCTAATGTTAGGTAGTGCCATGTCTTAATATTATGATTATGATTATTATGATTTTGATTATGATAATGATGATGATGATGATGATGATGATTTTACAACAACAACAACAACAACAACAATAAGAACAACTACTACTACTACTACTCTTACTACTACTACGCTTACTACTACTACTACTACTACTGCTGCTGCTTCTGCTGCTGCTGCGGTTGCTACTACTGCTGCTCGTGGTGGTGGTATTACTATCATGATGATGATGATGTGTTAATGACATTGACTTTATGGAACATTTCTTTTATTATTGCCCACCCGTGTATAGACTGTGGGAAGAAATAGAAAGGTTCATACCAACTATGGTTGGAAAAACGCTAAAACTGTCGTTGGCTGATGTAATGTTTGGTGTGCAAAATAAAAAATTCAATAAGATCGAAAGAGCAGCAGTTAATCATATTCTTTTAATAGCTAAAATGTGCATTAGTATAGCTCGAAAAACAAAAGCGTTGCCTGCTTTATAAGTCATATTTGAACAACACTTGCAACTGAGAAAAAAGTATATACCGTTCTTCCAATCTTATTGAAATATGTTAAATAATTACAATGGCCAGTGACTCTAAGATAATGATACTATCATAAATGACATGATTCACATATGATAACTTGGAATAAAAAAAAAAATGAAAAGGTACACTCACACCCACAAGTATACACACTCACGCAAGTTCACACATATGCACGCGTGCGCGCGCGCACACACACACACACACACACACACACACACACACACACACACACACATATGAACCCGCACGAGTGCGCGCACGCACAATTCCTTTTTTTTTTTTTTTGCTCTTAATTCTATGAATACTTTATTACCCTTATGTTGATTTAATTGTATCCATTTATTAGAAAGAAGTTATCACAGCAGTATGAAAGTGTCAGTACACCACACATCAGTACATAAACAAACCCAGACATTTTGTATCATTCTCCTACACACTAAAACTATCAAACAATTCTCCATCGGTAATGTACACACAGATTCTGCATGGTGAGCGTGAGTCAAGAAAGAAAGGAAAAAAAAAAAAAAAAAGACGGCCTTAAAAAAATGAAAAAAAAAAATGAAAAAAGAAGAAGAAGAAAAAAAGGAAAAAAATAACAAGAAAAAGGAAAAAAAAAAAGTAAAGGCGGTGGGAAAAAAAAAGACAGACAGACAGACAGACACACACACACACACGCGCGCGCGCGCGCGCACACACACACACTCACACACACACACACACACACACCGCGCGCGCGCGCGCGCGCGCGCGCACACACGAGAGAGAGAGAGTACATTTTAAGTGCACTTTGGCTAGAAATCTGACCTTGAACTTGTGCGACAGGTCAGCTATGGTATGACCTAATTTTTTTTCTGTCTCAACCTCTGTGCCACCTCAGTGGCAGTGTTCCCACGCCGCTCATTCCGACACCCCGTCCACAACC
>CM065719.1:25318457-25328457 GCA_033310375.1 Conus canariensis
TTACTATAATCGTCCCCCACCCCCACTACTTTTAATTTCAAATAGCAAAACGCGGTTGTATATATTTGTATGGTATAGTACCGTACAATACAGCACAGTCCACAATGCAAACATGTACTGAACTACATGGCGTTGTTTACTGTTACACCACAGTGGAACATTGCTCAGTACAGCACATGACAGTAGAAATCGGACGGCAGAACACACAACACAACACAGACATTTTCTTGTGCTTTTGGCGTCATGAAGAGTGTTTCTAATATTTACTTTTGTATGTGCTTACTTGTTCATATCACGAAAAGGAACTTTGCCATTTGGAGCTGTTGACGTTGGAAATTGCTATTCGAAGAAATACAGTTTTCTGTTGTTTTGTTTCTTTGTTTGTTTCTGTGCCGATTCTTTGACATGAAATGAACACAGCAACTGCATTACACTATAGCACAGCACTGCATATGGGGCAGTGGAGCATAGCATTACACTATGGCACAGTACTGGATATGGGGCAGCGGAGCATAGCATAACACTATGGCACAGTACTGGCTATGGGGCAGCGGAGCATAGCATTACACTATGGCACAGTACTGGATATGGGGCAGCGGAGCATAGCACTAGAAATACAACACATTACAATGTAACCTATCGCAATGCCCAGTAGGGCGTTACATACAAGGTATCATCAACTAAAATGTAATGTAAGGTTTGCTCAGTATATGATGGTGCACGCTGTCCGGCAAAAAACAACAACCATGTAATATGTACATACTCTATCAGTATTGTACATTTACACACTAGAATGCATCAAAATTAACTATACATACATACATGCATCCATCCATACATACAAATATATAGGTCTGCCTTCGAGAGGGATTACGATGGTTCCCTCAGGCAGCTAGTGAAGGGTTTCTCATATTTATAATATATTCCCCCATTTTCTTCATCTTCATTTTTTTTTTTCTCTCTAAAAGTTCAAATCTTTGCCAAGTCGTTACCATAATGACTGAAGAATTGTTAGCCTGCACTTGTTTTCCCCCGCTACTTAATTGTTCAGCATTATATATATATATATATACATATATACACATATATATATATATAAGACAAGTATTTAAGAGGAATATTAAAATTATCTACAAATTTGTTTCTAGCGCTCGGCTATCGTCAGGATGGAGTTTGGGTTGCCCACCGCCGGTGTTATATAGCGTGTGGGGCCCGGTTGCAGCTGTTTTTACGTGCGTGTTGGTTGCACGTGTTTTCTGGGGGTTTCAGGTTGTTGTACGGGGTGTGTTCACTAACAACGATTTCCATTTATGCCTGCAGTTATTTACTATTTCTGTTTTAGTATTAAGAGTTGCTAAGTGTGGTTTACATAGTATTAGCCATTTTTCAGTTAGGCATAGGTTGCATCTTTTTGAAATATTGCTGTATGGTGATGCCCTTTTTATGATTTTCCAGGATATGTTGTAGTTTATTTTTGCGTCTTTAAGTTTCTAAATGTATTTGCTCAGTTCAGTTTGGTTTTTGTATTTTTCTTTGTTGAATGACTGTTTATGGTTTGCATATCTGGTTTGGAAGTGGTTTTCATGTATGTATGTTTCTTTTTCATTTTCTGATGTCACGGTAGCCTGGTATACAATATTGTTGTGAAGACACTCTGTCACTGCATGACAGATTTGATAGTCTCTTGTTTATGCCGTAAGGTATGGTCTTTAATACGGCATGAACAAGAGACTATCAAATATGTCATGCAGTGAGAGAGTGTTCAACAATGCAGCAGTAGAATACTAGGAAACACTACAAAGAAGTGGATATAATTACAAACTACAGTACAACCTAGATAACAACACAAATAAAAGCAAGAAAAATAGAAAAAGAAAAATCATATGGTACAACCCCCCATACGACGGGAAACTCAAAACAAACATAGGGAAAGAATTCTTCAAAATCTTAACAACTTCATTTCCAAAAGAACACAAACTGTCTAAAATATTTAACAAAAACACTGTCAAACTATCGTACTCATGTATGCCCAACCTCAAAAACCTAACTGATGCATCCAACAAAATGAAAACCAACACAGCAAAGAAGGGTGAAGAAAGGAAATCTTGCAATTGCACCAAAAAAGAGCAGTGTCCACTAAGCAATAAATGTCTTCACAACAATATTGTATACCAGGCTACCGTGACAACAGAAAATGAAAAAGAAATATACATAGGGATCACTGAAAACCACTTCCAAACCAGATATGCAAACCACAAACAGGCATTCAACAAAGAAAAATACAAAAACCAAACTGAATTGAGCAAATACATTTGGAAACTTAAAGACGCAAAAATAAACTACAACATATCCTGGAAAATCATAAAAAGGGCATCACCATACAGCAATATTTCAAAAAGATGCAACCTATGCCTAACTGAAAAATGGCTAATACTATGTAAACCACACTTAGCAACTCTTAATACTAAAACAGAAATAGTAAATAACTGCAGGCATAAATGGAAATCGTTGTTAGTGAACACACCCCGTACAACAACCTGAAACCCCCAGAAAACACGTGCAACCAACACGCACGTAAAAACAGCTGCAACCGGGCCCCACACGCTATATAACACCGGCGGTGGGCAACCCAAACTCCATCCTGACGATAGCCAAGTGCTAGAAACAAATTTGTAGATAATTTTAATATTCCTCTTAAATACTTGTCTTATCTAATGTTGCTCCCCAAGGGGTTGAGCACTTGTAGAATTGCTTTAGGCTTTTTAACCTTACTGATATATATATATATATATATATATATATATATATATATATATATATATATGTATATGTGTGTGTGTGTGTGTGTGTGTGTGTGTGTGTGTGTGTGTGTGTGTGTTTGTTTGTTTGTTTGTTTGTTACAGTTGATAAAAACAGTACAAAGCCACAGACACTTTTTTTTTACTAAAGTCTTGCACACATACACCCATTTACACTCGCATAACCAAACATTGCACACAGATGCAGAAGCACACGTTTTTTAGATGGACATGCCACAGCTAACCTACTGCTGAGAGAAAACACGAGTTTCGTGGCCAAATTTCAGAGGTGAGGAAGTTGGAGTCTTGTAAGTTGCGGGGGATACTGTTCCACGCCGTCGGGGCTTGAAAAGAAAAAGATCTTTGCCCTTAGGTCTGGAATAATGTAATCTTCGAAGTTGAATATAAGAAAAGGAGAGAGCCAGGAAGACAGAATGAAAGACTGGCTAACTCTTAATAAGCTGCAAGTCTTCTTCTTCTGCTTCTTCTTCTTCTGGAACACTCAGATGGTGATGCCAGTTGCCCGCACGAAGTTGGCTGTCCTCCGAAGGTCCGCCAGGTCCCCGTAGAGCTTGGCCCTCAGAGCCACTGGCTCTGGCCATGTGTCCCGCCTGGCAGTAGCATGGAGGTGACGATGTAGAAACTTATGCCATGTAGTAAAGGGGACACAGAACAAATACAGAAACTTATGCCATGTAGTAAAGGGGACACAGAACAAATACAGAAACTTATGCCATGTAGTAAAGGGGACACAGAACAAATACAGAAACTTATGCCATATATTAAAGGAGACACAGAACAAATACAGAAACTTATGCCATGTAGTAAAGGGGACACAGAATAAATAGAGAAACTTATGCCATGTGTGTAAAGGGACACAGAACAAATACAGAAACTTATGTCATGTAGTAAAGGGGACACAGAACAGATGCAGAAACTTATGCCATGTGTGTAAAGGGATATGGAACAAATACAGAAACTTATACCATGTAGTAAAGGGGAAACAGACTAGATACAGAAACTTCTGCCATGCGTGTAAAGGGACATGGAACAAATACAGAAACTTATGCCATGTAGTAAAGGGGACACAGGACGAATACAGAAACTTATGCCATATGTGTAAATGATCATGGAACAAACGCAAACATTTATGCCATGTGTGTAATGGGGACGTGGAACAAATACAGAAACTTATGCTATGTAGTAAAGGGGAAACAGAACAAATACAGAAACTTGTGCCATATGTGTAAAGGGACATGGGACAAATACAGAAACTTGTGCCATATGTGTAAAGGGACATGGGACAAATACAGAAACTTATGCTATGTAGTAAAGGGGACACAGAACAAATACAGAAACTTATACCATATGTGTAAAGGGACATGGGACAAATACAGAAACTTATGCTATGTAGTAAAGGGGACACAGGACGAATACAGAAACTTATGCCATGTGTGTAAATGATCATGGAACAAATACAAATATTTATGCCATGTGTGTAATGGGGACGTGGAACAAATACAGAAACTTATGCAATGTAGTAAAGGGGACACAGAACAAATACAGAAACTTATGCTATGTAGTAAAGGGGACACAGAACAAATACAGAAACTTATGCCATGTAGTAAAGGGGACACAGAACAAATACAGAAACGTATACCGTGTGTGTAAAGGGACATGGGACAAATACAGAAACTTATGCCATATGTGTAAAGGGACATGTGACAAATACGGAAACTTATGCCATGTAGTAAAGGGGACACAGAACAAATACAGAAACTTATGCCATGTAGTAAAGGGGACACAGAACAAATACAGAAACATATGCCATGTAGTAAAGGGGACACAGAACAAATACAGAAACATATGCCATGCAGTAAAGGGGACACAGAACAAATACAGAAACTTATGCCATGTAGTAAAGGGGACACAGAACAAATAAAGAAACAAATGCCATGTAGTAAAGGGGACACAGAACAAATACAGAAACATATGCCATGTAGTAAAGGGGACACAGAACAAATACAGAAACGTATGCTATGTACTAAAGGGGACACAGAACAAATACAGAAACTTGTGCCATGTAGTAAAGGGGACACAGAACAAATACAGAAACTTGTGCCATATGTGTAAAGGGACACAGAACAAATACAGAAACTTATGCTATGTAGTAAAGGGGACACAGAACAAATACAGAAACTTATGCTATGTAGTAAAGGGGACACAGAACAAATACAGAAACTTGTGCATATGTGTAAAGGGACACAGAACAAATACAGAAACTTTGCCATATGTGTAAAGGGACATGGGACAAATACAGAAACTTATGCCATGTAGTAAAGGGGACACAGGACAATACAGAAACTTATGCCATGTAGTAAAGGGGACACAGGACGAATACAGAAACTTATGCCATGTAGTAAAGGGGACACAGGACGAATACAGAAACATATGCCATGTAGTAAAGGGGACACAAAAATTGCAAAATATGTCTCTCTATAGCACCTGAACCTAAGCATAATTGCTGGTAACGTGATGGGCATATTTGACTTGCTTACTTTACCTTTCAAAATCTTTACTTCGTGCTTTGTTTTGTGGATATTCTAGATAAAAGTAAAATTCAAAAGCAATATAGTCTTCCAAATAAAAACAAGAAGTGTTATTTATGTTGAAATTAGAACTTGATCGTTGTTATGCATATTCTGGCCAAAAGTAAAATTCAAAAGCAGTACAGTCTTCCAAATTAAAACGTAAAATGTTACTTTATGTTGAAAACAGAAATCAATCGTTTTTCTAATTACATTCCTCACTATGCCATTTTTGTTGTTCAAATCTACTCCACTGAGGACCTTTGAAAATGATTGTAAAGAATTCACTGCAAAAACTGTCGCAAAATCTAAATGATGAATGAAAGAAAACATACAATCATATATGTTTAGAGGAGGAATGCTGTGTACTGACGAATAAATGATACTGGAATCATGAGAATAAATTGTATCTGGGATCAACACCAGTCACTTATGATACAGAGGTGTTGAAAATATTGGGAGGGGGCGGGGGAGCAAAACCTGGCATACGACTTGGAATAATTGCTAGGGCTACACAAATGCATATACGCATGTATGCGCGTGTCTGCGAGCAAACACACATACACAGTTTACACACATACATATATGCATGCATGCATGCACTCACACAGACAGGACAGACAGACAAGACAGACACACACACACACACACACACACACACACACACACACACACACACACACACATGTGATAAAAGTTGTTTTTGAATTTGAATTTGAATGTAGCCTGCATGCTTGCGCGCGCGCGCACACACACACACACACACACACACACACACACACACACACACACACATACGCACAACTGAGATTTGAGATGGAAACACACACACACACACACACACACACACACACACACACACACACACACACACACACACACACAGAGTTGCAACTCACCACTCAGCAATACTGCGTTTGCCTTATACCAACGGTAAATTTGGCGATCAAACAGGCCGGGCCACTTCAGGTAAAGGTTCACCACCTGGGGGTCACTGCTTCACAGTCAGGGCCAAGAAAGGCTCCAACCTCCCCCTCTATCAGGTTGGCCGGGCGTGTATGCGGTTGTGCATAACTATCGTTAAGCCGGAGACTCCTTTCGTCTTGATGAGAACGTTACTCGTCGCTCCTAGATACACGGGGGACAACTCCTATTCCCTAGTTACAAAACGTCTACGGAGTTGTTTCCCTTGACATCCCCCCCCCCCCCCCCCCCATTTCATAAAGGTTTTTCTTTGTTTATTAAAACATTTAAATTTTCCCCAAATTTTTCGGCTAATTTACCTAACAACATGCATAAAAGAGTCAAGCAATTATCGGTCTCTGCTTAACTCTGAATTTGAATAAAGTACAACAAACTGTCATTATTCAGCAATATCAAATCAGTGTCCAATTCAGTAATGAACAACATCAAAACTCTTCTATGTATCGAGCAGGTTGTTTGACAGTGCGTCCAAATCGAGAAATGTTCTGGTTGTGAAAATACACTGATTAATTCCTGCTTGGTTCTCGAGCAGCTGCACTCATGTTGTCAGGGTCATCAGGCAAATCCACTTCCAGCTCTGGCAGCATATCTGGTAATTCTGGAATCTTCTGGAGATGTTTACGGTTACGTCTGATGATACCATGAGAAGAGTCCATGAGACAGGATCTTCCACTGGAATCAGCAGGACCCAAAACTTGCCTATAGTCTTGCCAGTTCATGTCACGTTCTGTTTTTATGCGAACTGCATCATTTGGCTGAAGTTCTGGCAACGCACGCACACCATGTCTGTTGTCATAGAATTTTTTATAGCTCTGTTTTGCTTTCTGGTCAGAAATGCGAATGTCTCTGTCCTTGTGTGGCACAGGCTGAAGACGCGTCGTTGGAACTGGTACCTTGGTCCGGAGTTGTCTTCCCATCAGCATGACGGAAGGACTAGTGCCAGTGGCAGAGTGAGGAGTTGATCTCTACGTCATCAACGCCGTATTTGGATCTGCCTGGGCAAAATTTTCTTTGCAGTCTTCACAGCAGATTCGGCGGCACCGTTGGCTTGTGGAAAGCGTGGGCTTGATGTATGGTGGTCAAAACCAAAAATCTTCAGCAAATTCAGCCATGTCATAAGTGTTAAATGGTGGGCCATTGTCGCTTACCACAACATCTGGTATTCCATGGATGGCAAAAATCTGCTTGAAACGTAGAATGACTTCCGCACTGGTCAGTGATGTGACTTGCTTAATCTCAATCCATCTTGAGTGATAGTCAATCACAACCAGGTAGCTCTTTCCTCGAAATTTGGCAAAGTCAGCTCCAAGTCTTGACCAAGGCCATTGCGGAAGTTCGTCGGACGTAGCAGTTGGTGTCACTGCGCTGGCTTGTTTTCTTGACAGATTTGACATTTTTCACGAAGCACTTCAAATCGCCTCAGAGACCTGGCCAAAAGACAGTCAGCTTAGCAAATTCAAGGCGTTTTGATAGACCTTGACGGCTTTTATGGAGTTTTTGCAGAACCTCTGCTCGCTGGCTTGCTGGAACCATGACTCTGTCTTGATAAACCACCAATCCATTTACAACAGAAAAGTCGCTCTTGACCTTTTCATAAGGTCGCAGTGTCGATGGAACCTGCATAGGCCATCCCTCCTGAATGAACTCAATAACTTTCTGAAGATCTTCATCTTCATCAGTCGCAGCTCGCAGTAACTTCAATCTCTGATCAGTGATTGGCCACAATGACTGTACCAAATCAATGTGTAAGTCAACTTCTGCAGCATTTTCCATGTCTTCTTCTTGCATCGGGCTGCGACTTAGGCAGTCAGCAACGACTAAGTCCTTGCCTGGTACGTGGCGTACAACTGCGTTAAAACGTGCCATCCTCACAAGAAGGACCAAAGAAGGACACCTCCGACTTGCTGAAGTGACACTTGTCACGGTTCAGCCTTAGTCCAGAGTTCTCAATGCGATGTAATGCCTGTGACAGTCTCTCATCATGCTCTTTCTGTGTCGCACCGTGGATAATGATATCATCTATGATGACTTCGCAGCCTGGAAGTCCATTCAGTGTCTCTGACATCTTGCGCTGAAATTCTTCACTCCCAACATAGACTCCCATGGGAACACGCAGGAAACAGTAGCGTCCATAGTTTGTAATGAACGTGGTCAGATGCGCACTGTCAGGATGTAAAGGCATCTGCCAAAATCCGCTTGAAACATAAAGCGTGGAAAATATTTTTGAGCCTGACAATTTTGGGGCTATGTCCTCCAGATTGGGCAAAATCAGATGTGGCCTGTTGATGTTCTGATTTAATTTCTTGAAATCAACACATAAACGAATTTTCCCGTTCTCTTTCTTAACTGGGACAATAGGCGCACAGTAGTCAGTGGCTGTCGTTACTTTCCTAGTCACGCCATCTCTCTCCATTCTATCAAGCTCCTCCTTCACTTTCGCTTGCAGTGAAAGGGGATAGCCTGGCTGTGTGAAGGCAGTAGGGTTTTGCATTCTCCTTCAGTACCAGCTTCACCGGCTCTACCTTGAGAAGTTTTGTTGAGCCAAATATGTTGTCACTGACTCTAGTTTCTTCAAGACGTTTCACTAGTCCCATGGCTTCTGAGACGGATCTTGCCAATAAGTTGGCACCCACCGATGTTGGTACCACAAGACAGGAAAACAGTACTCACACCCTTACGAATCCTTAATTCTGTTCACTCTAGCCACAAATTCTCCTACAGTGTCGACTTTCCCACCTGGAGAATGCAAGTATGGAACTGAGGATGCAGACAGGGGCGGTTGTCTTGGCAACTTCTGGAAGTCACATTCTTTCAGGATAGTCACATCTGCACCTGTGTCAATCTTAGATAATACAGACTTGCCATAAAAAGGCAGTTCCACTGTCCAAGCAATACGCTTTTCTTGGACATTGGCTGTAGCAGCATCCAGGAAATACTCGACATCCGCTTCTGGTTCATCCACCAAATTCACGGTTGACCTCTGGTTCTTGCACATGCAACCAAAATGATTGCGGCCTCCACAACACCTGCAGCGCTGGCCCTTGGCTGGACAAGTTTTGTCTCCATGATCATAGCCACACTTTTCACAAATTTTCTTGCTGCGATAAACTGATGGGCTATCATCAGTAGCATAGTTCCGACGTCGGCTACCAGTTATGGTCCACGACTCGGCCACGCCCTCCACTGTAACCTGAGTCACGATGGAACCCTGTGCCCCGATGACTGGTCGTCTCTTCTATATCAAGATTTTCAAACTGTTTAGTCTGTTCTTTCATCTGCTGCTTAATTTGCTCCTGTTGACGTGCTATGGTGATGGCTTTTTTCCAGAGTGAGGTCACTATGTAGCTGTAACTTTTCTTTCAGCTGACGATCACGCAAGCGTATCAAGAGTCTGTCTCTGACTTGATCATCTGGGTCAGCATAGTTACAATGCTTCACTAAAATGTTCAGAACTCTAACAAATTCTTCCACAGTTTCACCTTCACGCTGTGACCTTGAGTTGAACATCGAACGATCATAAATAATATTACGCTTAGGCAAAAAATATTCTGTGAACTTCCTTATCAATATGTCAAAGTCAGTATCACTTTCCACTAGGTTACCATCTTCGTCAACTTTCCCCCTTAAAAG
>CM065719.1:25330957-25353457 GCA_033310375.1 Conus canariensis
AAACACACACACTATGGAGGGTTCCATACCAAATCCAAAACTGGCTTGGAAAGCAATAAATCATCTTAACAATAATGAAATTTCATTACAATCAACCATGATATTTCTGCTGAACATCTCAACACTCTCTCCACAATTCACGATACAGGCGCTATGACTAGCTATTCAAGTTCTAATAATTTTAAAGAACTCCAAAACTTTTGTCACCAGAAGCCATTCACATTGAACTACACATTCCATCCACAACAACAGACGAGGTGCATCAGTGCCTGCTTCATGCCAAACAATCAGGAACCCATGGAGTAGATGGCTAGATGGCAAAATTCTAAACATCTCAGCTCCAATAATAACTGACATGTTAATACACATATTGAATCTGTACATAGAAAAACAAAGATATAATTTCCTGATGTGTTCAGCAAAGCGAAAGTATTAACCATTTATAGACTGGTGATCATTCAGATACTTCAAACACAGACTAATCATGATTCAAACACAGACCAATATCAATCATAATTATTCTTTCCAAACTTCTAGAAAAAACATTTAAATAAACATATTCTTTGTTTCTGCAATGCGTATAATTTGCTCCATCCCGAGCAGTCTGGTTTCAAACAAAAACATCCATATTATAGAGCATTAATCAATCACGTAGATGAGACGATTAATAACATTGACAACAACAGATGTTGTATCCTGTTCGTTGATTAAAAAAAACTTTGATGTCGTTGACCACAATTTTCTCTTATGAAAACTCCAATCATACGGTTTATCAACATATGCCCTTTTGTTTCTGAATTCCTATACCACAAAAAGGCAACACGTGACTTTGAGCACATCTGTATCTTCAGTAACAACCCTTAAATAAAGCGTTCCACAAGCCCCTATTGTAGGTCCCTTACTTTTCTTGATATACATCACCGGCAAACACCGATATATAACATCTGTATGTAAACTTTTTGCAGATGTCACCACAATTCACACTGGCCTAACTGATATCGGTCTTTCAGTAAGTCTGCAAGAAAATATCAATGATCTTGTAAAGTGGACTTAAATTAATCATATTTCACTTTATCCTCAAAAAACAACAACAAACAAACAAACAATAACAACAACAGCATCAAAATTCACATACATTATAACCAGACAAAAAAGGACAAAAACTCACCAATAATTTCCCTCCTATACACCTCAAACACGTACTTGTGGAAACAAGTCACTCATCGGAAAGTCTCAGAAATAATAGTCGATAACAATCTCGACGGTAATCCCACATAACTTTATCATTAACTTGTCAAAACCAAACACTACTTTGACTTTCATTCACAAATTCTTTTCCCACGCGCATATTCATTCTTCTGCAGATTATGCGCCGACTTTGCGAGTTCGAAATTTTCCGGGAACGAAACATTGAAGCCACTGTTGAGCCTACACAACATAGCGCTAAAATCAATCCTTGTGAAGAAAACTTGCCTCAAAGGCTCAGACTGTAAAACATATGTATATTCTTCCATTAAGCCAGAGACTGGAACACAAGAAAGGACTCATTATACCAAAGAATGTGACAGAACATATTTTTTCAACCTTAATGAACCGATTCTAAAAAAAAACACATCGCTGAGAAATACACAAAATGCATATCCCAAGCCCCAACATTTATCTATTTAAATCAAGCCGAATATATCTGTTTCCACATTGAGTAACTTCCTACCAGAGTCAATATGACGAATTCATTTTACAACAAATTTCACAAACAGTTAACAAACCCTCTTCTGTTCTACACGTATTTATGATTAATACCAATAAGTAATCTCAAAACCATAAACCAACACGTTTTGATGTACTTAACACGTTTTACGTACCTATATCCACTTAGGTGTATCATCGTGTTTGTATATCCGTTTGTATTTGTTTTCTGTCTGTCTTGTCTCTCTGTCTGTCTGTCTCTCTGTCTGTCTGTCTGTCTCGGAGCGTGAAGGAATGTGCCCTGGATTTGCCATTTAACCAAAAAGCTCAAATTTGTTCTTCGCTGTATTAAGTCCTCTCTCTCTCTCTCTCTCTCTCTCTCTCTCTCCTCTCTCTCTCTCTCTCTCTCTCTCTCTCTCTCCCAAATCATTAGGCATACTTTGTCATATCCATTTTATTGGCCGTTTTATTTTGTTGTTCATTATGATAAATTTCTATGCCCCCCCCCCACCCCCTCCTACTCCCATTCTTTCCCTTCTCCTTTTCATTGACATTGCATTATGATTTCACGGCCCATCATTTCACGTCTTTATATACCATTTCATTTCATAGCGTATTATAGTCCCTATTCTGGATGAGGGCTAGATGTGAAAAAAAACTAAACGAAACACATTAGTGCTTTTTTTGATATCCCCGTATATAAAGAACTCTCTCTCTCTCTCTCTCTCTCTCTCTCTCTCTCTCTCTCTCTCTCTCTCTCTGTTTTGGATGGGAGATTATGTGAGAGTATGTGTGAGCGTCAACACCTAAGCATAAACATGTGATGGATCCCTCTTTATGTATAATTATGTGTGTGTACAATCGTGTATGGGCCTTTAATTGTGGTGTGTGTGTGTGTGTGTGTGTGTGTGTGTGTGGGTGTGTGTGTGTGGTGCGTGCCTGCCTGCCTGCCTGCGTGTGCGCACGCACGCTTGTGTGTAGATGAAGTCCAAGAAAATTCCAAGAATGAAAGCTGGCACCCAGAAAACTTCCCAAAACAGTAAGTACATTTTGACGGAAGACACACTGGCAGATGTTTGTCGTGTGTTGCGTAGTTTTTATCTCGTGTTGTGTAGGGATGTTTCTCGTGTGTTATTGAAGCTTATTGAGCATTGTGTACGGCACATGTTTAATTTGCACCGTTTAGTGTATGGCGATATTGTTTATGCACATTGTGCATTCTGTATCATGTAGACACGTTATTTATTGTGGATTATAGAGACACATTGGTGAATTTGTTTTACACAGAAAATATTGTTTGATGTGTTAAAACATCCATTGGGAGTGTGCAGGCGTTCTTTTAGTTCACAGAAAATATTGTTTGATGGGTTAAAACAACTACTGCGGAGTGTGCAGGCTTTTTTTTTTGCTGAAGATTTAAGACTTTCTTTTCTCTCCATGCACGCACCCACACTCACACCCACACCCACACCCACACCCACACACACACACACACACACACAAACACGCCCATCTCGCGCCGAAGTGGATGAAGATAGGTGATTGCTCGTTCATTTTCGTTGTCCTGAGTGATGTGTATCTTGCCTGAAGAAGACCTAAGAGGTCGAAACGCGTCGTGTTTTGTCTTGTCATTCGTTTGTCAACGTTTTTTGTTGGGCGGAGCCTGTAGATTTTCGTTAGGAAGAATCAAGACGCATTTTCAGACAGATCGACAGTACGCTTCTCTCTCTCTCTCTCTCTCTCTCTCTCTCCTCTCTCTCTCTCTCTCTCTCTCTCTCTCTCTCTCTCTCTCTCTCGATGTCTCATGAGAGCTTATGTGGGCTTTGATGACTCAATGTTTAAGACAGGAGGTGGGGTAAGCTCCAAAATCCATCCTAGTTAAAATGCATAACTTTAAAAGACAGACTTGTGTTTCAGGGGAAGGGTGCATGATAAGTAATCCTTCTCCAGCGAGTGTTGTGTTGGCTTAATTGTTCCTTTGAAGAGAAGGTCATTAAAGCCCAGCAAGTGACGTTTGCTTCGCTCAATGAGGAGCTGATCAAGCTTGCTACTGCATCCTGATTAACTGCTTATGAGAAACACTTCCAAATACGCAAAACTGAAGTACTTTCAATCGCGTAGATCCTGAGGTGTCTCAGAAAGTAACAATAAAACAAGCAAACAAAACAGAAGACTCGGTGAACGGAAAAAATCGTGATTTTAAGAAAAAAGGCAAGTCAAAACTTTGTATAAATGCAAAATGTGGAAATGTAAAAGACACAGCATACAGGATGCCGTCAGTGGGAACAAAAATCCACAAGGACTAAAGAGTACTCTACAAGTTTAAAGAGCTTAAAGATTACTGGAGGACGTTTGCAATTAGAAACGAGAATGACACCTGGGCTCAGATGCCTTTGATTTCAAGACAGGGGGTGAGGCAAACATCAATATTTGCCCCAAATGAAAGAGCACCGGGCGACGTCCACAACACTTTAAGAATTCTGATGAGAAACCGTCTGAGCTCTAGCTGTTCCTTTGACTGCTGTCTATTTAAACACACTGTTGGGATGTTGTGTGGATGTCTGGTGTTGGCGATTTAATCACACTGTTGGGATGTTGTGTGGATGTCTGGTGTTGGCGATTTAATCACACTGTTGGGATGTTGTGTGGATGTCTGGTGTTGGCGATTTAATCACACTGTTGGGATGTTGTGTGGATGTCTGGTGTTGGCGATTTAATCACACTGTTGGGATGTTGTGTGGATGTCTGGTGTTGGCGATTTAAACACACTATTGGGATTTTGTGTGGGTGTCTGGTGTTGGCGATTTAATCACACTGTTGGGATGTGTGGATGTCTGGTGTTGGCGATTTAAACACACTATTGGGATGTTGTGTGGATGTCTGGTGTTGGCGATTTAATCACACTGTTGGGATGTGTGGATGTCTGGTGTTGGCGATTTAATCATACTATTGGGATGTTGTGTGGATGTCTGGAGTTGCTGATTTAAACACACTGTTGGGATGTTGTGTGGATGTCTGGTGTTGCTGATCTAAAACACACAGTTGGGATGTTGTGAACATGTCTAGTACTGTTACTACAGTTATGGTGTAATGTAGATGTATAGTGCGGCTGATTTCAACACACTGTTGGGGTGTTTGTAGATTTCTTGTGCTGTTTGACTGAAACGTACTATTTAGGTGTTGTGTAAAAGTCTTATGCTGCTGATTTAAACACACTGTATCTGGTGTTGTGTTGATGTTTGGTACTGTGGATTTAAACACACTTGGGGGAACGTTGTGTATATGTTTAGGTGCTGTTTGACTGAAACTGTTTGTGTGCTGTGTAGTTGTCTGGTACTGTTGATGTAAACACTCTGTTGGGGTGTTGTGCAGTTGTCTGCTACTGTTGATGTAAACACTCTGTTGGGGTGTTGTGTAGATGTTTAGTACTGTTGAGGTGTTGTGCAGTTGTCTGGTACTGTTGATGCAAATTCACTGTTGGGGTGTTGTGCAGATCTCTGCTACTGTTGACTTGTACACACTGTTAGGGTGTTGTGCAGGGGGGATATGGTGGCAGAGACTATTCCTTTACCTGACGTGGAGATCCGACGACAGAGCTGTGTCGGTGGCACTGTATTTGCTCGTCATCCTGCTGCTGGCGCTGCTGACATTGAGTCTCATTCCTGACCCTTCAGTCCCAGCTGTGAATCCTGAAGGCACCTCACCTGATGCGTCACCAGCTGACGGTACGTCACTAGTTCCTATCACACCTGACAGTACGTCATCAGCACACGGGGTTTCTGGTGTCACTCATCACCATATGTCATATTCGACTGACGATACTTCATCTGCACGCTATACATTCGAAGATAAGTCATCAGTGCACGTCATATCTGACAAGATGTCATCAATGCCTTTCTATTCTGGAAATGTCACCATTACATGGCATAGATGCCCGTATGTCAACAGCGCCCGTTGCAGTTTATACTCGCCATCATACATCATGTCGAAAAATATTTCATGAGGATGATTCGTATTTGACAATTCATCATTATTACACTTAAGCTCTGACGACACGTTATCAGGTCACATTATGTCCAGTGATATACCATTAGCTTATTCATATCTAACGGTACATCATCAGCACATCACGTCTGACGTTAACAGCGCCTTTTCATTTGAAGATACGTCATGGTCCATAACATTGCTGACAATACGTCACAGCACATATCACACCTGACAATACGTCATCCGCACATGTCATATTTAACTGAACATTATCAGAATACCTCATATTTGATGGCGCATCCCACATCTCACGGTCGATCATATATGTTTATCATTATGTCAAAGCATTAGTGTGCCTGCAAAGGCATAAGCCTGCCTGTATGAATGAAATAAGTACATGTAACACCAGCCAATACGTCAACAACACGTCATTTTTGCTGATACTTTATCAGAACAAGTCATGTCCAACCACAGGTCACAACAAACAACACTTCTGACAATGCATCTTTGGCGCACACCATCTCTGCCAATCAGTCATCCATGTTCATCAAATCCATCGGTCAGTCCATCATCATGTTTTGAATCTAACAATTTCAGTATCAGCATGTTTTGAGCCTCACAATTAATTATATGATCACTCTTATCTGACATTTGACATCATGTGCCATATTTGACGCTGTCACCGACCCATGTCATTTTCGATGATACGCTATCATCACACATTCTATCTGCCAAGAACATGCCATTTCTGCTAATGAAGCATTTCTCTATAAACGGAGGTCCAGCTCGAACTATGATCACGACAGTGACACTGTAGGTGAGCAAGTCAGATGCGCAGATGGGGCTGCACGACTATGTCTCTTCTCTCACCTCGTGGGCTTGACGCTTCTTGTCTGCGCCGTATAAGTACCCATCTTCAAAGACGTACTCCATTATGGAAAGCAAATCGCCAGGTACCGCTGTCAGTGGCAAGTTTTTCTTATTCAATCTCAGAGATACTACAGCCTCATAGGGATGCTTTCGGACAATCTTTGAAGCGTTTGAGTGGCCAACCAGTAATTCTTTCGCGAGATGCCAACTCAAAGAAGACCAGTTTTGGAAGTCGCGTGTCGTCCATACAGACCACATATATAACCCACCGGGCAAACTAGTCAAGCGTGTTCAACTGTTTCGTGTAATGTCCACATTTCGCAGCCATAGAGCATGAACGTAAAGACGACTGCATCGAAGACAGTCAGCGTGGTGCACAGTTTTATGCCATGTTCACCCGACGCTCGATTCACGAGCCAACCAAAGGGAGTTCTTGCCATTGCAAGCCCGGCTGATGCATCCTTGTCCATGCCGCAGAATGTGGTCACAATATCTCCGAAGAAGGTGAAGATCCAAAGTGCTCAGCTTGGACAGGATGGCCCATAGCCCCACACGACTTGTGCTGTCATGAGCCTTTGTAAGGTCGGAATATGATGCAGAGATTCTGTGTCTGCTCACAGCACTATTTTTCTTTCTGGATTGCCGGATTGCAGAGATCATGTCAGTCTCTCTTCATTGCCGCACTGGCTCTCGGATATCACATCATCCAGCAGGTGGAGGGTGATGCAGCTGAGGACAATACTGGCCATGATCTTCCCTGCGATGCTCAACGGCCAGATGATCTGTGTCCATCGCACGCCGTTTCCTCACCATAGCTTTTATACAGGTGGATGCCGTAGGCGTCCTTGAAGCTCTGTGGAACTTAATGCTCCTCCCAGAGCTGGTGCATTGGCTGATCTCAGCGGGGTTTCCCGTTTGGGGCTGATCTTATCTCCACTTGAGCTGTTTCGTGGTTGTCTGTTTTTCCTCCAAACTTAGAGCATCATCAAGAGATGCCAAGACCAGGTGCTGAGGCATGTATTGGATTGCCTGCTGGGGGTTTATCCCCTCTACCACCCTCATAATCAAGAAGCATGTAGAGAACCAATGTTATGTCTGATGAGAGCTATGATAACTCTCGAGTCTGACTACGAATCAGAGCAGACTCCGGCAATATGTTCTCAGCAGACGTTATATCTTACCATACGTCATCAGGACAGATCTGGTCTACCTGTACATCATCACCACAAGTCATATCAGGCGATACATTACTAGCACGTCATATCCAGCAACACGCGATCAACACACCTTTTTTGATAACATTTACTCAGTAGGCCTACATGTAATGTCTGATGATGTATGGTAAACACGTCATGTTTAGCAATATGGTCTTGGCACACATCCTTTCTAGCAGTGTGTGAGCGGCGCCTGTTATGTCTGACAATACGTCATCAGCACCCGTGGTGTCTGACGACAAGTCATCTAGTGTCAGGTGAGACAGCACCAACACACATCATATTGGACAATACCTCACTGCACATATCATGATCAACAATACATCATCGCTGTGCATCAGATTTGCCGATGAATGATCAGGACATGTCATATTTAAAGATACGTCATCGGCCCACTTGATGTCTGACACTTCATATAATTTGTCATCAGTACATCATGTTTATAACAGGCCGTCATCAGCGTAATTTCGTCAGAGTCATGATCACGTCTTATTGCTCACGAATGTCACAACACGTCTCATTGTAGTCGATATGTCAAGAGCCATATATGAAGTATGACGATACTGTATCAGTGCATGTCATATCTGACAATATCATCGGCACACGTCATATTTGAGAATACTGATCATCAGCATGTGACATGCTTAATCATACGTTACCATATTTCGCATTTCTTACTCATTGCCACATCTCACATACCCATTACCATATCTTACATGTCTCACCCATTACCATATCTCACGATCGGTCATCAGCATACGAATTATCTGCAGTGGAATCGTCTGTACACGTAATGTCTGCACCTAAGTCACCAGCACACGCTAAATCTGCCTGTAAGTCTTCAACACGCGTTCTACCTGACGACACTTCATTAGTACATGTCATATCTGCAGGTAATAAAGGATCATCCACTGCTGCTGACCTCACCTCTGCCCAGAGTGATGCAGTCCCCTACTCTGCTGACCAAGTAGTCCTGCAGATCCCGGAGGCTCCGTCATCTTCCCTGCCTGGTTCGCCATGTGGGGACTACGGCTGTTCTTCTCGTTATGATGGAGATTTCGTCACTGGAATCCTGGTGACCGCAGACAGACGAGTGGCTCTGGCCTTGGACGAAAAGCAGTCCATTGTCGTGCAGTCTTGGTCTGGTTCTCAGACAGTGAACCTAAGTTGTCATCCTGGCGGTATGACCGAGCATCCCAGCGGACGTATCGTGGTCACCTGCCCTAGTGGCTCTGCTGTGTTGCTGGTCAGCCTGCATTCCAGTGACCACCAGATCCAGCGCATCCAGACCAGTAAAGAGTACTACGCTGTCACTGCTAACCCTGCGGACAACACACTGATTGTTGGAACATTGACAGAACCCAGCGTTGACGTCATTACGTTGCGGGGCGAGTTCGTCCGAACCTTAATGGACTCCAAGCTGGAGTCTGTCACGTCCCTCACCGTCGCCCATGGGGATCTGCTGGTGACTGATGTCATAAGCGAACAAGTACACCGAATCCATCTGTCAGACGCCAGTCTCCCCCCTGTGGAGACTTTCGCAAAGAACCTGGTCTCCTCTCCACGGGACACCGCCGTGGACAAGGCGGGCAATGTGTTCGTTGCTGTAGGCAACGGCAGCGTGGTGATGAGCAGCCCAGAGGGCCACTGTCGTCTACTGCTGACGGATCGGATGAGCGGGAAGAAATACGGCTGGCGTATTGCTCTTCGTGACGACAGGCTGCTGCTGATCACCGTCAAAGCCATTGGTAGGGGAAAGAAATCTTATGTCACAGAATATCAGCTGGTGAACCAATGGTTTTTTTTCCCGCCAGTATTCACCCAGTTTAATTTTATTTATTTTGTTGTTGATGTTTGGTTCATCTTATTGTACCTTTTTGTTGGTATCTGCTTGACAACACTTCTGTGCTTTCGGTTTTGCTAGCTTTATCCAACGACTTGCTTTTTGCTTGTGTTTTCCTCACTCTGTGTCTGGCTTTTTGCAAGTATTTGATTGAAGGATGTAGTCGTACATGTTTATCCTTTTTCTGATTTGCAGATGGGTGAACAACTGTTACACTGAACTGCACGCAGAGCTCTCTCTCTCTCTCTCTCTCTCTCTCTCTCTCTCTCTCTCTCTCTCTGTCCGTCTCTCTCGCCCATTCTTTCTGGAGAGGAGGGGGGGGGGGGGGGGGGCGGGAGCGCGAGGCGGACGGGGCGACAGTGGGAGGTGGTGGGAGTGAGGGTGGGAGAGAGAGGGGGAGTAAAGAAATGAGAATTGCCTGTTGAATCCTGGCTGGATCGTCTGCTAAGAAATGGCTGCCCATAGATCATATTATAAGAGTATGGTTTTGAACTCTTTGAATAACGATAGCTATTATATGCATTTTTATCATTTTCCGACGGTTGCTTTGAGTTATTAAAGTTTGAATTCTAGGGATCCGACCATCAAGAGACTCCTCAGGTCAACAGTCAATCTAGACACATGTGTACGAGTCAAGGGTCAACAAGACCCGCGGGACAGGATACGACAGGGTCACAGGTTGAAAAGAAATAGGGAAAACTACAATTAAAGTGAACATAACTGAAGGAATGTACCAACCTGATACATGGAAAGCGACAAGGTTATAGTACTTTATCCATGGGGCTGCTAAATCCAACGAATATAAACAACACAAGTCCAACACCACACGAACACAACCACAGAAGAACACACACTGAGTGTCAAAGGTTAGCATGACAGCTATTGTTATAAAGACCCAAGATTCGGGGTTTACCTATGCACTGTAGAGGGCGATATGCTAATTTTGCGCATACGTAAACGAAGTAAACAAAAGATGCTTAAAATAGTATGGCTTTCCGGCCGGGCCTGGATGGGTGGCTCTGTGGCGGGTCGTTCGACGTGTCGTGCGGTTACCTGGGCAGCGGACGGGTAGCCCCATGGTTGTTTGTCTGGGCCTGGTCAGATGACCACTGCTTATTATTAAAATAAGTTAGGCTATATGACGGTAGCTGAAACAGACTACTGTAGAGAAAATAGTAGACTTTTGATCCAGACCTAGTCTTACACAGCGATGTATTAGATACAAGCTGAATAGTTTCAATTAGGAACCTATACGAATAGATGGGTTGGTGTATGTGGAAGTAATGTTTATGTTTGAAAATGATTTATGGATTACTACGATTGATACATTTTGTTAGTACGGGTTTGAACGCAAATACCTCATTATAGATGGTTCTAAGAGTTGTTGCCCAGCTAAAGTTTTCAATTATTGTATGTTAACATTTCGGGTCAAAGGATAAGATTGCTTGTGGTGGAATACATGTTGAAAAATATTTAGAGCGATACTTCATAGACGGGTTGCATTATAAATATTTATGACTACTATCAATTGTTGCATGGAGAATTATACGACGCAGGTGTAGAAAGGTCTTCACTGTGTATGTAAACGCTTATACGATGAGGGAAATAAAATAGAAAACATATGTTTTGTATGCTAGTATCAACAGCATTCATATCATGAGTTTTGAAAATAATGATATATATATATATATATATATATATATATATATATATATATATATATATATACTTACATTACGTTCATAAGGAAGAACGTACCAAGAAGCATTAATGTATAATTAAGATAGAATTCTGCATGTACATACTGTCATGAAAGAATGTTTTGTTGCAGTCATGGTAAATTTTGTTCTAATTTATAAAATTGATTTATTTCTTGTTGCGTACTCATGTAAATAGGCTGATGGCCTCACATTAAAGTCACGAGTCACGAGTCACGAGTCTCTCTCTCTCTCTCTCTCTCTCTCTCTCTCTCTCTCTCTCTTCTCTCTCTCTCTCTCTCTCTCTCTCTCTCTCTCTCTCTCTCTCTCTCTCTCTCTCTCCTCTGTCACAGCCCCCCCCACACACACACACACACGCACGCGTGCCATTTTTGAAATGTTTGGGTGAATGCGAGACTAAGGCTTCCTATTCAGAAGGAGGATTTTAAAGCGACATAGCCAAGCAAATAAGCAAATTACATCTACTTTCTTCTTCGCGCCATGCACTCAGTCATTTTTCAATTGATTACGATGTTCAAAGGGCGTGTGACCAATACTTCGCGAAGTATAACACATCGGTGTTTCAAAAAGGATGAACAAAATACGTTTCTCTCAAAACATACAACATTGCACTGCAGTGGTAGAATATCAAAAGGAAAAGATCAATACAAAATGCACCGCTCAGTTCTCACCTTTCTCTCACCAGGTATGAGAAACAGCTTTTGTTTGCATTTCGTGTGTCTGATTTCTATCTTTTCTTTTAGGTTATTGTTTTATCTAATTTAAATATTTTTTTGTTGATGTTTGCTTAAATCTGATTTTAATCTTTTCGTTGTTGTATGCTTGACCTTATTTCTGTAATGTTGGTATTGTTAGCTTTACCCAATGTCTTGCTTTTTGTTTTGTGTTTTTTCACTCTATGTCTAGCTTTTTGTAGGTATTTGATTGTAGTTGTACATGTTCATCCTTATTTCTATGTTTCAATGAAATGCAGATGGGTAAACACTGTTCAATGAACTGCTCGTGGGGTCTCTCTCCTCTTTCTCTTCTCTCTCTCACACATACCACACCACACACACCACACACACACACACACACACACACACACACACACACACACACACACACACACACACACACCGCGCGCACACTCTCAGACACACACACACACACACACACACACACACACACACACACACACACACACACACACACACGCACGTGGTGTCATTCGTGAAATGTTTGGGTGAATGCGAGACTTAAATGTACCGCTCAATTATCACCATCCTCTCCTCCCAGAGAACAGCCAGTGAAAAGAAGAGTAGGACAGGAATGTTTATTAATGACTAGCGCAGTCACTAAGGACTGAGTGCAAATAAAGAATCTGCAAAAGACTTTGCATGTGCTTACTCTAACACAGAAGAACCAACAGTGTCCTGTGGACTCCCTTCTCTCAGAGACAAACGCCACTGCTCTTCCTGTCTGTCAACATTCAGAAATCTTGCTCGCTCAAAACGTTACTTAAAGTTTCACATGCAGACTGTGCACAAGTATTTCCGGGTGGAAAGCCATCATTCCAGCCATTCCATGTTACAGCCATAAAAAAAACTAAACACGCTTTATCGATGAATCCCCCCCCCTCCCCCCCGCCTCGCTACAATCATAACATATTAGCTCACAAATGTATTTCACGAGCAAAATTTAGCTGAGACGATGAAGAGTAAAGAACCTTATGAACGAAACATTGATAACTTGAATTTGTTTGCTGAAACACATTGCAGGCTTTCAGACTTGAAGCAAGATTTGCCACGTTGGCCCACGATTTAGGAAGATGAAGGGACACTAGGGTTCAGCTTAAGAATCGACTAAATGACAGGCTTGAAGTAAATTGTACATTTGCTTCGTTGGCTAATGTACAAGCATACACAGATCACTATTAAAGGAGACATTTCATTCGGTTATATTCAACCCTCACACAGTCTTGGCGCCGCTCAGAGCGCTCAAGTAGATGTCATCAACACTAACCATAATGCACTGTCGACAGTTCGGGGAATGATTTCGTTTTCGGATTGCAACAGTCCATTTAAGGTCCTTCATTGACGGCTGGATTTTAAGCAAATAAAAAAAATCTTCCAGACATTGTTAACTCGCATGTATTACGTAATGCGTCACTCCGCCCCAAATCGAAAAGTACGCCCATCCATGTCATACCCTGCGTCCACGCCTTTTCCACCCCCAAGTCCACCTCCCATTTGTCCATCCATGTCACGCATTGCTTACGCGCTGCTTCTTTTCCGTTACGCTTACCCATGTGCATCATCGCATCCCCCTCCCTCTTCCATATATTTCACACGCTGCATCTGTTCCACCTCACCCCCTCCAGCTTGCCCAACCAGGTTACGCACTTCATCTGCACCCCTTCTTACCAGATAAAACACCCATGTAACACCCTTCAGCTGCGGCCACTCTGCCTCAATACACCCACCCACGTGACGCCCTTCATCTGCGCCCCCTCTACCCCACTACATCCACTATGTCACGCCGTTCATCCCCTCATGCCCCAACACACTCGCCACGTCACGCCCATCATCCGCGCCCCCCACCCCCCTGCCCTAATACACGCACCCACGTCACGACCATCGTCCACGTCCCCCACCCCCTGCCCTAATACACGGACCCACGTCACGACCATTGTCCACGTCCCCTCTGCACCCATACGCAAACCATGACAAGCCCTTCATCCGCGTCCCCTCTGCCTCGATAGGCACACCCGCGTCACGCATGTCCTGCATTCATGCCACCTCTCCCCCATACTCCCACCCACGTCACGCCCTTATCCGAGACCCCCTCTTCCCAAGTACTCCCACCTGTGGCGCACCCTGATCCAAGCACCCCCCCCCCCCCATACACCCAGACGTCAGGCCCTGAATCTTCCCCCACCTTCTGCTACCCCACCCATGTCAGGCGCTGATAATGACGCCCCCCCCCCCCTTATCCATACCCCAACTTACATGATGATCTGAAAGCCCTCCTTCCACCTCCACCATGGGAAGCCCCAAAATCTGCACTCCCTGTACTCCCTCCAATGTCACACCCTCCATCCGTGCTTCCCTGCACCCCCACCCATGTTATGTTCAGCACCCATACCCCCAGTCTTCCCACCATGTATGTTCAGCATCCATACCCCCAGTCTTCCACCCATGTTATGTTCACACCCAACCCCCAGTCTTCCCACCCATGTTATGTTCAGCACCCATACCCCCAGTCTTCCCACCCATGTTATGTCAGCATCCATACCCCCAGTCTTCCCACCCATGTTATGTTCAGCACCCGTACCCCCAGTCCTCCCACCCATGTTTATGTCCAGCATCCATACCCCCAGTCTTCCCACCCATGTTATGTCCAGCATCCATACCCCCAGTCTTCCCACCCATGTTATGTCCAGCATCCTACCCAGTATCCCACCCATGTTATGTTCAGCACCTACCCATCCCCACCCATGTTATGCTCTGCACCCATACCCACGGTCTTCCCACCCATGTTATGTTCAGCACCAATACCCCCAGTCTTCCGACGCATGTTATGTCCAGCATTTATACCCCCAGTCTTCCCACCCATGCTATGTCCATCATCCATACCCCCAGTCTTCCACCCATGTTATGCTGTGTCTTTGCACCTCTCCTCCCCCCTGTTCCTCCGACCGTGTTATGCCCTGCATCCAAGACCGCCGTACCCCCATCAATGTCACACGCTTTATCGCGTCCTCCATACCCGCCACTATGTCTTACACTGCATCCGCGATCTCCGTCGATGTCACAACCTGCATCCGCGACGCCGTACCCGTGGCATACCCTGTATCCGCGACGCCGTACCCGTGGCATACCCTGATCCACGACGCCGTACCCGTGGCATACCCTGCATCCACGACGCCGTACCCGTGGCATACCCTGCATCCACGACGCCGTACCCGTGGCATACCCTGTATCCACGACGCCGTACCCGTGGCATGCCCTGCATCCACGACGCCGTACCCGTGGCATTCCCTGCATCCACGACGCCGTACCCGTGCATTCCCTGCATCCACGACGCCGAACCCGTGGCATTCCCTGCATCCACGACGCCGTACCCGTGGCATGCCCTGCATCCACGACGCCGTACCCGTGGCATTCCCTGCATCCACGACGCCGTACCCGTGGCATGCCCTGCATCCACGACGCCGTACCCGTGGCATGCCCTGCATCCACATCCCCCGTACTTCCACACGTCATCTCCTGCATTCGTTCCTCACCAACCCCATTCAACGCATGCCCATACATGTCGCACCCTGTGTCCGTGCCTCTCCTCCCCCACCCCCCAACTTGTTACATTATGCACCCTTGTTACATTATGCATCCGTGCTCTCCCCCTCCCCCTTCCGTACACCCACCCATGCCACGCCCTGCCTACATGCTCCTTCCTTCCCATATGCATCCACACTCCCCTCTTCCTTATGCCCATCTATTTCACGCACCGCATCCGTAGCCCCCCCCCCCTCTCCTCACCCCTCCCTCTCCGGTTTGCCCGGCCATGTCAAGCCTAGCATCTGCGCCCCTCCTCCTCGCCCATCCATGTCATTCCCCTACATATGCGTCTCCTCTGTTCCAGTGAAACAACCACGTCACGCTCTTCATCCACGCCCCCTCTGCCCAATACATACGCTCACCCACGTCACGCCCTTCCTCTGCCCCAATGAAATACCCACCATGTCACGCACTTAATCCGCGCCCCCTCTGCGTTAATACGCCCAACCGTGTCGTGCCCTGCATCCTCGCCCTTTTGCCCCAATACGGTACAAATACGCCCATTCTTATTGTGCTCTGCATCCGCGCCTCTTTTGCCCCAGTACACACCCACGCCAAGCCCTTCATCCGCGCCACACCTGACCCAATATGCCCGCCCGCATCACAGTCTTTGTAGACACCCCCTGCACATCCACCCTTTCATGTCCTGAATCGTCACTCCCTGTTCCCCCACTCATGTCACACCCTGAAATCCGCGCCCCCTATACCTTAACCCATGTCACACCCTGAAATCTGCGCCCCCTATACCTTAACCCATGTCACACCCTGAAATCTGCGCCCCCTATACCTTAACCCATGTCACACCCTGAAATCTGCGCCCCCTATACCTTAACCCATGTCACACCCTGAAATCCGCGCCCCCTATACCTTAACCCATGTCACCCTGAAATCTGCGCCCCTATACCTTAACCCATGTCAACACCCTGAAATCTGCGCCCCCCTATACCTTAACCCATGTCACACACCTGAAATCCGCGCCCCCTATACACTTAACCCATGTCCACACCCTGAAATCTGTGCCCCCTATACCTTAACCCTTATCAGGCCCTGAAATCCACGCCCACTATACCTTAACCCTTATCAGCCCTGAAATCCACGCCCACTATATACCTTAACCCTTATCAGGCCCTGAAATCCACGCCCACTATACCTTAACCCTTATCAGGCCCTGAAATCCACGCCCACTATACCTTAACCCTTATCAGGCCCTGAAATCCACGCCCACTATATACCTTAACCCTATTCAGGCCCTGAAATCCACGCCCCCTATACCTTAATCCTTGTCTGACCCCGAAATCCACGCCCCCTATACCTTAATCCTTGTCAGACCCTGAAATCCACGCCCCCTATAACTTAACCCATGTCAGGCCCTGAAATCTACGCCCCATATACCTTGATCCTTGTCAGGCCCTAAAATCCACGCCCCCTATACCTTAATCCTTGTCAGGCCCTGAAATCCACGCCCCCTATACCTTAACCCATGTGAGGCCCTGAAATCCACGCCCCCTATACCTTAATCCTTGTCAGACCCTGAAATCCACGCCCCCTATACCTTAATCCTTGTCAGGCCCTAAAATCCACGCCCCCTATAACTTAACCCATGTCAGGCCCTGAAATCCACGCCCCCTATAAGTTAACCCTTGTCAGGCCCTGAATCCACGCCCCCTATACTTTAACCCATGTCAGGCCCTGAAATCGGAGCACCCCGTACGCCCTTTAATGACACATACCCACGTGTCTCATGCTCTAAAATCCACGCCTCCCATACCAAGACCCATGTCAAGCCCTGAAATCCAACCCTCCCCCTTTTACCCCCATATTTTCACTGACATCACGCCCGGAATTCTCACATCCTCTCCTCCCCCCCCCCCCCCCCCCCCCGTTTCAATCTACATCATGATCTGAAATCCTTGCCCCCTACCACCACCCACATGAAGCTCTGAAATCCGTGCTCCCTGTACTCCCAACCCAAGTTACACCCTGCATTCGCACCCCCTGTACCCCCAACCACGTTACGCCCTGATGTCTGCCGCACTCCTTAGACTCCCATCCATGTTACGGCCCTGCATCGGCACCACCTCCCTGTCATCCCACTCATGTCACATCCAGCATCGGTGACCACCGTACCCCCCACCCGCCCTCCCCCGCATGTCTTACGCGGTGTCCCTCTCCTTTACACCCGCAATCATGCAGTGTACGCTGCGTCCGCCACCCCGTACCCATAATCTGCGTCTGTGTCCCACCTAACCCACACGTCATACCCTGTATTCGTTTCTTCCCATCCCCACACCTTCCACGTACGCCCATCCTTGCCACAGACCAGGATCTGCGCCCCGTGTACCCTCTCCCCACCCCCCCCCCCCCCCCCCACCATCACCACCACCACTCACGTCACGCCCTGCATCTATACCTCACCTTCCGCCCGCCGACTGAATGAATGAATGACTGAACGATCGGCTGACCGATGAACGAATGACTGACTGAACGACCAACCGACCGAAAGAATAATGAGCGACCGACTGATCGAATGAATGACCGAACGCCCGACTGACTGAACGACCGACTGAACGAATGAATGACTGACCAACTGAATGACTGACAGACTGAACGACCGAGTGACTGACTAAACGAACGTGTGACTGAACGACCCACAGTATGAATAAATGACTGAACGATTGACTGAGCGACCAAATGTACGACCGACCGACCGACCGACCGATCGACCGACCGATCGACCGATCGACCAACCGAATAAATGACTGAGCGACCGACAGACCGACTGAACGACCGACTGACCGACTAAACAAATCAATGACTGAACGAGTGATCGACTGGAAAAAAGTATGAACGAATGAATGGACGACCGACCGAATGTCGAAACGACCGACTGAACGAACGAATGACTGTACGACCGACAAACCGAACGAATTTACGAACGAATGACTGTACGACCAACTGACCAATGAATAATTGAACGACCGACTAACCGACTGAGCGAAAAAATAACTGAATGAACGACCAACCGAGCAATGCCACGAACGAATGTGGGAACGACCGACTAACCGATTAAACAAATAAATGCCTGAACGATCGACTGAACGAATGAATGACTTAATGACTGACAGACCGACTGAACGAATGAATGACTTAATGACTGACAGACCGACTGAACGACCGACTGAACGAATGAATGACTTAACGACTGACAGACCGACTGAACGAATGAATGACTTAATGACTGACAGACTGACTGAACGAATGAATGACTTCATGACTGACAGACCGACTGAACGACCGACTGAACGACCGACTGAACGACCGACTGAACGACCGACTGAACGACTGAGCGAATGAATAAGCAAATGACCGACTGACCGAATGAAATGACTGAACGACCGACCGATCGAATGAATGACTGAACGAACCGACCGATCGAATGAATGAATGAACGAACGACCGACCAAACAAATGAACGAACGTATAATTATAACTGAACGACCGACTGACCGACTGAACGAAGGATTGACTATACGAGCGATCACCGAACAACTGCACGAACGAAAGACAGCGACCAACTGACCGACTGAACGAATAAATGTCTGAACGATCGACTGACTGACTGAACCAATGAATATTTGAACGAACGACCGACCGATTGAACGAAAGAATGACTGAACGAGCGACCGACCGAACAATTGTACAAACGAATGACTGAACGACCGAGCGACTGACTGAACTAATGAATGATTGAGCGAGCAACCGACCGAACAAATCTGCGGACGAATAGCTGAACGACCGACTAACCGAATGAATGACTGATCAAGCGACTGACCAACTGAACGAAAGAATGACTGAACGACCGACCAAACAATTGTTCCAACGAATGACTGAACAACCAACTGATCGACCGACTGAACGAATAAATGACTGAACGACCAACTGACCGACTTTACGAATGAATGTCTAAACGACCGACTGAATGACTGACCGACCGACAGAACGAATGAATGACTGATTAAACGACCGACCAAAAAATGTACGAAAGAATCTTTGAACGATCGACTGACTGACTGAACGAATGAATGACCGAACGACCGACTGAATGACTGCACGACAGACTGAGTGAATGAATGACTGTTTGACCGACTGAACGAATAAATGACTGAATGAGCGGTCGGCTGACCAACTGAAGGAATGAATGACTGAACGACCGAATGTACAAATGCATGACTGTAGGCATGAATTGTATATGTACTGAACAAATGGAATGACTGAACGACCGGCTGACCAAACGAATGACTGAACGACCGACTGACCGAATGAATGATTGAACGACGGACTGTCCGACAGAACGAATGAATGAATAAACAAGCGATCGACCGAACAAATCTACGAACAAATGACTGAACGACCGACTGACCGAGTGAATGACTGAACGACCGACTGACTGACCAACTAAACAAATAAATGAATGAAAGACCCGACTGAACAAATGTATGACTGAAGAACTGACCGACCAAACAAATGTACGAACAAATTTGAACGACCGACAGAGAGAGAGAGAGAGAGAGAGAGAGAGAGAGAGAGAGAGAGAGAGAGAGAGAGAGAGAGAGAGAGAGAAGGAGAGAGAGAGAGAGAGAGTGCAGGACTTCAAAGGTTGACCTATGGTTCAAGGAGCCAAACGGAAGTTACCCTATAGCAAAAATGTCACACAAGAAGTGAACATAGCACGTACAACGGAGAAAACGGTCAGGACACTGTGTGTGTGTGTGTGTGTGTGTGTGTGTGTGTGTGTGTGTGTGTGTGTGTGTGTGTGTTGTGTGTGTGTGTGTGTGTGTGTGTGTGTGTGTGTGTGTGTGTGTTGTGTGTGTGTGTGTGTGTGTGTGTGTGTGTGTGTGTGTGTGTGTGCGTGCGCGCGCGCGATCGCACGGTGTGTGTTGTGTGTGTGTGTGTGTGTGTGTGTGTGTGTGTGTGTGTGTGTGTGTAAGCGCGCGCGGCGTATGTTTGTTTGTGTTGTGTGTGTGTGTGTGTGTGTGTGTGTGTGTGTGTGTGTGTGTGTGTGTGTGTGTGTGAGTGCGCGCGCGTGTGTGTGTGTGTGTGTGTGTGTGTGTGTGTGTGTGTGTGTGTGTGTGTGTGTGTGTGTGTGTGTGGCCGCGTGTAATAAATTTCAGTTAAAGAGGAAAGTTTCTTTTACAAATAGTATACAACAGCTTCAGACATCATCAGACTTTGGATGGCTGGATATAAACGAAGGAAGGTCTTGTCAGACCGAGCTCGCCCGGATACGTAGTGAAAAAACAACAAAGTCCTGACATACCGGCTCCACAATCACCAAGAGAAGAATGTTCGTGCTTTGAGGAGAAATGAATGACTCAATGCTGAAAACATCATCAGAAACAAAACTGAAATGGCGGTATCGGAGATGGGCACGGACGATGTTCGAGTACAGCTCGAGCAGGCCACAGAGAGCATTCCCTCGGGCTGTCAACTCGTACAAAAAAAAAAAAAAAGCAAACAAACAAGCAGAACACAAACAAACAAACATCAAAACGAAGAAGTCACTCTCGTCAAGTGAAAACTCAGATTTACATCGGTTTACAGGTACACTCATTCATAGTATCAAATTCCATGCTGCAGCCCTTCAGTCGACTAAAACTAAGCCATGTTAAGTTCGCCAACTACTCTGATGATTTCGCTCAGATTTTTCTTAAAAAAAAACACAAAAAAACCGATGACAAAAATCCTTTTGAGAAAATTCCAGTTCAACAAAGACACGTCACAATGCCTAATGAAAGAACAGAACTGTCAAAATGGACAGCAGGTGCCTGCCTGCTCCAGTGGTTAAACTCTCGCTATCTCATCACCAGATTGCAAGAAAGAACTTGCATCTGACAAAGTTTATCACGAATAATACGCTTTCCATGAGGATGAGCAGATCACAAATACAGAAAAGCGGTTGGCAACAGTACGAAGAAAAAAGAATAAACCGAAAGAAAAAGCAAAGTTTAAGAGCGTGACACAAAATAAGAAATTACCAGCACCAGCTTTCTAGAAGACATGGACACCCTCTATGTTCAAAAATCCTCACCTCTCCCTCTCTCTCCTGCATTCCGTTGGGGTGAATAAAAAAAAGTATGCAAATTGGTGAAAACACAGATGAAAGATCGGGCCACAGAGGCAGAAAAACACCACGGTGAAGAAAGGGACACAAAGAAAGTCAAAAAGCGAAAGAAAAAAAGGAAATAACGAGCACAATATCGCAAGAAGACTGGAGCATAATTTATACTTAAAGAGCCCTCACCCAACCCACCCCTTCTTTTGGCGTGGGGTTTCCATTGTACACGGTAAATTCTAGGTGAATGTAGTGCTGCAGATTGGCTCACAGGATGACCTAGATGACCGTGGTAAAATATAAACACACTGAAGGGGGCGGTCAAGCAGGCTTAGAAAAGTATCATTCAGAAAACCCTTACAGAAGAACAGCGTTCACAGGCTGGCAACATTAGAAAGTTGTTTCAGGATACGCGGAGAATGTAAGCTAGTTTAGGAATGAGTTTCGTGGGACCTCTGATGTCCTTTCCTCTGGGATGTTGTGAACTTCCGTTTTACTCACAGAAAGAAAGGAAGCGGGGTTGCATCAATAAATGAGGAGCCATGAAGGCATGAGGGGAAAGGAGAGGGGGGGGGGGGGGGGGGGGGAACAGACGATCAGAAGGGTAGTGGGCTCTTAGACGTGAGAGATGAATGCTAGTAACATCAGTTAAACGAGAGGTAGGGCGAAGACGAAAACCTAAAGACGTTCGACAAGACAGAACAAGGTGATCAGGAAGAAATGATGTAACATGTAGATTTAGAGCATCTTA
>CM065719.1:25360957-25363457 GCA_033310375.1 Conus canariensis
TTTGTAGATATGTTCATTATGGGTCACGGATGATGCCCGACGTTTTAGTTTACCGTTATAGCCATTACTAACGGCTATAACGACCCATAACGGTTTTTCTTCTTTATGAAATATCTCAGAAAAAACGTGGCCGATCTTTCTGAAAATTTGTAGATATGTTCATTGTGGGTCACGAATGATGCCCAATGTTTTAGTTTACTGTTATAGCCGTTACTAACGGAATATCTCAGCAAGTACGTGGCTGATCTTTCTGATAAATTGTAGGTATGTTCCTTATGGGTCATGGATGATACCCGATGTTTTAGTTTACCGTTATAGCCTTTACTAACGGCTATAACGGCCCATAACGGTTTTTTTTTTATTGAATATGTTAGAAAGTATGTGGCCGATATTTCTGAAAATTTTTAGGTATGTTTATTATGGGTTACGGATGATGCCCGATGTTTTAGTTTACCGTTGTAGCCGTAACTAACGGCCCATAACGGTTTTCTTCTTTATGGAAAATCTCAGAAAGTAGTTGGCCGATCTTTCTGAAAATTTGTAAGTATGTTCATTATAGGTCACAGATGATGGCCGATGTTTACCAGAATAGCCATTATTAAGGGCTACACCAGCCCAAGACAGTTTTTCCTCTTTATGGAATATCTCACGCGTATTCAGGATAAACTGGGAGTACGCTTATATGCTTTGCATCTTTTTTGTTGTTGTTTTTTTTTTGTGTTAGGTTTGATTCTCGTCAAAGGCACTTATTTGTGGGGATTTTTGCCCTGACCAGGAATGAGTTTGCTCGGGGCTCAGCTAGAACCACACAGTCGAGTTTCATTCATTCAATGAATGCATCTCTGAGAGTGTTTCTCAAATTTCCTGGCCACTACTGCAGGTGTCTCTCTCTCGGGCCTGGTTGACGCCAGGATTTATGATGAACGTGAGCATAAAGTACAGCCCTTTCATATGATCTCAGACCTGAATGGATCTCCATAGCATCTTCATCCTCATCCTCATCAATCAGCATAAAAAGGCCCCAAATCTGTGGTCCTTGGTACCCTGCTGTCATAGTGAATTCTATGTTGATTTCCTCTCCGCGTTTATGTCCTCTGTGAGTGCGTGTGGAGGTCACCGGTATCGGCGAATTCACGTGGACTGTCGCTGGACGGACGTGATGGCAACCCTCACTGGAGGGAAACGCTACCTCACGCTGGCTCATGATGGAGCAATCACAATTAGAAGATGGTTGTCCGGTGTCTCTAGGACCAGAACAGGCACAAACGAACACCATCCAAGTGACTCGGCAGTAATGCAGTGTGTCCTCTGATGGGTTGCTTCATGACGCCCTGACATTGACCACTCTCTGTAGATGACCAGTGCCGTGGCCGCTGTGGGGTGTGGCCACGGATGGTGAGCTGGAAGCGCCCTGACATTGACCACTCCATGTAGATGACCAGTGCCGTGGCCGCTGTGAGGTGTGCTACGGATGGTGAGCTGGAAGCAGCGGCATTGGAATGAAGCCCCTAACGTGGGACAGAAGATGAGACAGAAAAAAACAACAAACAATATTTGTTTCATTGAAAGGGGAATTATTTGCAGCATCTCTAGAAAGGATGTCATTTCATGACAGATCTATTTCACTGGTGGTAAAAGTTAAAAGAAAATTGGTCTTGCTATTTTTTATTATTATTATTTTTTTTTTTATAGTTTTGGGAAAAAAAATCATTGAAAGCAGACGTCTCTCCTTTAGGCCTGGTCACGTAGTGACTACTCTATGTATTGTATAAACACTGACAGGCAATTCTTTTCCGGAATTTCCATAGGGGCAGGTGACTTGACTGAAATAAAAGTTCTTTCTTTAAAAAAAAAGAGAGTGTGTATGCTCGGACGTCTGCAAAGTTTATGTAAACATGTATGTGTCTAGCATAGGGTGTGCGCACGTGTTTGTCCGCTGGTTTTTCGTTCACTTAAAAATGTTTAAACATGATATAATTCAGGAAAAAAATGTTGTGTTAAGTTAGTGGACGTACTGCATGTTAACTTACTCCTAGTTGATTGGTGGATTACCTGATTCCCCTCCCCTTTTCCACCTTCTGCCCCTCCCTCTCCGCCCCCTATCGCTCCTCTCATGTATGTAGCCATCCATATCTCTGTATGTATGGTGTTTTAATATATATATATATATATATATATATATATATATAGATAGATAGATAGAGAGAGAGAGAGAGAGAGAGAGAGAGATGGATATATATATTTTTTACGTTCAAATCTTTGCCAAGTCATTACTATAACGACTGAAGAATTGTTAACCTGCACTTGTTTTCCCCCACTACTTAATTGTTCAGCATTCTCTCTCTCTCTCTCTCTCTCTCTCTCTTATATATATATATATATATATATATAGAGAGAGAGAGAGAGAGAGAGAGGAGAGATGTATATCTATGTCACAGTCCAGACTGGAATCCAGTCCAATCCAGAATCAGTCTAGTCCAAACTGGAATCTCAATATGGC
>CM065719.1:25370957-25390957 GCA_033310375.1 Conus canariensis
GTGATAATCACCGGTCTGGTTTACATTACGTATGCAACAATCTGAGCAAGACCATATACGACAATGAAAATGGTAAACAGAAAGAACAATAACGAGACAGCACATTTATGAAAATCATAAGAAAGAGGACAGAAAGACATGTAATTTGAATACGTATTTCAACATGAAACTCGTGTTACATGCTAGAAGTCAAACTGTATGATGTGATTAAAGAGGATTACAGACATTACCAAAATGGAAACGTAGCACAGATTGCCGTATAACTGAAAAAAGGGCGAAATACAATGGACAAAACATGGTGCAAAGTAACGCCGATTTGACAACACAATTCGAATCAGACGAGTGCATTTTCAACAGACATGTCTTTATCAGAGGTTACAATCGACAGGTATCCAAAATGCACAAAATAGTAGCGCACAGATAGCAATCAACATGATGGTTAATAATAATAATAATAATGAATACTTATATAGCGCCTATTCTCGGCTAGAGACCAAGCTCTAAGCGCTTTACAATCCACACTCGTTTACACAACGGGCTGCCTACCTGGGTAGTGCCGACTGAAGAGCTGCCAGCTGACGCTTCATTCAGTCGTTTCCCCGTGTCATCCAGTCAGTATCGTTCAATATCGATCACTCATTTTCCTTACTTCCTTCATTCTCTCCATTTCTCACGCAGGGTGCATGCTATGTGTAACGTGTCATCCATACCAACGGCCAAACTGGCCCACTCTTCCGAAAGTTGGTGATGGGATTTTACGTGTGTGCAAGATGTTATGCGTGCGTTCACACACGGAACCTCGGTTTATAGTCTCATTCGAAGGACTGTATGGGAAATGGAGTCACAACCAATGTTAACTCCGAGGGAAAAATCCCCCTGTACCGAAACGCCCCGGCGGAGGTTCGAACCCGCAACCCCAGGATCACCAAGATTACGAGTCCGGCGCTCTACCAACTGAGCTATTCCGGCTCCAATGAAGAAGTATCCTAAAGGTGTCCCTATCTGTAATATCGAGCAAAATTATTGTTTATATAGCTCCTTTGCCGGCAACTTCGCCAAAGAATATCCCCATTGCCCTTTTGACTCGTATGAGTAATAATTGAATCAATGTAAACGTACAGTCTCCGTCGTTTGTGGGTGCGCGCAAACGTGTATGTGCGCATGTGTGTATGTGTCCGTGGTAAACTTTAAATTTGGCATTTCCTCCGCAAGAAAGTCTATGTGTCTGTCTGTCTCTGTTTGCATCTCTCTTTCTCTCTCTCTCTCTGTGTGTGTGTGTGTGTGTGTGTGTGTGTGTGTGTGTGTGTGTGTGTGTGTGTGTGTGTGTGTGTCTTTCTCAATTCAGTGAGCAGTAGCGACGATGAAGACAACTCCAGTGGAACATCAGCAACGTATATCGGAAGCAGACAGTACTGTGAAGACGATCTAGAATCTTCTGAAGATGGTAAGGCTCAACTTTCTGCTGACTTTGGTTCTTTTGCCCGTCAACAAAGGTTTCGGAAAATAAGAGACGCGCTGTGGCGACATGAAAAAACAAACAAGCAAGCAAACAAACACAGCCCAATAAATTATTCTTATTCTTATGAATACTTACACAGCGCCTATCCGCGGCTAGAGACCAGGCTCTAAGTGCTTTACAATCCACACTCGTTTACACAACGGGCTGCCTACCTGGGTAGTGCCGACTGAAGAGCTGCCAGCTGGCGCTTCATTCAGTCGTTTCCCGTGTCATCCAATCAATATCATTCAATATCATTCACTCAATTTCCTTATTTCCTTCATTCTTTCCATTTTTCACGCAGACAATGCCAACACACACAATATTGTGCAAATATGACGTCATCACTTTCTGGGAAGTTAATTTTCCATAGTTAAGTAGTACACAAGTTTGACACATGCCTCTGCTCAGACTACAGCAACAAAAATATTGGATTACAAATTGTGTAAAGCCTTGTTTGTTTGCCCTTTCACTAAGTGTCTCATTCAGGGCGGAAAAATAAAGCTGTGGGGTGCATGCTATGTGTAACGTGTCATCCATACCAACGGCCAAACTGGCCTTCTCTTCAGAAAGTTGGTGATGGGATTTTTTGTGTGTGCAAGATGTTATGCGTGCGTTCACACACGGAACCTCGATTTATAGTCTCATTCGAAGGACTGTATGGGAAATGGAGTCACAACCAATGTTAACTCCGAGGGAAAAATCCCCCTGTACCTAAACGGCCCGGCGGAGATTCTAACCCGCAACCACAGGATCAACAAGATTACGAGTCCGGCGGTCTACCACTGAGCTATTCCGGCCCCCGGAATGACCAAAGAAGGGAATAGGCATGTCAGTGCGCATTCGTTGGTATGTTTTTTTTTACGTTGACAGAGAGCTTAGCAAGCAAAAGAAGTGTATGTTTGTGGGTGGTTCTTTCAGTTAGCAATGGCATGTACATTTTTACATGCAAAGATGACTTATCGCGATCAAGGTTTACTCTAACTGATTATAAACCTGTACAACAAAGGCTCTTGGTTCCTTCTAAGATTTCAAACGTCATAGACAACTCAAACGACGAGCATAAAGCCTAGCAAATCGAACCATGGTATGAGCGAGTGTTATGATTGTTGTATGTAAGCTGACGTGTGGTGTGTGTGTGTGTGTGTGTGTGTGTGCGTGTGTGTGTGGTGTGTGTGTGTGTGTGTGTGTGTGTGTGTGTGTGTGTGTGTGTGCGCGTTGAAGATTAGTGTTGGTTTGAAACTGCTGGACAGAGCCTCTGGAAATACAGAATCCCGTAACATCCCAATGCTTATTTTTGTCACGATTTTTCTCACTACAACATCTTCAGTCCCATTTATGTGACAAGTGTTCTTTTTTCAGGAAACCGTGCACTTGTCGACGGTTACCAGTCTGTCGGTGTGCAAACACCAGCCGTGGAGGTCGCAGACACCATCCTCCAAAGAACAGGACTGGTCATTCTATGCGGGCTCCCGGGGTCTGGCAAGACCACTGTGGGTCATGCTCTGTTGAGCCGCTACAGACAGCAGGGGTTCAAACCTTATATCTTGCGAAGAATTCAGGACTGGGATTCTCAGACTGGGAAAAACAGGTTCAGTGTTGTGCTGCTTGATGGGAGCTTTGGCAACTTCTGTCTAAGCAGTCAGCACCACGAGAGTTGGAGGCAGATTCTGGATATTACACGGAAGTTGATCAGACAAGGGCCATGCAAGATGATAGTCACAGTCTTTCCACACGTGCTATGTCAACTTCGACAAGTAGAAGGACAATCGAAGAGTCCTTTGAGGAATGAACAAGCTGTTGTGCATTTGACGGACAGTATGCCAGAAGAGGTCAAGAAAACGTTACTGAATTTCCATCTGAACAAACTGGAACTGGAAGCTGATCAGCAGCGTCAGATTGTGCACAAAGTGCTACAGAATGACGTCAGCGGATCTGCTTTTCCTTGGTGCTGTAATTACATGGTGAGCAAGTGGAATACATCGGAAGATTCTACGACCATATTCCAGGTACCTGCTGAAGCTCTTGTACAACTTTTTCAAAATATGATAAAGTACGGAATCCATGGGAGTCTGCTTGCTGCAATGTTAGCACTGTCCATGAGAGGGAAGTTGAACTACCTGCGTCGGCCGTCAAAAGCTGTGCGTTATTTGCAGAAGCTGGGTTTGGGGCAGTTTTCTGCAGATAAACTAGTGGCATGTGCAGATATCCTCGAGGGATCTATATTGTTCCAGCAAAAGTTTTGCAGTCGTTCTCTGTATGAGGCTGCAGGGCTGGTTTTGGGTCGTTTTCTCCAATTGAAAATACTGCTCAAAGTTTGTGACATCCATTTTTTGATGGAGTATGTAAATGTGACAGCACCAATGCCAGAGTTGTCTGCAGGTCTGTCCACCATATTATGCGTCACTGTGGGATCAGTTCCAAGCTGCTCCATGGACACAGAGCAGTGTGCTAGGGACCGCCAGGTGCTGGTGGAGAGAATCTATTCAGAAATCGTTCAAGGCAACCTGCTATACATCTTTCAGCATCCCAGTCTTCAGTGTCTTGAATTTCTACAAGAACTGGACAACTACTGTGCAGAACCCAGCAAGAGAATCAAGCAGTTGTTGGATGCAGTTGATCATATGCATAAACTGCCCCTAGTGTACTGGTCAGCCTGGCATCCATCTCACAACCTGACACACTGGTGTCTGACCAATATATTGGCAAACAAAAGAATATCAGCCTGGATGCTGATGGCTTGTTCCCTCTTTGATCACATCACACACTACCCAACATGCAGACTTACGTCTCTTCTTCATGAAAATTTAACAGCAGAACACTTTAGGCACCAAGAATGTGTCATGAAGTTTCCATTTCTGGGAAAAGATCAAGGTCTGTCAAAAGATTTGAAAAGCCATATTGAAGTCATCACCGAAGCTAGGCCGGCCCAGAGGACACTGCTCTATCTGTGTGATTCATCTTTTCCTATCCCACCTGATATAGTTGCCGTCCAGGAGACTCACAGCAAACTGAAGTTAAAGGTAAGAGACAAGCATCACTGGTACCTAGCGTTTCGACTGTTGACAGACAGGCAGGTGAATGAGACAGACCATGATGGCAACTCCCTCCTCCATGTCGCTGTGAACAGTGGGCAGTCAGCAGCAGTCAGGCTTGCTCTAGAAGCTGGCAATGTGATCACCCAGCCAAACAGGGAGGGCATGACACCCTATCAGCTTGCTCACAGAACAAAAAAGAAAGGAGCGATAAACACTGACCAGATCTTTAGTCACATTGGCAATGGAGATACATTGGAAACACAGCTTCTGCTTCTTCGGGAAAACACTGTGGATGACAAAGACAGTAAAGGAAGAACTGGTCTGCTTGTGGCGTGTCGTGAAGGACAGGGAGACATTGCTGACCTGTACATTCAGCTTGGTGCGGAGGTTAATGTGAAAGACACAGAGCCACAGGAAACCTGTCCTTCAGAATACATCGACCACCAGATCAGCTACACTCCACTGCACTACGCATGCAATAAACGGCTGGGTCATACAGTGCTGTTACTGTTACAGCAGCAGGAGGTTTTCGCCACCATTACGAACTCGTGTATGACGTCCTTGTTCTTTACTTGCCGGTTCTTTTCAGATGCCGCTTCAGCTGAAATCACCCATCTCCTCACACATGCAGGGACTGAGGTCAATGTGCGTGATGGCTCGAATCAAACACCACTGTTGCATGCTGCTCTGAGAGGCCATTCAAGAACAGTTGATGTTCTCATAAGTCACAATGCTGATGTCAACGCTCGGGATGAAAATGGCAGCACCCCACTTCTCATAGCTACTATGAATGGACATTCTGAGACATCGCAGTTGCTAATACGTTGCAATGCTGATGTTAACACTCAGAACAAAACTGGTATCACACCACTTATCTGCGCCGCCTTCAACAGTCTGTCCAATACAGTGCAGTTGTTGATACGTCAAAATGCTGACACCAACGCTCAGGATCGAAATGGCAACACCCCACTTCGCTGCGCCGTCATCAATGGTCACCTCAGCACAGCACAGTTGCTTATAGAGAACAGTGCCGACGTTAACACAAAGAATAGCAATGGCGTCACTCCACTTCACTGTGCTGCCTTCAACGGTCAGTGCGACACAGCTGAACTGTTAATACGCCACGGTGCTGACGTCAACGCCGAGGATGCAAATGGTAACACTCCTCTTCATTGTGCTGCCTTCAACGGTCACCTCAACACAGTTCAGTTGCTAATAAGTCGCAAGGTAGAAGTCAACATGAAGAATGAACATGGCAACACTGCTCTCCTCTGTGCTATTTCCAAAGGTTACTCTGACGTAGCTCGACTGCTAATACGTCACAATGCTGACGTCAACGCTCAGGATGAAAATGGTTGCACTCCGCTTTCATATGCTGCCCTCAAGGGTGACAAGGACATAGCTGAACTGCTAATAAGTCAGAATGTTGACGTCAACGCACGAGATGAAAATGAGAACACTCCACTCATCTTCGCTGCCCGTGAAGGTAACTCTGACATAGCTCGGTTGCTAACAGACCACAATGCTGACGTGAATGCACAAAACAAACATAGCGTCACTCCACTTCTCTGCGCTGCTTTTAAAGGATCTTTCCAAACATCTGAGATGCTGCTACGTTACAATGCTGACGTCAACGCAAGGGATAAAAATGGAAACACCCCGCTTTCCCTGGCTGCCTTTAAAGGTCATTCCGACACCGCTCAGCTGCTTCTAAGCCACAATGCTGAAATCAACGCACAGAATAAAAGGGGCAGCACTCCGCTTCTCCGTGCCTCCTTCAATGGTCACAATGAGACAGTTCAGCTGCTAATACGTAAGAACGCTGACGTCAATGCTCAGGATGAATACGGCATCAGTCCACTCAGCTGTGCTGCCTCCAAAGGCCACACCGACATTGCCCAGCTGCTGCTAAGTCATGGTGCTGTCGTCAACACACAGGACAAGAATGGCAGCACACCACTTCTCTGCGCTGCTGCCAGTGGTCACACCGACACAGCGCAGCTACTATTACGTCACAATGCCGACGTCAACATACAAGATACGAATGGCAACACTCCACTTGTCATGGCTGTCTGCAAAAGTCTCTCCAGCATAGCTCAGATGCTAATTGATCACGGTGCTGACGTCAACGCACAAAACAAAAGCGGCATCACCCCACTTCTTTGTGCTGCCTTCAACGGATCTTCCTCTGTAACTGAGATGCTGATACGTCATGATGGTAACGTCAACGCACAGGATGAAAATGGTAGCACTCCGCTTTTTCTGGCTGTCCGCAACGGCCACGCCCGCACAGCTGAGTTGCTTACATGTCACAGAGCTGACGTAAATGCACGAAATAAAAGTGGCAATAGTCCACTCTTCTGTGCGTCCATCAGGGGTCTTTTCCGCACTGCTGAGTTGTTAATACGTAACAGAGCTGACGTCAACTCACAGAATAGTTGTGGCAACACTCCACTTCTTTGCGCTGCTCACAATGGTCATTTTGGTCTAGTGCACTTGCTGATACGTCACAGCGCTGACGTCAACGTACATAATAACAATGGCACCACACCGCTTTTCTTGGCAGCTTCCAAAGGTCATTCTGATATAGCTCAGTTGCTAGTGAGTCACAATGCTGACGTCAACGCACGGAATGCAAACGGAAACACTCCGCTCCTTTGTGCTGCCTTCAGAGTTCACTCCCTCACATGTCAATTGTTAATACGTCACCGTGCTGACGTTAATGCACAGAACGAAAATGGCGACACTCCACTTCTCCATGCTGCCTTCAACAGTCACTTGAAAACATGTGAGCTGCTAATACGTCACAGTGCTAATGTCATTCTAGAGAATAAAAATGGCATCAGTCCACTTCACTTTGCTGCCATCAATGGTCAGCTGGGCATAAGTCAGTTGCTGCTATCTCATGGTGCTGATACCAACGGTCAGGATAAAAATGGCATCAGTCCACTTCACTTTGCTGCCATCAATGGTCAGCTGGACGTGTGTCAGTTGCTGCTATCTCATGTGCTGATACAAACGCTCAGGATAAAACTGCCAATACTCCACTTCTGAAAGCTGCTTTCAAAGGCCACTTCAGCATAGTTCAGTTGCTAATACATCACAATGCTGACGTCAATGCAAGGAATAAAAATAACGTCACTCCACTTCACTTTGCTGCCCACAATGGTCACTTCAACACTGCAAAGTTGCTGCTACGTTCCAGTGCTGACATCAATGCGCAGGATAAAGATGGCAACACCCCACTCTCTCTGGCTGCCTACAGTGGTCACTGTAAGACAGCCGAGTTGCTAATACGCCGCAAGGCTGACGTCAATGCGCGGGATAAAGATGGCAACACGCCACTTTTCTTTGCAGCTTTCAAAGGCCACTCTGACATTACCAGCTTGCTAGTGAGTCACAAGGCTGACGTCAACGCACGGAGTGACAGTGGCAACACTCCCCTTCACCCTGTGCTTCCACAGGCCACTCCATCACATGTCACCGGTTAATACAGACCAAAGCTGATGTCAACGCGCGGGATCAACAAGGCAACACTCCCCTTCACTTAGCCGCCGACAAACGTCACTTTGATACAGTTCAACTGCTAATACGCCACAGAGCTGACGTCAACGCACGGAATAAGAATGGCATCACCCCTCTTCTCCGTGCTGTCTCCAAAGGTCTCTCCGACATAGTTCAGTTGCTGATATCTAATGGTGCTGTCGTCAACACACGACAGACAGGCAACGAGCGGGCGTGAACTGTTCATGTCGCTGATGGACACACTCAGCCTGGTGTAGGCGACACCACGTAGCCGAACTGTTGATAAGTCGTGATGCGGACGTCACCGCACACAAAATAAAGTTGAACAGGCTCCTATGAGAGAAGCTAAATAGTCGTTTTTATTTTCAGAGGTGACAACATTGTGGAAAAGTGCTGGACACCAGAGAGGTTCATTTACAGTTTGTGAGTTGTTCTTCAGATTAACGTTTTTTCACTCAAAGTGGTATTAGACGAGGTAGTGTGTATATGTGGGGAAAGTGTGTGTGTGTGTGTGTGTGTGTGTGTGTGTGTGTGTGTGTGTGTGTGTGTGTGTTCGCGCGCGCGCGCGTGTGTGTGTGTGTGTGCGTGCGTTTGCGCGTTTGCGTGCGTGCGTCTGTATGTGTGTGTGTGTGTGTGTGTGTGTGTGTGTGTGGTGTGTGTGTGTGTGTGTGTGAAAGGGAGAAAGGATGAAAAAGTCATTTCGGTATAATTGAAAAATCAAAAATACCAAAATATTATGAACTGTAACTGAAATGATTCGTGCTTATATATCACGAGAGTTAAAAGGTGATAAGCATAACTGATGTCATTAGAAAACAAGAGAGACTTAATGTAAACTGAAAAGAAAAACCAAGAACTAACCATCTGTGTGTGTGCAAGCTCGTTGTGTGTGTGTGTGTGTGTGTGTGTGTGTGTGTGTGTGTGTGTGTGTGTGTGTTCCATACAAAATGATTATTGAAATGTTCTTTGCGATATTTATAATGAAATACAGAAGGAACTGAATTACCAACATTGAATTATAAAGAACCTATTTGCCTGCGAGAATGGAGAGGATGCCGAGTGTAGCACTTAGTGGTTTTTTTTTTTTTTTTTTTTTGTCCGTCACAATAATCGAGGCCATGTCTAAAAGTTCTACTGAAGGTAAATATTGGCAATTGACAAACACGTAGGGTAACGTTTGTCCCACGTTGAAATAAACTGACGTCCGTAACCCAAAACCCGTGCAGCTTACGACACTCAGCAGAAATGACAACACAGAGCACACAAGAACACAAACAAGGAGACAAACAAGGAGACAAGAGGATGTCTCCTTGTTTGTTCTTGGCAGCATTTGTTTGGAGTTGTCGGCGTGTATTTATTTCATCATGGGAGCAAGAGTTACCCTACTTGTTCGCTAATTACTGTTTACTGTTCCCTGTCTCATTTAAGATTTCCTTTCAAATATTTACAAGTTTAAAAACAAGAGGGTACAAGTCGAACTAGAAACGTGTCAAGATTTTAATATCAGCAGGACTCTTGCTGTCAAGTCTGAGCTATGCTGAAGTTTCCCAAGCCCACAGTAACACCATCGGGGGCTCATTCTGCTTACAAATACTGTAACTGGAGGAACCTGGGTGCGTTAAAGTTTTTCTTTTCTATCATGCTAGTTTAATTCTCCTTTTTCTCTTTTACTTTCAAAGTGAGGTGACTGCAGGCGGAAATTGACACAAATTTGAAAAAGAATCAGTAGTAGGTCCGCCAAACAACAGGGACAAAGCACAAAACAAAACACGACGCGTTTCGGCCTTTTAGGTCTTCTTCAGGCAAGATAAACAACATTCAGTACAATCAGAACTTAACGAAGAGCGAGTAATCATTTATCTTTTTAGAATTCGGCGCAAGATGGGCGTTGAATCGTTTTCATTGTCCTGAATGTTGTTGATCTTGCCTGAAGAAGACCTAAGAAGTCGAAACGCGTCGTGTTTTGTCTTGTAATTTGTTTGTCCCTGTTGTTTGGTGGACCTACTGATAATTCTTTTAAAAAGTTTTCTCATTTGTTCAGTCTTCTTCTCACGGTTTCTGTCTTAGTGATCCATTCAGCCTCAATATAGCCTCCATCGTTGGTTAAGTGATAAACATGGTCTGAAGTACTGAAACATTCACCAGTATGTTTCCAGACAATCTCTATGTTGTCTTCTCAACATCAGGTCTACACTTCATCTTCTCGGATAATCTATGTTTTGTCCTTTCAGCTAATCTACGTTTTGTCTGATTAGTCAATCCACTTTTTGTCTTCTCAGTCTATCTACATTTTGTCTTCATAACCAGTTTACATTCTGTCTTCATAACCAGTTTACATTTTGTCTTCATAACCAGTTTACGTTTTGTCTTCATAACCAGTTTACATTTTGTCTTCTCGGCCCGTCTACCTTTTGTTTTTCTCAGTCATTCTTTGTTTAGTCGTCGACGCCAGTCTTTACTTTGTCTTCTCAGCCAATATACCTTTTATCTTCCGAGTTAATCTCTATTTTGTCTTCTTAGCCAGTGTACACTTTGTCTTGATAGCGGTTGATACTTTGTTCCCTCTGTCAGTCTACATTTTGTCACCCAGCAGATCTACGGTTTGTCCCCTCAGCAAAGCTACCTTTGTCCTCTCCCTGGAGCTGATGATGGCCACCTGCATGCTGTTTCGTGTTTTATCTGTGCGAAAGTGTGCATTTTATCTTGACTGTTTATGCCTGCATTTGGTGCCTTTGGTAATGCAGTAGCTGCTGCATGCTGTTTTTACGTAGGCTTCTCTTCGCGTCCTGTGGTGAGATCTCAGACAGGCTGGCCAATATCAGGGCCATCGGCTGAAAGCGTAAGCTGCATACATTATTTAACGGGCGTGACTTTCTTTTCTGTGTAAATTATTTCATAGCGTTTGTATTTTCGTGTGTTGTTTTAGGGGATATGCTAGTGTTGTTCGTTGTGGACTGGTTCGAATTACGACCATTTTCCCAATAAAATGTCTGGGGTGCTGGTGACAATGAACGTACTTAGAATACTTGCAACAATTTTGTGGATGTCAAGAGTTCATGATTAACTATTTAAGATATGTGACAGCTTAAAAATGTGTCTTTTTTGTTGCATGCCTAGTTCCTTTATGTTTTTTTTTTCTTTCAATTTAATGTACATGTTCTGCTTAATATTCCCTTTTTTTCAAATTACTTTCACTTTGTTCCTGACTTTGTGTCATATTTATGAGTGCATTGATCTATGGGCTGAGACATTTGACTGCACATTAATCTGTATCATTGACTGATGAAAATGTATTATAAATACGTACAGACACCAGTAGTTACCAATCAAATTCTAGTTACGTCTGGGATGAAACGTCCCATTCGCAACAATCGGTTGGAAAATTCGTATACTAAAGTACAGATGTCAGGACCTGCGGATTTTCGAGACATTTTGCGTGTCTTTTGTTGTGCTTTGTGTTGTTGTGTTGTTGTTGTCGTTGTTGTTGTTGTTGTTAACGAATTACTCCAGTAAAGGCGAATACAATTATATGTGAGTTTAAAATGAAATAGCATGTTATTAAACAAATCTAATTATTCTAATAAGATGTGGATTTTCACAGTGTAATTTTTGCATTATGGAAATCGTTCCTAAAATATGCTACATATGTGTTTATATATATATATATATATATATATATAATATATTTTTATTTATATATTTAACATATGTAGCATATTTTGGGAACGGTTTCCATATATATATATATATATATATATATATATTGTTTAGATTATAATGTTACATTATATATATATATATATATATATATATATATATATTATATTAGTGCTCCTCCCCTCTCTCTACACCACCGTTTTCCCCTTCCTCAGTGTGGGGATGGTGGTGGGGATGGGGAGAAGGTGTGAAAAGAGGATGGTGGGGATTTGTATGTCAATTATATCTGTGTCAATTAAAAATTCTGCACGAGTAATTTTCCTTTTGACTTTGGCTTAAAAAGAATTAAGAAGTGTTTTTTTTGTTGCTGATGTCCACTACTTCCTGTCATTGGTGTGGAAGCAAGCACTGCAGTGTTGTTCGTTACTATAATCTTTGTGTAATATTAATCCTGAATTTTTTTTTCTCTAAAATGATTTTCAGAGTCTGGTTATGAATTTATTCAAACAGATAACATGCTGATCATGGTCTTGTTTCATCCCTCTTAAGAGTAGCAATATGTCAAGTTTTATTGTATGCTTGAGTTTTCTTGTGTTGTTTCGCAGTGAGATCTGTTGCATTTTATTGCGTTGGTTCGTACTTCATTATATGGAATTCAATTACTTGTGTTATACTGTATTACATTGTACCATATCCCTCAAAAAAATGTATGCACTGTTGCATCGATTGCGTATAGGCGTGTCTTATTCCCATGTAAGGAATAATTCATTTTACTTTCTGACATGGTGACAGCCCCAAAAGAGCCCATTGTAGTCGTCTGGACTGTCGTGGAGGTGAAAATCAAGACAGTTTCACAAAACAGCAAGTTGCATTGACCTGTTCTGTTCAAGGTTAAAGCAAAGGGTTGATTATGACTAAAATGTGATAAAGACCCAGTGTGTGTGTGTGTGTGTGTAAAGACCCAGTGTGTGTGTGTGTGTGTGTGTGTGTGTGTGTGTGTGTGTGTGTGTGTGTGTGTGTGTGTGGAGTGCGTGTGTGCGTGTGTGTGTGCGCGCAACTATGGCACACCTATGGCCATCAGTGGTCATGGTTTTGTACGATATGAATAGATCAATATATGTAGGATCTGGACGAGCGAGAAATTGTCAAACAATTCTGTAACAAGTTAGCATTGCAGATGTTGTCGTCCAACGATTCTGGGTGGAATCTGACCGTTACGGCAGGAAACAAATCACTATTTTAGTTTGGTCAGATGTGTCAAAACTGGACGTACAATGTCTTTGTGTGGACTGCTGTTTGATGCTTCAATGAATGAAATGTTTCCAGAATCACGCTGTATGTGAGAAGAGTCATTTTTCTTAATAGCCATACTTTATCTACGTTGTTGCATTACTTGTAAGATTTATGGGACTGTTTATTAGTGTGGTAAAATGCATCACACTGGTGTCAGCATGATGATATACGTAGTAAGTAAGTATTGCAAGACATCAGTCTGCAATCGACAATGCAGGTGGACAGACCACGAACAAATGAACCAGTCAGCCAAGCGTTGGCATCAGTGTTGGAACTTTGTAGAAGTTGTACATGTCAGTTTTGGGTATGGTCGATTTGTGCATGTAAGTCCCAGATTTGGATATTTTGATGTATTATGTGGATGTTTTGCTGTTAAAATTGGAAAGGGCGATTTGCATGTGACATGTTGATCTAGAATTTGGTTGTACTGACTAGATTTGACCGCATTGATGTAAGATATGGAATGCTGGTTTATTTTGATATATTGAAATAAGGTCTGATGTATTGATTGCTGGTTTTTAGTGTGATATATTTATGAAATAAGAGCTTTGTGGCGCGGCATGAAAATTGTGGACTCCTGTGAGCTGTTCAAGTGTGAAACATCACATGTTGAACTCAAGGAGGTCTCTATCGATAATAAATATGCTAGATATTCTCGTATCAACCATCTCAGTTTACGGCCTTTTTCTCATCTCTTTCATTATATTTTTTCCCAATGATTCCTTCATTTGTGTGTTCTACCAGTCTTTTTGTGACCGTTGAAGGTTTGCTACATAGCTTTGCTCTGCCTGTTAAGTAGTGAAACTGTGAACATTAGTATGAGCACGAACTGCCAATCTCTGTTACGTGTCAAATGACTTTTTGATGCTTTGTGTATTGGAGTGTTTAATAAGTTTATTTATTTAATAAGAATATAGGTTTCTGGATTCGACATTAGAAAAGTAGTTACAGACTCAGAATCAAAAACTTACTTGGAGAATATTTCGACAGGGTCGCCCTGTCTTCTTCAGCTCACTGTTGCTGTTGTGGCAGCGAGGCGTGGTGGGACGACTGTTGTGTGGGGTGAGCGGTTGTCAGGATCTGATTGTAGATGGGGGGAGTTCAAAGCTTTGAAGATCAAGGTCTTTTGCTTTTGTGACTTGGCTTGATCTGGACTTTTACTACTGTTGGCAGTTTGATTTCTGCATACCTCTGTCTTCAGCTGGCTCGTACTGTGATGTGGTCTCCGTGACTGTCTTGGATACATACATCATGACATGTCTTGATTTCCCAAAACCAGTGCTCAGTGCTCTCAGTTACAAACTACAGTACTATCATCTCCAAATTGGCTTGCATCATTTCATCTTCCTGTTACTCACTTGTTTCTTTTCTTGTTCATGCTTTCATGTGCAGTTGTTGTTTTTCATTTCCTATCATTTCTTATTATGTATTTTTTAACCCATTGTTTGTCTTTTCTTATAGTTTGCAGGAAAGGGTTTTTTCCTCTGTCTGTAGACTTGAAAGATTACGGTGTTTTGTTTCTTTTTTCTTTTTTGTTTTTCGGTTTTCTTTAGTTCGTTTTTTTTTTTTTTTCTGCCAGAGATCATAGAGGTGTTGGGTGATGGACTTTCCTACACAGACGTTTTTGTATGTGTGGTTTTTAGTCGCGTATGTCGGGATAGGCTGTAAACATTATGACCTGTCTTGCTTTTCTCACGACAAGACCGAAAACTCTTAGTAAACAACTGTTTGCCATCTTTTGGAAATTCTGTGCCAAAGATTTTCTGTGTCTAGGATTGACATATGTTCATATTTTCCCTTTTCATCTTTTCGTTTTGTTTTCTTTCTTGATTTGTTTGGCCAAGAATGCCACATCGAAAAAACTGTCCAACATGTCTATCTCCTACTCAGATTTGAAACCAAAAGTTCATTATTATATCCCAGACCTCTGGTAGGAGGACTAGAATACACAGAAGGATAACAAACTTTTCCAGATCTTCCAAAGCTAAAAGAATTCCCCTCCTCTACTCGCAAAGAAGAAACGGTTTTATGCCGACTGCACACTAGCCATTCGTTTTTAACTCATTCGTACCTTTTAAAGCGTGGAGAAGCTCCATGGTGCATTCCATGTCATGTGCCACTCGCAATGAAACATGTTCTTTTAGAGTGTTGGGACTTGCATGATGTGAGACATAAACATTTTACATTAGACTCCATGAAAACCTTGTTCAGAGATGTTCAACTTAAAGGGATCTTTGAATTACTGAGGGAGATGAAAATTGTTCATCTGATATGAGATTTTACAGTAGAAAGATTTTCCGGTGTGTTTTTAGAAGGTGTATTTAAAAGGGTTGTATGAATTAATGACTTGTGAGTTGACTTCAACGTGGTGACAGCCCTGATATGGCCCTTTGCGGTCGGTTGGGCTGTAAGCATCATTTACCTTACCTTCTCTTCTTTATAATTATAGTGCTCAATTCCCTGTATACATTGTAGAAACGAAATACTGCTTTCTCCAAGTATTTGGACCTGAAAGGTTGCAGGTTGTTTACATTTGAAATCTCTCGGTTATAAGTTCTTTGGTTTATTTTGCATTTTATCTGGTTTGAAAACTATTTACTTTATTTCATGTATTAGTCATTGTATTCCTATTGCTTTTCATTTAGTTGTGTCTCCTTTTTATGTTTAATCTCCTCAGCAATTAACAATGTTTTGATTTCCTTCTTAAACCTTTTTTTAATTAAGAAAATATCATTATCAAACTGTTGTTTTGTCAAGGTGTTTTCCTAGAGGAGCCCGAATCAAGGAATGGGAAACACTGAACACGAAACCAGTCTTGACTGGAAGCAGTTCCATGTCGTTTCTTTGCAATAAATTTGATCTTTTTATTCGTGTGTGTGTGTGTGTGTGTGTGTGTGTGTGTGTGTGTGTGTGTGTGTGTGGTGTGTGTGTGAGTACGTGAGAGAGAGAGAGAGAGAGAGAGAGAGAGAGAGAGAGAGAGAGAGAGAGAGAGAGATGACGAATCTTACAACCTTTGTGTAATCAAATCTAGTTTGTAGCCTTATCTGCATCATATCACTGTGGAAGAATAGATCATCATAGTGTAATTTTACAAGAATTGTATACGTAATTCATATCTAGCAAAAATCAATACAGTGTCTCCCCCCCCCCCCTCTCTCTCTCTCTCTCTCCTTGTACACACACACACACACACACACACACACACACACACACACACACACACACACACACACACCACGCACGCACGCACGCACGCACGCACGCACACACTAACCCTAACTCTAACCCTAACCGTTAGAGAAACATGTGAAAACCTCGTATAAAAACTTTCATGCAGTGTGTGGCACTTGCAACATGACCTCCTCTGATCGCGATCTTTGCATCTCAGCTAAGTTGTGTCCATTTCCCAGCCGACATGCCAGGGGCATTGATTCATCCTTGATATCAAATATTTACATCTTGCAATTCAGTGAAGATCAGAAGTTCAATACCAAATATATAATTATGTTACATTTCAACCCCGGTGGATGATGGTTTGACGCATTGCGTTGCAATATTCGTATGTATCTGTTTAACAGTCACGCTTGAACAGTTACGCAGACTTATAATGACGGATTTGGTTAGTGGTACATGTCCTGCCCCCACCCCCCCCCCACCCCCCCCCACCTTACACACACACATACACACACGCGCGCGCGCGCGCGCGACAGCACACACGCCCGCGCGCACGGCACGCGCGCGCGCACACACACACACACACACTCACACCGAGCGTGCGGACACACACAAACACACAGAGACACACAGACAGACAGAGACACACACACACACACACACACACACACACACACACACACACACACACACACACACACACTGCAGTCGCTCCAACGCAATTCAAAGAATCGTTACTTTCAGTTCGTTTGAGCGTCGAGTGGTATAATCTGTTGCTAAGATGCAGAACAGCCGTCTAATTCTCATCCTGAAGGGAAAATCCTGAGCAAGGTAGACAACTCTTGAGATGCCAAACGCGCTATGAAGGAGTTGCTGCCCGTCCGTTGGCACCTTCGCCTGAGGTATCCCTTCACACATTTGGTTGTCCGAACATCGTAGGCGTCTCTGTGTTTGTTCAGAAATAACTAACAAGAAGATGTCTCCTTGAGATAACTTCCCCCTCCAGTTCACCCCTAAACACAACACACACACACACACACACACACACACACACACACACACACACACACACACACACACACTCTCTGTCTGTCTGTCTGTCTGTCTGTCTGTCTGTCCATCTGTGTGTCTTTCTGTGTGTCTGTCTCTCTGTCTGTTTCTCGGTCTTTCTCTCTGTCTCTCTGTCTGTCTGTCTCTCATTCTCCTTCTTTATCTCTCTCTCTCTCTGTCACACACACACACACACACACACACACACACACACACACACACACACACACACACACACACACACACACTCCTCCACCCACGTGAATTTCCTTTACGATACATCATCACCTAATGACAGGAAACTTGGCGCCAGCCATTACACCTTCACACACACGCTGTCATGAGGAAACATGAGACTGTTAATGTCGAGGTCAGACACCCAACCTGCCACCTCTCTCTCGCCTGGTCACCCAGACCAGCAGACAAACTCCTTCACGTCCATTACCGCTGACCAGCAGAGAAATGAAAACGCCGTCGGTTCTTTCCACCATTCACACTATTTTCAGTGCAAGGGGACAAAACCGTGGGTGGAAATAGTTCGAAAAGCTTTCTTGTTGAACCTGAGGCTCTTTATGACAACATTTCAACCGGTTATATACTGCTCTAAACAATTTAAGAGCCAGTTGAAAACATTAACACACAATTCAACCGAAAAACAAAATAACTTCTTCAAACAATTTAACTGAAAATTCATCTATGGAACGATACAATGACATCAGAAATAAACGAATAACAGCTGCTCAAAAACAACTTCATGGGCTTAATTGATCAACACCTTCATTTCAGAAATCAGAACAGTCAAATCAAATGACAATCAATGTCAATACTCAGTATGGCTGCCATTAGCGCGGATACAAGCTAGACATCTCTGTCTCATAGAGTCCACACGCCTCCTGAGAGTCAGCTGGGGGATGTTGTTCCACTCCTGCTGCAAGAAGTCGAAGAGCTGGCCCAGGTTCACTGCTGGAGGGTGGTTGTCGTGAAGCAGGCGCCCCAGGACGTCCCAGGCGTGCTCGATCAGGTTAAGGTCGGGCGAGGACGCTGGCCAGTCGAAGCGGTTGACCTGCTGCTCCTCCAAGAAGACGTTTACCACCCTGGCACGGTGGGGATGGGCGTTGTCGTCCTGGAGGATGACGTCAGGCCCAGGGCTCGCAGTCAGGACCAGAGGCTGAAGAATGTTATCCCTGTACCCCACACCAGTTAGGTTGCCTTCAACTCGGTACAGGGGTGTTCTGAAGTTCCTTCCTATGCCACCCCACACCATGATAGACCCTCCGCCATACCGGTCCCGTTCGATTATGTTGGCTTCTTGGTAGCGTTTCTCCATCCACCTCCAGACACGTATGCGACCATCGTGGAAGAGCCGAGCAAAACGCGACTCGTCAAAAAACATCACCTGGGCTCAATGCTGCCTCGTCCAGGCCACATGAGCTCAGCACCAGGTCAGTCGCGCCCTATGGTGAGCTGCTGTCAGCACAGGTCGAACAGCTGGCCGTCTTGCTTGGAGGTTAACTTCTCTCAGGCGGTTCCGAACAGTTTGGTCAGAAATGTTGACGTTCACTGCAGCACGCAGTTGTCTCCTGAGGTTGTTTGCAGTGGCAGTTCTTTGTCTCAGCGCCGTCAGTACCAGCAGTCTGTCCTGCTGTCTGGTGGTGAACCTAGGCCGGCCAGACTGTCTTCGTTCAGCAGTACTACCGGTGGCGTTGAAGCGGGCACGATGTCTTTGGATGACAGCGTGATGCACTTGAAGGCGACGACACCAACTTCTCTGACGCCTACACCTTCTTTAAGCCAAGCAACAGCCCTTCCCCAGTCAGTGTTATTTCATCTCCGTCTTGGTGGCATGGTTAAAAACACCCCAAAAGCGACTTTTTTATACCCACTGGTCAGCAGAACTGGTTGCCATGTGTTCAGTAAAGGCACGACTTGCACGTGCAATGCGATTTGCAGTCAGCCCAACTCTGCTGCCTCAGCTATGCGCTCGCAAACCGCAACCATCTTTTCCTGATTTCGGTGTTTCTTTTGCGAACTCGTTCAACCCACTAGACTCAGATTCAACTGAACACATGCCAAAACCAGTTTTGCATTGAAGCAGCTGTCACACTTTCAGTGCAAAAACTGGACAAAACCTTTGAATTCTATACACTACGATGCGTTATCTAAACCATATGAAAAATGCAGGTGGCTCTTAAATTGTTTTGAGCAGTATTATTGAAGAGCGAGTAGATTCTACAGAGAAAGAAGTTACGCTAGAAACTAGACTTCTTCAACTTTGTTTTCTTAAACTTTGTTTTTCATCCCTCTCTCTCTCTCTCTCTCTCTCTCTCTCTCTCTCTCTCTCTCTCTCTCTCTCTTCCGACGTTTGGTTTCGGGTATGAAAACGGTTTAGAAAACAAACCAAAGATTTGCGCCATAAGAGTATGCTAGTGGTTTTTAACCATTCAGTATATCTATCTATCTATCTATCTATCTATCTATCTATCTATCTATCTATCTATCTATCTATAAGTCTCTCTCTCTCTCTCTCTCTCTCTCTCTCTCTCTCTCTCTCTCTCTCTCTCTCAGTTTGACAGTTGACGCGTATGTAAAACAATGCAACACTGCTTTCTGAGTAAACCAACCCACTCAGTCCTCGCAAGTCATTTTGTTTTCAATGGCGTCTGTAAAACCGCGGTTTTTTTTTATCAGTGCAGTAAAGATTAGTGGCCAGTCAAACACCATACAACTCTTTAGTTCTCCCCAGTTTCCAAACACTGGAGAGACGT
>CM065719.1:25405957-25423457 GCA_033310375.1 Conus canariensis
CAAACACGAGGCTTGCTGTACGGTTATTGCTGTCATGTTCCGATGACGTTTTTATCTCTTTATCCATAGGTATTCCTGTGTTTAGTTGTTTTGGCATTATTGAACAAAATGAAGTTGAAACCAAGAAGAAATTATCACCATCATCATGAGAATAATGGGAAAAAATTCACACTGCGATTGACTTTGATGTCATGTTTTGTTAAAATGCCATCGTTGAATAAAATGAAGTTCTGAACCAAGAGGACAGATAGATAATGTTGTTTAGAACCCAGCCGACCGCAAATGGCCATGTCAGGGCTGTCACCGAGTTGAGGTCAACTCTCAACCAAGAGGAAATCATCATCATCATCATCATCATCATCATCATCATCATCATCATCATCATCATCATCTCTGAACAAAATGAAAGTTTAAACCAAGAGGAATCAACATCATCATCATCATCATCATCATCATCATCATCATCATCATCATCATCATCATCATCCCTGAACAAATTGAAATTCTAAACCAAGAGGAATCCTCCTCCTCCTCCTCCTCCTTACTATCATCATCATCTTCATCAACATTCTCGTCGTCGTCGTCATCATCATCATCGCCTTCTTCACCTTCATCATCATCATTATCATCATCATCATCATTATCATCATCATCGTCGTCGTCGTCGTCGTCATCATCATCATCACTATCACCATCACCATCACCATCACCATCACCATCATTATCATCATCATCGTCATCTTCATCATCATCATCATCATCATCATCATCATCATCATCATCATCATCGTCATCGTCATCGTCTATCATCATATAAAAAAAAAAACCAAGAATGTTGCACACATCGCGAGCGCCTGTGATGCCAGCCAGCAGCCTCCAGTGTGAAGTGATGGCTGGTCTCATCATTATCATCATCATCATCATCATCATCATCATCATCATCATCATCATCATCATTATCATCACCATCATCATATAAAAAGCAAAAATGTTGCACACCGCGAGCGCCTGTGATGCCAGCCAGCAGCCGCCAGTGTGAAGTGATGGCTGGTCTTCAACAGCACCAGACATCGCGACCCCGGCCCGGGTATCTCTTGCCTCAGGCACCTGCATGATTTAGTAGCACCCCGCACAAGACAGGCGGTCAAGCTGCCAGGCAGTCACGCGAGACACCCCTGACAGAGACAACAGAGGGAGGATGTTGCCGGCTGCCGCTCCCAGTCACGTTACCAGGTGCGTGTGTTTTCCTTTGATTAACTCTCTCTGCCTGTCTGTCTGTCTGTCTGTCTTTCCTCCTGTCGTTCTCTGTCTGTCTGTATGTTCACCTGTCTTTTTTTCGTTCTGAATGCTTAGCTGTGTTTCTTTTTCTTTCATTTCTCTTTCATTCTTTCTTGTCATTCCTTTCTTTCTTTCTTTCTTTCTTTCTTTCTTTTCTTTCTTTCTTTCTTTAGTTCTTTCCTTCTTATTTTCTGTCTGTCTGTCTGTCTGTCTTTCTTTCTTTCTTTCTCGTCTTTCTTTCTCTCTTCTGTCTCCTTTGTTCTCTTCTTTTCATTCTCTGTTCATTTTTTGCTTTATTTTCCTTCCCTCCTTTCTTTGCAGCCAGAGAGAGAGAGAGAGAGAGAGAGAGAGAGAGAGAGAGAGAGAGAGAGAGAGAGAGACAGACGAGAAAGACAGAAGAGAGATAGAAGAGATAGAGAGAGAGAGAGAGAGAGAGAGAGAGAGAGAGAGAGAGAGAGAGAGAGAGGAGAGGAGTGCAATAATTCACGTTACAAGATTGACGTGCATGAGCCAGGTAATTCATTTACTCAGTTATGCATTCATTCTTCTTTTCCTTCATTTGTTCAATCTTATATAGTTATTTCACTATGGTTTGTTTTTCTGTATACATGATGGGCGATAGTGAGAGATGATGGAGACAAACGATAGATTAACCTTAACCAAATCAGCTTCTTTGTCAGTATTGTCATCCAGAGAGAGAGAGAGAGAGAGAGAGAGAAGAGAGAGAGAGAGAGAGAGAGAGAGAGAGAGAGAGAGAGATTATCATCTGCTATAAAAACAAAGTTGAAAACAGGTAAACCTGCAGAGCCTGATGGACTTATAGCGGAATTTTTTTAAGCATCTACGGGAAAATTGTATAAATGTTCGTGTGAAACTGGTCAATGTTCTCTTTGATATGGAGATCTGTCCTGAAAACTGGACGGAGTAGACCATTATTCCTTTGTATGGAAAGAGAGATGTAAAAGATCCAAACAATTACTGGGGAATTTCTTTGCGTAGGATAGCAAAGAAACTGCACGGTTCCACTCTAAAGGATCGAACAAAACAATATTGCTGGTGGTTATCAAACTGGCCTTTAAAAAAAATCGGAAATGAAATGAGGCAGGGAACAGTAAACGATAAACAGTAAACAAGTTGGGTATTTTTTGCTCCCATAAGAAAACCTAACACAGAGTAACTTGTATTCAAGACCGGCACAGCCTTTTAAACTTGAATAAAGTCAGACAAATACAAAGACGAACAATCTAATAGTGGGGGAAAAAAAACAAGCGCAGGCCAACAACTGAACTGTCTTCATAGTAATGACTTGGCAAAGATTTGGACTTAAGGAGGGGGGGGGGGGGGGGGGGGGGGGCGGAATTTGAAGATGGAGAAACTGGGAACATGAAATTAAGAAAATATGTTACAGATATGAAAACTCTTCACTAGCTGCATAAGGGAACCATCGCAACCCTTTTGAAGGCAGATATATTTGTATTGCCTGCTCCGAGGCCTTTCGTCCGCTGGGTCGGACTCATCAGGGAGACACGGCTGGTTGTGTCTGCGCTCCTGGCGTCAAATAGAGACACACCACAGTCCATAATACTGTGGTGTTCTCACCACCAAGGGTGCAAAAAAGAATCCAATAGCACCCCCAAAGCAGCCAGTGTGTTTTTTTTTCCCCCACTATTAGATTGTTCGTCTATGTATTTGTCTGACTTTATTCAAGTTTAAAAGGCTGTGCCGGTCTTGAATACAAGTTACTCTGTGTTAGGTTTTCTTATGGGAGCAAAAAATACCCAACTTGTTTACTGTTTATCGTTTACTGTTCCCTGCCTCATTTCATTTCCGATTTTGTTTTGATTAAATTGAGGTTATTTGTATTTGTTTCTGTCCGTCTGTGTGTTTGTCATTTGATCTCCCTTGCATCTTTGGGTGGATCCTCAGGCGTAGGCTCAAAAATTGTCCCTTACATTTTATACTATTTGCATAATGTCTCTAGTTTTTCAGCAACTTTTTTCCTCCCCACACTTTCGTTTAGTTTCATTTACTACTCTTCGCTGGCTGCTTTGGGGGTGCTATTGGATTCTTTTTTGCACCCTTGGTGGTGAGAACACCACAGTATTATGGACTGTGGTGTGTCTCTATTTGACGCCAGGAGCGCAGACACAACCAGCCGTGTCTCCCTGATGAGTCCGACCCAGCGGACGAAAGGCCTCGGAGCAGGCAATACAAATATATCTGCCTTCAAAAGGGATTGCGATGGTTCCCTTATGCAGCTAGTGAAGTGTTTTCATATCTGTAACATATTTTCTTAATTTCATGTTCCCAGTTTCTCCATCTTCAAATTCCGCCCCCCCCCCCCCCCCCCTCCCTCCTTAAGTCCAAATCTTTGCCAAGTCATTACTATGAAGATAGTTCAGTTGTTGGCCTGCGCTTGTTTTTTTTCCCCCACTATTAGATTGTTCGTCTATGTATTTGTCTGACTTTATTCAAGTTTAAAAGGCTGTGCCGGTCTTGAATACAAGTTACTCTGTGTTAGGTTTTCTTATGGGAGCAAAAAATACCCAACTTGTTTACTTTAAAAAAAAGATTATAGCACCGTGGTTCCTATTTTTTCTCTGTGCTGGCTGCTGTTGAAAAAGAGTTTGTTAATAATCGAAAATTACATGTTGTTTTTCGTTGATTTTGATAAAGCTTTCGACTCAATTTCAAGGAAATTGTTATAGCTAGTTCTCACTTAAAAACGGCATGAAGGGTAAGCTTTATAGTTGTGTAAGAAACATGTACAAAAATGTACAAGGCAAAGTATAAAGCGGGGCTAGGTTCATTGATCATATGATATGTATACAAGAGTTTAAACAAGGGGACATATGTGGTCCTGTTTTAATTTCCTTATTTATCGATGAATTAGCACTTCAGATTACTGAAAAAAGCAGGCTTGGTGTTACATTTCATTCATAGAATTATTTGTTTAATTGTATGCAGAAATGACTGTATCGTTAACTGAGACTATAGCTGGCTTACAAACATAGCTGAATACTTTACATTCTGTTGCGCAAAGGGTTAAGATTTGTGTAAATATGGACAAAACAAATGTTTCAGTTTTCCGCATGGTGGTTATTCGGCTGCATATGAGAGATGGGATTATGGTTCATAAAACTGTTAGTTGTAAATGCCTACAGATATCGGGGTGCATAGCTTTCATCTCAGATTTACTTTTGCGTGTCAAGACCTTGTGAGCAGAGGCAAACGTATGGCTTTGAATGTGTTGAATACATTTTCCACGTTGGAAAACAGGTCGGCTGCTTTATTTTTTCAACATGTTTGATGCCCAAGTTCAACCAATAGTCCAGTATGGTGCTGAGATTTGGGCTTTTGAAACAGGACAAGACATCGAAAACTTATACACTGTTTTGCCATGAAAGAACTTCTGTGTGTTGACAGTCGAACTTCAAACAATTTTGTCTGTGGTGAATTCCAAAAATTTCCAAATTACATTAATCAACATTTCATGTGCATTAAATATTGGCTTAAAGTAACTCAAACGCATGGTAACAAGCAAACAAAATATTGTATAACTTAGACGCCAAAGTCGCCCTGGTAACCAATATTTGAAAATGTTTATGTTGTTATGGTTTTTCGTTTCTTTGGCTCAGTCAGACAATGGGTTACATCCCACGTTTTTGTTTGATTTAAACAACGCATGATAGGCTGTGGACTGACAAGTATGAGACTATCATAGCCAATCTGGTAACAGATTCTCTACGTACAGAGAGTGTACAATGAATTATACGGCAGAATCATGCATACGGATAAATATAAACAGATGTATAAAATGTGTTCAATCAAAAGTGTCTGTGTGATATAGCAGTGCATATACAAAGGCATAAGAAAAGCAATAGGAATTTGTTGTGCTCTATATGTGGAGCTGATGTAGAGGATGAAGTCTGTTTTGTTTTATGTGGTCTAATACTCAATGGTTTAAGAATAGAATACATTTCTGACAATCACACAGACTAGCATTATTTCGATTAATCGTACTATTGTCCTCTGAAAATAAAACTGTTATAAATAAACTTTCTATATATCTGTATAATCTTTGAAGAGGCCAAGGACTATAACATGATAAAAACACTTAAATGTACATATTGTACATCAAGGTGCGTCATTTTTTTTAAATTTTACATCATTCCTCTTTACATGGAGATTTGAACTTTTGAAAATAATACACCGTGATTGTGATCGTCGTTTATCATAGATATTGTCTCTCTCTCTCTCTCTCTCTCTCTCTCTCTCTCTCTCTCTCTCTCTCTCTCTCTCTCTCTCTCCATTTTTCAGTTCAAAACTAATTTTTACAACGACTGAAACGAGCTCAATAACACTTCTCTCTTGTCAATCATAGAATGACATTATCCGAATGACTTCATGCTGCAAATAATGTCTTCAGCTAATTTCAAGGGACATACGTTTTTGCTATTTGCCTACTAATCTGTATCCCTGGCGTACCATGGCCATGGCTCAACAGACAGAGTATAGCGTATATAGACTCTGCTTTCTCTATGGCTTTCTGTCTGAGACAGAGAGAGAGATATGGGAAGAGAGAAAGATGGGAGGAGAGAGAGAGAGAGAGAGAGAGAGAGAGAGAGAGAGAGAGAGAGAGAGACAGACAGACAGACAGACAGACAGACAGACAGACAGACAGACAGACAGACAGTTCTGCGTTCTCAAAATTTCTTCTTAAAATACCAACAGTGCTGCAAAGTAAAAAGTTGTTTCCGGCGCGGCAAAAATTACAAGCTGCGAAAGTCCAGAAAACGGCGGCAGTCTACATGCGGCTAAAAACAGGCGGCAAAAGAGAGAGAGAGAGAGAGAGAGAGAGAGAGAGAGAGAGAGAGAGAGAGAGAGAGAGAGAGAGAGAGAGAGAGAGGACGACGACAGTCACTCTTCATTTTAAAAGAAGCAAACACAACACACACACACACAACCACACACACACACACACACACACACACACACACACACACACACACACACACACTCACTCACTCACTCACTCACTCACGCACACTCGCACGCTCGCACGCACGCACGCACGACACACACATAAAAAAAAAACATACATAGATGTAACAGTCTTATATGGCATTTAAAAATCAAGAATTAAACACACACACACACACACACACACACACACACACACACACACACACACACACACACACACACACACAAAAGAATTCAAAACAACGGCAAGAACAATACAAGTTCACACATGGTAGCATCCAGCGTAAAAAGAAAATAACTAGACAAAAAATAGATGAAAAATCTCTCTCTCTCTCTCTCTCTCTCTCCTCTCTCTCTCTCTCTCTCTCTTCTCTCTCTCTCTCTCACCGACGTAGGTCTATACAGACAGTAATATGTAGGCTCATAGTTTTGTTTTATCCTAAGTTAAAGTGTATTTCATGTTTCAGTATGCGGGCATTGTAGAATATTCTACGTGAACTTTTATAGTGAGGAAAAAAAAGATGAAAACTGAAATTCTCTCTCTAACTCTGTCAGTCAGTCAGTCATTAAGTCAGTCAGCCTGTCTGTCTATCTGTCTGTCTATCTCTGTCTGTCTGTCTGTCTATCTGCCTGTCTGTCTGTCTGTCTGTCTCTCTCTTTCTCTGTTTCACCCAAATAGCTCTATAAGACAGTAACGGTTCAGTAGTTTTGCTTCATCCTATGTTAAAGTGCTTTTCGTGTTCCACTGTGTGGGCATCGTAGAATATTTTACGTGAACTATCATCAGTGAGGTGTTTCAATTTCTTCAGAGTGAAACAAAAGGATTACCGAGATGATATTGCACAATCATTTCATATTGGCCTCCTCGTGCAGCTGGTGGTATACAACTAGTCCTAAAAATCTATGTTCCCTTGTTTGAGTGAGTTGAAGCCATTTGACAGATCATCAAATGGGTAACATACATAGCTGATGCTTTTCCTGAGCGGTATAACTGTACATGTTGTTCTGGTTGGATGTAAAAGGACTGAATCATTTTCACACAAGTTTCCTACTTCCGTGAGACTCTTGCTTCAGGCGATCATTAATACTGATGTCATTCTTGTCAGTAGTATGTACAATACCATGATCAGCAAACAACATTCATGATACCTTGCTATGTCAAATGGGTAACGGTAGATCATTAATAAATAAACAAAAGGTAAGAAAACATTAAAAAAGAACCTTGTGGTACTCCTGTCGTTACCACTGTTTTAGCAGAATACGATCCATGGAGTTAGACTCCTTGGTATCTGTCTGTTAGATAAGACTCAAGAAAGCTGTTGTTTGTGGGCTTATGGTATACACATTATTATTTTTTTCTGCGGAAAATAATGGTAATCCACATCAAAAGCTTTCCAAAGGTCAAGGAAATGTCACAGAAGTTAAATGAGATTTGTTCACCACGGACAGCCATGCGTCCAACAAAATGTGTTTAAGTGGCATGGCAGAGATGACCGGGTGAAAACCGTACCGCAGAGAGAGAGAGAGAGAGAGAGGAGAGAGGAGAGAGAGAGAGAGAGAGAGAGAGAGAGAGGAGAGACAGACGAGAAGAGAGAGAAGATACAGAACAGAGAGAGACGAGGCAGTCCAGGAGAAGGGGAGGAGACGGAGGGTAGAGAGAGAGAAAGAGAGAGGAGAGAGAGAGAGGAAGAGGAGGAGAAAAGAGAGACAGAAGAAGGAGAGAGGAGAGGAAGAGAGAGAGAGAGACAGACGGACGGACAAAAAGACAGACAGACAGAAAGGAGGAGAAGAGAGAGGGAGAGACAGACAGACAGCAGACAGACAGATGACTGAGGAGAACAGACAGACAGAGAGGCAGACAGACATAGACTATTAAGGACAGACATTGAGCAGACACGCCCCACGACACAGTCTTTACATGACATTGAACAGTTCTTGTTATCTGCACTTGACATTTACTGACATCTGGCTTTCATATAGCTGGCTTTGTTTCACTGTTAATTTTACTTACATCACAGTGTTCAATCTCTCACCTTCCCCTTCACTTACCCAGCCCTTCACTCCCCCACCCCCTACCCCCACCCACCCCCATCTCCACCACCCATCCCTTCGCGTCTACAGCACCCCACATCCCTTTCCCTGCCCCAGTTTTCAAGGAATGGGCAGAGTGCCTGGGACAATAAAACAGTTCTATTTGCCTCTGCCGAGCAGGCTGTGGTTTCATTAGCTTTTGGCGGCTGGTTTGTTTGTCTGTGTGTAAACAAAGCCAGAATACAAATAAACGCACACACACACACACACACACACACACACACACACACACACACACACACACACACACACACACACACACACACACACACACACACACACACACACACAACAGAATGCCAAGTAAAAAAGTGTTCTGAAATGTACTAAACAATGTTCCCCTGATGACTTGCTCTGCTGAAGAATCACACAACAGAATTCTTTTCCTAACAGCCATATTGGGAACATTGTTTGGTGTTTTATAACTTGCTCTGCAGAAGAATTAGACAACAGAATTCTTTTCCTAACAGCCATATTGGGAACATTGTTTGGTGTTTTATAACTTGCTCTGCAGAAGAATTAGACAACAGAATTCTTTTCCTAACAGCCATCTAATAAGGAGTATTGTTTGGTGTGTTGTGATTTGTTTAATTTCTGTTTTTTCTCTGAAGGAGATTTGTTGTGAATTTACGTCTGTTTGTTAAGCCTGTTACTTACGTGGTCTAAAGGGAGTTTGGCGCATGCTTGTGTTGTTTAAGACATCTGAAAAAGAATTGTGTATACATTCATTAAAGTCTGTTGTTTATGACGGAGAAAGGAATTTCGTCCATTTTCATGCCTCTCATTTATGCTGCTTGAAGGAGTTTTGTGCATTTCATGCCTATGATTCTGCTTGAAGGAGTTTTGGGTATTTTCATGTCTGTTATTTTTGCTGTCTGAAAGAGTCTGGGGCATTTTCATGGCTGTTATTTTTGCTGTCTGAAAGAGTTTGGGGCATTTTCATGTCTGTTATTTTTGCTGTCTGAAAGAGTTTGAGGCATTTTCATGTCTGTTATTTTTGCTGTCTGAAAGAGTTTGGGGCATTTTCATGTCTGTTATTTTTGCTGTCTGAAGGAGTTTGTTGGCATTTTCATCTCTGTTATTTTTGCTGTCTGAAGGTGTTTGGGGCATTTTCATGTCTGTTGTTTTTGCTGTCTGAAAGAGTTTGGGGCATTTTCATGTCTGTTGTTTTTGCTGTCTGAAGGAGTTTGGGGCATTTTCATGTCTGTTATGTCTGAAGGAGTTTGGGGCATTTTCATGGCTGTTATTTTTGCTGTCTGAAGGAGTTTGGGGCATTTTCATGGCTGTTATTTTTGCTGTCTGAAGGATTTGGGGGCATTTTCCTATCTGTTATTTTTGCTGTCTGAAGGCGTTCGGGGCATTTTCATGGCTGTTGTTTTTGCTGTCTAAAGGAGTTTTATGCATTTTTACATCCGTTGTGTATGACACCCAAAGAGGCCTGATGCATTTTATGAGTCTGAAGCAGTTTTGTGTGTTTTTATGTCCGTTATACATGATGTTTGACGCATCCTGGTGTATTTTTATGTCTGTATATATTACGTATGAAGACGTCTTGTGCATATTTGGCGCGCGCGCGCGCGCGCGTGTGTGTGTGTTTGGGTGACGACATCCTGTGCACGAGCGCGCGCGCTTGCGCGCGCGCGCGTGTCTATGTGTATGTGTGCGCGCGCGCGCATGTGTGTGTGTGCACACATGTGTAAGAGAGAGAGACAGAGACAGACAGACAGACAGACAGACACACACACACACACACACACACACACACACACACACACACACACACACACACACACACACACACACACACACAGACACACACATTACGTCTTTTACAATGCCATCTTAAGAAGACATTTCGTCAAAAAAAAAATCACTTGTCTGTATTGCATTGCGCTTTCAAGTTAACGAGCGTTACTCTGTATTCCATTTCTTCTGCTTATTTTATATTTTGACCCAGGCTCTGTAAGGCTGCAGTCTATTTCAGTCCCCCCCCCCCCTCCCGCTCCTCCCCCTCCCCCCCCCTCCTTTCTCCCGTTAATGCGTCTACATACAAACTACAGAACGGATTTTCACGAAACATAGTGAAAAGTTTGAACGCAGCATAAGAATGGAGCTGTTACATTTTGGTGAGGATACATGGTAGGGAATACATTCAAAGGATGGATCGAGGACCTGTTCAAAGCACACTGAATATAATAGAAGTCACGATACTTATGATTTTGACCAAACTGAAAACAAACCATCATATAAAAAAAAAACTGTTTGCCGCTGTTAATTTTTTTTAAAAAAATCTTTTGACATGGGCGACCTCAAAACAAACAAACAAATGCACATGCACGCACCTTTATTCATACGAGCACGCATCATTAGACTGTGCGACTGCCATTTCCCCTACTCGTTACCCAAACACACGCACACACGCACACACGCACGCGAGCACACACACACACACACACACACACACACACACACACACACACACACACACACACACACACACACACACGATCCGTCCGAGTGTGCGAGGGTCTGCGACATCCCAGCTCTCTCTCTCTCTCTCTCTCTCTCTCTCTGTCTCTGTCTGTCTGTCTGTCTGTCTGTCTGTCTGTCTCTCTCTCTCTCTCTCTCTCTCTCTCTCTCTGATGGCCGATACGTTGGGTATCCGTGTGGCTGGGGATTTGACAATCCGTCAGCAAGGGGAACTACGCCGACAACGGTACCAGGGCAAGACGGCGTACTACAGAAATGGTCGGCTATGCTTCCGAGAACAGCGATCCCCCCACTTCAGAAAAGCCAAAGGCCGTGGGAACCAGCGTCAGTATGAGTCTGGTCAGAGGGCACAGTCTGGGCATCGCTCTCAGAATAGAGATGCGCCTGATGTCCACACCCCAGTCAAATCCCCACGGCCATCCTCTGCCGGCCATAGGTCACCCCCAGTCCGCCATCCTACTTCCTATGCCCCCGGCCCTCCACCCTCCAGTTCCACCCGTTACCCTCCACCCTACACTTCCACCCGTCCCCCTCCACCCTCCACTTCCACCCGTCCCCCTCCACCCTCCACTTCCACCCGTCCCCGTCCACCCTCTACTTTCACCCGTCCCCCTTCCCCTTCCACTTCCACCCGCCCCCCTCCACCCTCCACTTCCACCCGTCCCCCTTCCTCTTCCAATTCCACCCACCCCCCTCCTCCTTCCTCTCCCACCCATCCCATTACCCCTGTCTCTTCCACCCATCACCCTCCACCTTCCGCGCCCACCCGTCACCCCCCACCTTCCTCTTCCACCCGTCACCTGCCTCCTTCCAGTCACACCCCTTCCTCTCTTCCACTTACCTCCACCCATTCCACTCTGCCTTCCACTTCCACCTGTTCTCCTTCATTTTCCATTTCCACCCGTTCGCCTGTTTCCTTGACTTCTACCCATCCCCCTCCACCTTCCACTACCACCTTTCCCCCTCCGCTGTCTGTTTCTACCCAAACCTGGTCGTCTTCTTCTCGTCCCCCTCCCATGTACAACATGCAAGAATTCCCCACCCTGCTCAGGACAAGTACTCCCAGGAGTGGGACTACTGTTACATGTCCTAAACAAAATCAAAACCAAAGCAACCTGCTTGAGGCGTCCCCAGGCCGCCATGGTTGCAGTCCTGATTCTTCTCAAAGTGGGGATCCGTCGATTCCTACAACAACTGAGGATTGCATGGACCCGCACCTAGCAGGAGTGACTGACCCTACATCAGAGGGTCTACCGACCTTGCCATCACATTCACCAGACGTTCTTGATGACAGCATGACTCTATTAAAACAGAGAGTGTCCTTGGTAAACCCTCCGCACGACGTGGAAAACCAGTCCAAGGGTGTGATAGGTACAGTGACAGAGGGTCTCAACACTGGCGAGAGTCACAGTACCGAGGTGGTGGAGAACCCTAGGCCCTCTCCGTGGCAGGTGTCGATGGTCAGTGAAACCGAGGGCCAGTTCTCTGGCTCCGGTCCTTGTACTCGCAGTCGAGTACGAACCAGATAGACACAGCTCACAGAAAGATTTTTAAGGGCCCATTCAAGAGGTAGTCCTGGACGTAATAATGAACAAAACTGTGCTTCCCTGCTGCCCCCGTGTCCTTCTTACAATGAAGTCACCTAGGATAACGGCCGTGCCCGTGTCAAGACTTGTCAGAAAAACAGTCTCTCCTTTCTGACTTATAATATTGAGGGTGTATCGTCAGTTTATGACCCTGATGTAAATAATTATATATCTCAGTTCGATTTTGTTGTTTTGACGGAAACGTTCTCAAGAACATTTCCTTCTTTTCTCTTTTTGGATTACGAAGTTTTTCTTTCACCTGGAATCAGATTAACCGATGCTGTTACTGCACGTTTGTCAGGAGGGATCGTGTTTCTTGTAAGAAAGACATATGCCAAACTAGTCAAACAACTTACAGTGGAATATGACCATACTATTGTTCTCCACCTTAAAGCTCTAGATCTTGACGTTCTTTTAATTGGAATTTATTTGCCCCCTGCTAACAGTGTTTATTATGCAGATACCGAGATTGATAATGGGGTTTCCCTTCTTGAACAATGTCTGATGGATACTTTTGAACAAGCGGGTGATCTTCCAGTGATCATCCTCGGCGATTTAAATGCAAGAACTGGTCGGCTGAACGCACAAGAACTACCCGTATATTTAGGTGACTTGATAAATGAAAATACCACCGGTGATGACTGCTTTTCTCGTGTATCAAAAGATTGCTCCACTAATGAATTTGGTCTTTATTTAATTATCATCTATCAGAATTTTGAGTTGGTTATTCTAAATGGTTTTCTGCCTGGTGATAAAAGCGGGGATTACACTTATATCGCTCACAATGGTGCAAGTGTTATTGATTATTTTATTTCTTCCCAATCCTTAGTTCCACTGTGCCGTGAATTGAAAGTAACCCCACGGGTAGAATCAAAGCACATGCCTGTTGAATTTGTACTAATGCTTCCCAGTCCGAATCAGGAGACGGTTTCAAAAAGGTTAAAGGTAACCAAATTTAAAAAATATGCATGGGATCCAGCAAAAGAAGGTGATTTTATCGGTGCACTTCAGTCTGACGAGGTCAATTCAACCTTTAATGAAGCAATTGAATTGATTGATGTCAATTTTGAGAGTGCACTGAAGAAACTAAACGAAGGTCTGTTTATGGCTGGTCAAATAATGTGTAAAGAAACTGTCACAGGTAACATCAAGCACAGCCCATGGTTTGACTCTGAGTGCTATGTTAAACGCCGTCAGGTGAGACAAGCATTGAGAACGTACAGTCGGGTGAAAGTTAATGACAACCCCGATGCCGTTCAACTGAGACTTAACTATTCTATAATTAGAAACGAGTATAAAGACCTACTTCGAGACAAGCAGCAGTTATACAGACAGCAAGTTTTAAATACACTTAACGAAAACGCCAAAGATTCTAAGCGGTTTTGGAGCACTGTAAGGTCTTTAAAAAGTAGTTCTCATGTACCAAACACAATATCCAATGAAGAATGGTTTCAGCATTTCAAACAAGTCTTTAATGATGAGCTTATTCCTTCTGGTCCTAATTCTCAGGAACTTCAAACTGAGTATTTTCCTGTTGCTGATGGTAACGTTGATGAATTGGATGTCTGTATAACTGAAGGGGAAATTCTTGATTCAGTTAAGGCTTTAAAATCAAATAAAGCACCAGGTCCAGACGGACTAATTAGGGAATTTTATAAATATTGTACCCCCACTATTCTCTTTTTCCTTAAGAAATTTTTCAACAAACTCTTTGATTTTGGCATCTTCCCTTCTATGTGGTGCGAAGCTCTGATTCAACCTTTGCACAAAAAGGGTGATATAAACAACCCAGACAACTACAGAGGTATCTCTCTTTTAAACATTAGTTCAAAATTATATACTTACATATTAAACAAGCGTTTAACAAAATGGATTGAAGATTGTGATGTAATAAACGATGTGCAGGCTGGCTTTAGAAAGAATTATAGTACTACTGATCATATATTTACCCTTTTTTCTCTGGTACAAAAGCAACTATCTAACCACAAGAAATTATACGTTGCTTTTATTGACTTTAAAAAGGCTTTCGATTCGGTAGATAGAAACCAACTCTGGTCAATCTTAAAGAAAAAAGGTATAAAGGGTAAGATGTACAATGCACTTAAAAGCATATACACAGATGTCAAAGCTAAGGTTAAAGTGGGGGGAGATTTAACTGACACTTTTATGTGTCCCCGGGGTCTGAAGCAAGGAGAAATATGCAGTCCGGTTTTATTTTCGCTATTCATCAATGAGCTTGCTGAAGAAATAATTCAATACGGTAAACATGGTATTCCCTTATTACCAGACTTCATAGAGATACTAATTATGCTTTTTGCCGACGATGTTGCACTCGTAGCATCTACCGTCATTGGTCTCCAGCAGCAACTAAATGTTTTGTGTAGCACAGCAAAAAAACTCGATTTGATCGTAAATTTAGAAAAATCAAAAGTTATTGTGTTTAGAAATGGGGGGTATATCGCCTCAAGGGAAAGATGGTTCTACGACGGTAGGCAACTAGAAATTGTTAATCAGTATAAATATTTAGGTGTTATCTTTTCCACGGGTCTTTCTTTTTCCCATTGCCTTGAGGATTTAGCATCCAAGGCAAAACGTCAAGTCATCAATATTATAAAACTACTGTGGAAGTTTCAAAGTCTTTCCCCGAAATTGTTCTTTAAACTTTTCGACTGTCAAGTCCAGCCAATGCTTAGCTATGGTGCCGAAGTATGGGGTTTGACTGCAAACAACTCAATTATTGAAAAAGTACATTTGTTTGCACTCAAGAGATTCTTAAATGTTTCCATAAAAACACCCAGCGCCTTAGTCTACGGAGAAACTGGTCGGTATCCACTCTATATAAACAATTATACTAAATGTATCAAGTATTGGTTACGTGTCGTTAATATGCCGGACAATCGCCTTCCTAAGAAAGCTTACATCACGTTATATGATTTGCATCATCGAGGCAAGAACAACTGGGTTTCATCAGTTTGCTCTACGTTAAATCGCTATGGCTTTGGGTATGTATGGGAAAACCAGAACGTTTACAATGTCAAAGGTTTTCTCTTAGAATTTAGAAATCGGTTGATTGATTGTCATCTTCAAGAATGGTACACCCGAATGGATGTTAGTGATCGCTTTTCCTTCTATTCTTCCTTTAAGCAATTTAGACAAATACCGAATTATCTGTTTACGGTAAGTAATTTGAACAATCGTAAAATCTCATAAGATTCAGGTTAGGCGTATCTTGTTTAAATACTCACAAACTGCGGCATTCGAGTGTTCCCCGAGAGGCACTCTGCTGTCCTTTTTGTCCAAGTCAGTTGGAATCTGAATATCACTTTTTTATTGTATGCCCTAAATATAAAGATGTTCGAGAGCATTTCATACCCACTAAATATTATGCAAGAGCGTCGGCTTTCAAGATGTCATTACTACTTGCCAATGATAAAATGGCTAAAGATGTTGCTGCTTTCATAACTAAAGCTTTTGAAATCAGATGCAAAAAAACGAATGGGACGTAAAGTTCATATATTTTTATGTATAATTCGGGGTACTTTTTCCCCTTTAAAAGCAAAAGAGCTTGTATATGTGAGTGTATGCGTGCGAGTGTGTGTGTGTGTGTGTGTGTGTGTCAAGTGTGTGTGTGTGTGTGTGTGTGTGTGTTGTGTGTGTGTGTGTGTGTGTGTGTGTGTGTGTGTGTGTGTGTGTGTGATCATGAATAGGTTTACAGGTGTTTAGGCAACTACAAATGAATGTAACCTCTGTGAGATTTGTAAATGATATGCCCTAATCTATATTGGTACGTATTTTGATCATTATGTATACATCCATGACTGAGGAAGAATATGAAAGTATCTACTTGGCCGAGAAAATGCATGTATACTTGCAAGGTGGTGTTGTTGTTACATTTGCTTTTTCCACAATGTTGTTGTTTTTTCCCCCCATCCCAATGTCCCCATTGACACGGGCACGAGGCCTAGTTCAATTAAAATATTTGTCATTGTCATTGTCATTGTCTCTCTCTCTCTCTCTTTCTCTCTCTCTGTGTTTGTGTGTGTATGTAAGTGTGAAAAAAAGTTGGGGGTTGGGGGGGGGGATGTAAGAGAGTGGAGGAATGACAGACCAGACAGGAGTGGTGGTATAAAACGATGGATGAACCTACTTGTTTTGAATGAAGAAGGGGCTGGAGAGAGAGAGAGAGAGGAGAGAGAGAGAGAGAGAGGGGAGAGAGAGGAGAGAGACAGACAGACAGACCGACAGACAGACAAACAGCCTGACAGACAGACAGACAGACAAAATCTTTCCGTGCCATGACAACACGCACCGCTTCCTGTTAACAGCACTTGACATTTTCTGTTATCTAGTTTTCGAATAGCGATGGCTTTCGTTTAGCTGTGTAAATATTGTTCATGTTCATGACAGAGTTCAATTTCGCTCCCTCCTCTTCCCCCCTTCCCCCGTCCTTCACCCCCTACCTCCATCCCCATCATTCATCCCTCCTTTTACAGCACCCCACGCCCCGCCCCCCCCCCCCCCCCCCCCCCTTCCATCCCTGCCCCATTTTCAATGAATGGGCCGGGTACTCAGCACAAAAACACTTTAATTTTTTTTTTATCCGACGAGGAACTTATCGTTTCACACAGTATCTGGTGGTTTAATGGTCTGTCTGTTGACAACCCCCCAAATGCAAAGAAACTCACACACAGTAGAATACCAGGGAAAGCTGATTTCAAATGCACCAAATGATACTCCCCAGGTGATCGCTCAGTAGGAAATGTACGCAGAAGAATCGTCCTCAGACTGGCTTTGTGTGGAATGGTGGATGGTGCATTTTTTTTTTATGTTTGCTAACAATGACATCTGGTGTAAGAGTATTTGTACATTTGTATGTCTGTCTGTCTGTCTGCTGGAGTTTTGTGCATTTTACGTCTGCTGTTGAGGCCGTTGGAAGGAAGTTTGTGCATTTTTTTTGCTGCTGTTACATTAGGTGTCTGTTGCGCACTTTTATGTCTGTTTCCTAGTAAGTCCACGGAAGGAGTTTTGTGCGTATTTATGTCTCTTGTTTATACCGTCTGAAGGAGAAT
>CM065719.1:25425957-25428457 GCA_033310375.1 Conus canariensis
TCTCTCTCTCTCTCTCTCTCTCTCTCTCTCTCTCTCTCTCTCTGCCCGCCTGCCTGCCTGCCTGCCTGCCTGCCAGCCAGTTTGTCTGTCTGTCTCTTTGCCTGTCTGTCTGTCGGTCTGTCTGTCTGTCTGTCTGTCTGTCTGTCTGTCTCTCTCTCTCTCTCTCTCTGTACGTGCGTTCATGTTACTCTGTGTGTGTGCGCGCGCGCGCGCGCGCGCGCGCGTGTGTGTGTGTGTGTGTGTGTGCGCAGGGAAGGCGAGCGTAGCGTCCGCACGCACGCATGCTGGTGAGTGTGTGTGTGTGTGTGGTGTGTGTGTGTGTGTGTGTGTGTGTGTGTGTGTGTGTGTGTGTGTGTGTGTGTATCGGGCTATGTGATTGGTCGAGTTCTGTAAACTTCCTGGCGATTGCCACGCGGGAGGAACACCATTCACCCGTCAGCATGAGAGATGCGCTGAAGGCAGTAGTAGTTTGATGACACACAGGTGAAGTGGTTTTGGAGGAGAAAGCTTATTTTGGCGTGGTGCTGTGTTGTTAGTGTGTGTCGCTGAACGGGCAGGAGTTGCACTAGTTTCAGGGGAGGAGAAAATTGCGAATCGCCACAGGTGAGTTTTGAACATCCTGAACTGGAAGAGAGTGAGTGAGAAAGAAATCAATGTAACGGAACTGCTGTCGAGAAGCATTTTGATTTATTTATAGTGTGATTTCAGATATATCTGTCGTACACGAAAGAGAAATGGGGGATGGTGGGTAGAAGAAAAAGGCGGAGGAGGAGGTGGTGGTGGTTTCGGTTTTACTATAGCCCAGTCAACCATACAAGACTCTTTTTAAGAGTTGCGGGTGAGAGAGAGAGAGAGAGAGAGAGAGAGAGAGAGAGAGAGAGAGAGAGAGAGAGAGAGAGAGAGAGATCGTTTTACTTGTCATGTATGTATGCCATGCTATCCAGTTACAATGAATAGACCCCCACTTGTCGCAAGAAAATCGTTGTCAAGTACCTCTGAAAAGAGATTATCTGGTAACTGCGATTGAACAGACCCAAGTTAAGATCATCTTGTTCTAGAATTACGCACCTTTTTGGAGTGATGTGTTTGTGTGAGTGTGTCTGTGTGTGTGCATGCATGCGTGCGTGTGTGCGCGAGTGCGCACGCGTGCGCGCGTGTGTTTATGTGTGTAAGGGAAAGAGACACACACACACACACACACACACACACACACACACACACACACACACACACACACACACACACACACACACACATATGCACACACAGACACACACATGCGCGCGCGCACACACACACACACACACACACACACACACACACACACACACACACACAGATAGAGAGAGAGGGGGGGAGAGAGTGTATTGTGTACGTGTGTGTGCATACACTCATACGCTCTCTCCTTCTTAAAGCTGTGCTCTTGACATGGTGACTTTCTTATTAATTGAGCTAAAGGACTTTACCCTAAAATTTTTTTTTACCGTGACCGAGACAACTGATGCATTTGATCTTGAACTTGTCAAACAGCATATGCGGTAGAGCAGAAACAAACATGGGTAATGTTGTTTGAACAACATTTGAAATGGAACAGGTAGACCCAGGGAAACATCATGAGAGCAAAAGTTATCGTTCTTGTTTCTTATTTAGTATTTGTCTCCCTGCTCCATTTGCTTAGCTGAGCTCTATTACTAGCAATCCAGAAATCCTGTCAACGATATCAAAGACAACAGACGACGTCATCACTGTCCAGACTGAAACCTGTATGGGAGAACAATAGCATCTCTATCTAAAAAAAAACCCAACAACTCAGGCCCCTGGTCTACACCATATAGTTCATATTCACGAGGATTATGGACCTGCACAGTGGATCTGTGAACAAGAATCCAAGCAATGAAACTGAGATATTCACTCAAGATACTAAACATCAGATACACTGATCATGTCACCAATCAACAAGTCTCCCAAACCATCAAGCAACACATCGGACCACAGAAGAGCGACTAACATCCGTTAAAAGCAGAAAACGACGTCAGTATGGCTCTATAACAAGATCCAGTGGCCTAGTTAAAAACAATGCCCCCCGGTCATTTGTTGAAGGGGAAAGACGAAGGGAAAGTCAGAAGCAATGATGGATTGAAAACATTGCAAAATAAGGGGGGGGGGGGGGGGGGGGGGGGGGGGGGGGGGGGAGGGGGAGGGGAGGGGGGGACATTTGCTGACAGCCAAGCCTTGGCACACAAGCGATGCAGCTAGAAGAATCTTGAGAATTGTTTTTCAGTGCGATGCCCCAACGTTCCCCTCTCCAGATCCCCAAGAAGTTAAAGGAGAAGGAGAAGCCTCATTTCAGATTTCGGTGTGCAAATGTTTTGGGTAATCTTTCAGCCTGAGTGGATGTGCAAATGTCGTAACGTATTACAAATATGTATATTTATTAGATCAGCATGGACAAAAAATGTTTATTTCTGCGTTTGTGTGTTTATTTCTTTCTTGTTATTGT
>CM065719.1:25433457-25438457 GCA_033310375.1 Conus canariensis
ATACAGAGAGAGAGAGAGAGAGAGAGAGAGAGAGGAGAGAGAGGAGAGAGAGAGAGAGAGAGACAGAGAGAGAGAGTCAGAGACAGAGACAGAGGGAGGGAAGGAGACAGACAGACAGACAGAAGAGTAACAGAGAGAGAGAGAGAGAGAGAGAGAGAGAGAGAGAGAGAGAGAGAGAGAGAGAGAGACAGAGACAGAGGGAGGGAAGGAGACAAACAGACAGACAGAAGAGTGACAAGAGAGAGAGAGAGAGAGAGAGAGAGAGAGAGAGAGAGAGAGAGAGAGAGAGGGAGAGAAATAGGGCGGAAGAGAGAGATGGAGACATTGACGCAGAGAGAGAGAGAGAGAGAGAGAGAGGAGAGAGAGAGGAGAGAGAGAGAGAGAGAGAGAGAGAGAGACAGACAGACAGACAGACAGACAGACAGACAGACAGACAGAGAGACCGACCGACAGACAGACAGACCGAAAGACAGAGCTCGTTCTTTCATTTTTTCATTGTCCATCAGCCACTATTTTCTTTATCGTCCAATCGATGACGTTGCTGACTGCTGATGGCAGCAACACGCTGGACCTGGCCTGGGCCCCGCGGCTATCAGGGCGTGGCGGTTCCTCACGGGGCCCGCTGTTCCAGTCCTCCATGTTCGAACCTCAGACCTGGCAACACTACGACCCCACGGGCACAGCCGTCACCACCTTCGCCTGCCAGCCAGAGGAAGCCATGTTCTCCCCCACACGTCGGGTCTGTAAATCGAGAGAGAGAGAGAGAGAGAGGAAAGAGAGAGAGAGAGAGAGAGAGAGAGAGAGGACTTGGGGGGAGAGGATAGCAGGGGAGAGGAGGAGAGAGAGAGAGAGAGAGAGAGGGGAGAGAGAGAGAGGGAGAGAGAGGGAGGAGAGAGAGAGGGGAGAGAGAGAGGGAGAGAGAGGAGAGAGGGAGGAGAGAGAGAGGGGGAGAGAGGGAGAGGAGAGGTAGGGAGGGAAGGAGGCAGGGACAGAGAGAGAGAGAGAGAGAGAGAGAGAGAGAGAGAGAGAGAGAGAGAGAGAGAGAGAGAACGGCAGATTTTAAGCCTTAATGGCGGGATAAAAAAAACGGTCATACACACAAAACTCCGCTCCGTTTGTTGGGTAGATGGGATTGATCCTTGCCTTTCTATACAGGGGGTGTCCGCAGGAGTATCAGCCTGCGTACGCAGAAAAAGAAGAAGAGCGAAGAGAGAGAGAGAGAGAGAGAGAGAGAGAGAGGAGGAGGGAGGGGAGGGAGGGAGGGAGAGGAGGGAGGGAGATTTTGAGAGAGAGAGGGAGATTGAGAGAGAGAGAGAGAGAGAGGAGAGAGAAGAGAGAGAGACGGGGGGAGATTTGCTTGTACTTGTTTGATTATTTTCATTTACCTATCAACCTATCAATTTCTGACATAGTATGGTGTAGTTGACGATGAGGAACACACACAGAATATCACGCCCGGGTAGGGAAGACATTGTTTCCACAATCCGTCCTGACTCCTTCTCTCCTTCTCTCTCATTTTCCGTCTCTTCTTATGTTTGTTTTCAATTTCAGCACACACACACACACACACACACACACACACACACACACCACACACACACACACACACACACACACACACATGCGCGCGCACACACACATGCGCGCGCACACACATCCACACCCGCACCATCACACACACACGCACACACACACACACACACACACACACACACACGCACGCACGTACGCGCACGCACACAGACACACAGACAGACGCACACGCACGCACACACGCACGCACGCACGCACGCACGTGTGCGCACGCGCGCGCGCACACACACACACACCACACACACACACACACACACACACACGCACGCACGCACACACACACACACACACACACACACATACACACGCGCGTGCGCGCGCGCGCGCGTGCACGCACGCACACATGCTCCATCCGTAATCTGTCCATCCTGTCTTGTTATCCAAGGGATTACACCCGTAGCTGTGCGGGCCTACACACTCTTTGGTGAAATCGATTTTTGTTCCAGACTGATCGAAGCATCTAGCAAAAGAACAAAACAAGAAACGGCAGGCCACTTTATAGCTTGCCGCGCCACGTTACCGTTTCCTCATCGTTCAATTTGTCTCCTGCTGCGATAATTGGGACAGTCATAAATTCAACGGTTATGAGAATGACGTCGACAGTGACAGATGTTTTATGGTCCATTCAGCAGTATGAGAATGACATCAACATAGACAGATGTTTAATGTCTTCAGCAACATGAGAATGACGTCGATCAGTTACAGTCAACAGTGACAGATGTTTGATGGTCCATTCAGCAGTATGAGAATGACATCGACAGTGACAGTGAGGGTTTGATTGGATCACAATATCTATGCCATGCAGTATGAGAATGACATCAACATAGACAGATGTTTAATGGTCCATTCAGCAACATGAGAATGACAGTGACAGTGACAATCAACAGTGACAGATGTTTGATGGTCCATTCAGCAGTATGAGAATGACATCGACAGTGACAGATGTTTGATGGTCCATTCAGCAGTATGAGAATGACAGTGACAATGACAGATGTATGATGGTCCATTCAGCAGTATGAGAATGATGTCAACAGTGACAATCAACAGTGACAGACGTTTAATGGTCCATTCAGCAGTATGAGAATGACATCGACAGTGACAATCAACAGTGACAGATGTTTGATGGTCCATTCAGCAGTATGAGAATGACATCGACAGTGACAATCAACAGTGACAGATGCTTTATGGTCCATTTAACAGTATGAGAATGACGTCGACAGTGACAATCAACAGTGACAGATGTTTGATGGTCCATTCAGCAGTATGAGAATGACATCGACAGTGACAATCAACAGTGACAGATGTTTGATGGTCCATTAAGCAGTATGAGAATGACGTCGACAGTGACAATCAACAGTGACAGATGTTTGATGGTCCGTTCAGCAGTATGAGAATGACATCGACAATGACAATCAACAGTGACAGATGTTTGATGGTCCATTCAGCAGTATGAGAATGACGTCGACAGTGACAATCAACAGTGACAGATGTTTGATGGTCCATTCAGCAGTATGAGAATGACGTCGACAGTGACAATCAACAGTAACAGATGTTTGATGGTCCATTCAGCAGTATGAGAATGACATCGACAGTGACAATCAACAGTGACAGATGTTTGATGGTCCATTCAGCAGTATGAGAATGACGTCGACAGTGACAATCAACAGTGACAGATGTTTGATGGTCCATTCAGCAGTATGAGAATGACGTCGACAGTGACAATCAACAGTAACAGATGTTTGATGGTCCATTCAGCAGTATGAGAATGACATCGACAGTGACAATCAACAGTGACAGATGTTTGATGGTCCATTCAGCAGTATGAGAATGACGTCGACAGTGACAATCAACAGTGACAGATGTTTGATGGTCCATTCAGCAGTATGAGAATGACATCGACAATGACAATCAACAGTGACAGATGTTTGATGGTCCATTCAGCAGTATGCGAATGACGTCGACGGTGACAATCAACAGTGACAGATGTTTGATGGTCCATTCAGCAGTATGCGAATGACGTCGACAGTGACAATCAACAGTGACAGATGTTTGATGGTCCATTCAGCAGTATGAGAATGACATCGACAATGACAATCAACAGTGACAGATGTTTGATGGTCCATTCAGCATGGACGTCATTTGAACTATCAGGCATGTGTGAAGCGAAGATCCGTAAAACTCGTTTTACCCCCTCCCCCCCCCCCCCCCCCCCCCCCCCCCCACACACACACCCACCCATCCCCGTCCTCCGATACCCATCCATTCCTTGCTCTCTGCCATCCCCCCCCCTCCTTCTCCCCAAACCCCTCTTCGCTGTCCCCTTCTCTCGCCTCCACACGTGCATGTACACACACACACACACACACACACACACACACACACACACACACACACACACACACACACACACACACACACACACACACACAGGCACGCGCATACACGTACTGATGCATGTACGCACATAACACTGAATAATTATTTTTTTTAATGATTGTTGTCTCAAATTCGTCCATTATTTTAACCCCTGAAGTTTATTGCCGTGAAATACTTTGCTAGGTCTCTTGTTACATTAAAAAAACAAACAAACGACAAATTATGAAAATATGATTCTGATCAGAAGGAAACTGTTCAAATCCAGTGCATTGCTTATGGCTTTCTTTGAAGCCTGTGTATTGAAATGGAAAATAAACTTTCATTTTGGGGCTTATTTTCAACCATAACGAACACTGAGCATCATCCTGCGCTTCATCCAGAAACCATGGCCTCTCATTTCTAAGTCTGTTTACTTTTAATCGAACCACTGTGCCATTTATTCGAAACAAAAGAGAAATACATTTCCTTGCTTAAATATTTTTCAAAAGAACAAAACTTATTCTTTGCGTTCCAGCGCTGTGCGTCAGTGTTGCATATTACAAAGAAAAATAGGTCTTTCTTTAATGTCAGCACAAAAACTGATTTTAAAAAATGAAACTAAACTGAAATTATATTTTCACTCACGCTTTTACCAAACCATCCTATACCAAACCCATTGTCACATGAAATTGTTTAGCACTTTGATTAGCCAGTCGTAATGGGCAGACTTGCTAATCAAGAAACAGCGACTACGCTCGTCTGCACATTACTGACGAGGGCGATTTCAAGAAACTTCGTCTCATTGTCTACCTAATACATTTTACAGATGTTCTAATGCCCAAATTGATTTTTTTCTGTAGACTAGGTTTTCTGTTTATTTGTTCACTGTCTGATGTTCCATGACTGGCATTACTCCTTTACCGTGTACTCTGGAATCCCCACAGACAGACTAGTCCTTGTTTCTGTCTAGGCCTTAGCACACTATCTGTCCACGGGACGCAATCAATATCAGAACGTTCCAAAAGACGAGGCACTTCATTGGTGCCGAAACA
>CM065719.1:25450957-25453457 GCA_033310375.1 Conus canariensis
CAGAGAAGACTGTGAAGTATGTCCGTCTGTGAAAGCTTTCTGTGGTGAGACTCGGCATCAGTCGAAACAAACATGATCTACACTCTTTCTGGCTTCGTGTTATTGCTGTCTCCTTGTCTCATTTTCCGTGCCCCCTGAGTAGCGCTACTACTGCGCCGCTTAGTCTGGCCATCACACCATGCACAGCCACATACAGGCTCGTTCATCCGCAAATCAACATCGGCGTCCGCTGGGAGCAATTAATATCAGGTCGTCACGGGGCGATCCTCTAGAGCAGACTAGGCAATCTTTTTTCTTTCTCATTCATTTGCTGACAAAATTTGAAGAAGAAGAAGAAGAAGAAGATTATGATGATGATGATGATGATGATGATGATGATGATGATGATAGAAGAAGAGGAAGGAGGAGGAGGAGGAGGAGAAATGACAGTATGACCCTCTGTCACACAGTGACTCGTGAATCATCTTTGATCGTTTTTGTAGATGTGAAAGAAGAAGAAGGAGAAGAAGAAGAATTGTTTATGATTCAGTAATGAAGCTCACTTTGTGCCCAGTCAAACGCTTTCTTTTGGTGTGGACAACGGGTACAATAAGGACAAGACACACGCGCAATGAAAGGGGGGGAGGGGGGGGGGGCGGAAGGGAAGGGAGATGATTTAGAGGGCTGGGAATGGTTAGAATCGTGCCTGTAGACTATTTTGGGCTTCACTTAGGGATAGAAATGGCGCGCAACCAATGAACAAGTCACATTTAAAAACAAGACCATCTCCCGACTGCTCAGCGATTAATTTCGTCACATACGTGTTTTCGTCTCGACATTTTCCAAATGTTCGTCAACATACCCTATTTATGTCACGTTCTCTTTTTAGTTAAAACTGAATTAAATGGTCTCATCTTGATGTCAGCTAGCCTGTCAATTTTGCATAAATGATCACTGTACCCTATCTTTTATCAATAACGAAAACTAGAATTGTAACTGGTCACAATGTAAAAATAATGTTAATTTTGTAATAAGTAAAAGGCTAAATTTGGCCTTAATCACCGCTGATATTTCTTGCAGGGATGTTATGAACGGGCTTTTTTCACGAAGTTATCTCCATGCCAAGCTTCGTTATAATAGCGCTTGTATTTGCCAAGAAAAGCCAATATTAAAGACCCCCCCCCCCCCCCCCCCCCCCCCCCCCTCGTTCAGCACACAATTTCAGACAGTTACAATATTCGTCAAGGGCTCAAACTTCGTATATTATGTCATTTTGCCTCTAAAGCTTTTATTTAACTATAGTTAAAATCTTCTACGACAAACTGTGAACCTTTTTTTCTCATAAACAACTTTAATTTCAAACTGGAAAAAAAAAGGACTGGTTGTGAAACCTTTGTTCAGGAAGTGAGGCCCATTCAAAAAAATCTCCATGGCGAAATAATATACCGGTTTAATATATATATATATATATATATATATATGCCGCTCCCACTCCAGAATATATTATATTATATATATATATATAAATATATATATATATTATATATATACACAAAAACAAATTGAGTTGTGTTAAAAAAAAAAAAAAACACCCACCATTCCGGATTTTTGACCAGATGGTAAACCCACTTTGTAGACAAGGCCAGTTCACACACACACACACACACACACACACACACACACACACACACACAAGAGCGTGCGCGGGCATAGACACAAATACACACACACGAGTGTGCGTGCGCACAGCACAAACGCGCGCGCGCGCACACACACAAACAACAACAACAGCAACGGTGATCACATAGACTCACTTTGTTACACACCTGAGTCAAACAGTGGTCAGTCAAGTTAGGAGAGGGTTGAGGGAGTATATTTTGAGGCCTCATCAAATGATGAACTTTAAATCGAAATCAACTGAAAATAACAACATCGACACTAGGTTCATCATAGCTTGGTGGGTGGCCTCTTTTCATCTATTTTCTAAATCAGAGAGGCTTTCGGTAAAACATGATGGTAACTGAGACACCTGATCGATTACCTGTCGTGAGAGGTCTTTTGTTCCTGTTGTGCTCCTGCTGATAGATATTTGGTTCTTTTTCCTCACATTTATTTTTTTTTTTTAGTTCTATTTGATTGCACTAAAAAGACTTTAAAAACATTCTCTTCTCACTTGTCCTGAAAGACTTTTTCTTCATTCGTTTTTGCTTGCATTGATTGAACTGTGTTCCTATTTGCTTGCACTGATGCATTTTTAACTCTTGTTTTGTGTAGATATCTTTTTTTCCTTTTCGTTTGTCGTGAGAATCTGGTTCTTTTCTGCATGCGACAATGTTTTGTTATGCATCTCTTTTTGCTTGCAACGTCCTTTTAAGCGTGTGTGTGATAGTTTTGTTCTTGCTGTTGTCGTTTGTTTCTTTGTTTGTTTTTGTTTTTTGTCCATCTCTGTTTTTAGAGACAGATGTGTGTGTGTGTGTGTGTGTGTGTGTGTGTGTGTGTGTGTGTGTGTGTGTGTGTGTGT
>CM065719.1:25460957-25463457 GCA_033310375.1 Conus canariensis
AAAATAGTAGTGGAAATTGGGGGGAGGGGGGGGGGATGGAGGGTTTTTTCTTGGGGGGGGGGGGGGGGGTTCGCTTTTTTTTTTTTTTTTTTTGCAGATGAAGAGGACAATGTGAAGCACCAAAAAATGAAGAGGTGGATTTCGGCCTTAGGAAAAAAAAAGTCACCGCCTTAGGTGCTCCACTGATCCGATAAGTGATACAACAACAACAACAACAACAACAACAAAAAGAAAAGTACGCCTACCCGTACCCAGTTCAAAATCATGAAATAATATAACAGCAAATAAAGGAAGGGGGGGGGAAGGGGGGGGGAGGGGGGGGTTAAAACTAAAACAAAGAAAGGAAGAGGGAACTCAAAATTAAGGATAACGTCAATGTTCACAGTCGTTGGCTACAATACCATCAAGTGGGAGAGGGGAGGAGGGAGAGACTGGGTGAGGGGCATGAAAGGGGGGGGGGAGGGGGGGTTTTGGACAGAGTGGAGGAGGAGAGTGTGGATGGTGAAAGTGAGGAGGAAGTTGTCATCCGAACAGGATATTGGTTACGAGGTTTGGAGAGAGAGAGAGAGAGAGAGAGAGAGAGGATGAGAGAGGGAGAGGAGAGAGAGAGAGAGAGGAGAGAGAGAGGAGGGGATAAGGGATCGGGGGCCGTGGTTGTGCTTGTTGAAAGTCTCAATCGAACGTCTGGTTCTGGAACGTTTGAGAGCTGCAGCTATCGGCTTTTCGAATTGTTCGTTTGATTGCCTCCCTTGTTCTGTATGGGGGGGGGGGGGGGGGGGGGGGGGGGGGAGGGGGGAGGTTCCTCCCTGTGCTTGAAAGAACAACATTTGGTATCTTTCCATAGAAAGTTTAAACACAAGAGCGAGTTACATTCTGAATTGTTCTGTTGTTTTTGTTTGTTTGTTTGTTTGTTTTAATGACAAAAGTGTTCATTTCCAAATTCAGAGAGTACAAAACCAGACATAATGAAGACAAATACAAGTGCATATTCGATTAAGTACAATCAAATGATTGGACATAATTCATTACCAAGTAATCGCAGTTGTTTGCACCTCAAATCACAAACAGTTGTGACCAAGATAGTGACAAACAAAGTCATATTCGCATTCGATGAATTACAACCAAATGACTGGACATAATTCATTAACAAGTTGTCTTTGTTGTTTGCACATCAAATCACAAACATTTGTGATCAAGACCTTGTTGTGTAATTCAAAATAATTCTTTTATTTCTTTGTTAGTTATTGTCCTGAATTGTTCTGTCTGTTTACCGGAAATACCCTCCAGCAATGTGTCAAACGATTTGGTTACAGCAACAACAGTAACAACGCTAGCCCATGGTGGTGAGGACAACACCAGTCACATTACACATTGACACAATGACCCGTGACCATGCAAACAAAACCTACGACAGTGTACTTTTACTCTGTAACCTACTGCAAAGCAGATAGCATGCCATTAGCACACTCTTACTTTGTACACTATGATGATGCAGACAAAATATGCCATAGCTCACACTCCTACGCTTTCAACTATGATGACGCAGATAAAACATACAACAGCACAAACGTACTTTATAAAATATAATGATGCAGATAAAAAAAATCATAGCGCATTCTTACTCTGTGACGCAGAAAAAAAACTACACTGTTTCCATTGTTTTGAATGTTATTCATCCTGCCTGAAGAGGTGCAGTAAGTCGAAACGCGTTATGTCCGTTTTGAGACTTTTCTGTTGACTGCAACGATGCAGGCAACACATATTACAGCACATTGTTACTCTGTAAACAATAAATATGCAGACAAAAGACCACAGCATAATTTTACTCCATAAACGATGATGATGCAAATGAAATATACCCCGGCACTGTCTTAATCTGTATACGATGACGATGATGATTCAGATAAAACACACCACGCCACATTCTTGCTGTACAACTTATGGTAATTCAGCTGAAGCATACCATGGCACACTCTTACAATATAAACTATGATGATGCAGATAAATCACACCACAGAACAATCTGACTCTGTAAGCGATGATAATGTTGCAGTTAAAGCGTACCAGGGGCACATTCTTACTGTATAGATTATGATAATGCAGTCAGAATATACTCTTACTGTATAAAAATTAGGATAATGCAGATAAAACATACCACGGCACACTCTTGACTCTGTAAATAAAGATAATGTAGGTAAACCACACCTCGGCACATCTTACTGTCTGATGATGCAGGTAAAACATCCCACGGCATACTCTTAGTCTTACTGTCTGATGACGCAGGTAAAACAGACCACGGCACACTCTTAGTCTTACTGTCTGATGATGCAGGTAAAACATACCACGGCACACTCTTAGTCTTACTGTCTGATGATGCAGATAAAACCTACGACAGCCAGGAAGCTCCGGAACTGTGCAAGCTTCTAGCAGACATCATCAAAGACCAGGCATGGGGACTTCACCTTCAGCGGTTAGTGTGTGTGTGTGTGTGTGTGTGTGT
>CM065719.1:25470957-25485957 GCA_033310375.1 Conus canariensis
TTTCATGCACCAATCAAAACTTTACTTCTGTCCTCCATTCTCTCTCTCTCTCTCTCTCTCTCTCTCTCTCTCTCTCTCTCTCTCTCTCTCATTGAAAAGAACCATAAGATACACAAGCGATCTCTCAGCAATGTCTCGCCCCGCTTCGCTTGCTGCAAGAGTGTGCTAGGAAACGCTACCACTCCCCAAACTCTGCGAGAAAATCTAACCACTCGCGATCGAGAAGTATGAAACGCTTCTGAAAGAAGGTCGACGACGTTCAACACAAAGGTGACACCACTAGATAATTATTACAATCGTCTGTTCCACCAAGGTGAAGCAGAATCCTTGTATCAGCTTGGAGCGGGTGGTGCTTTGGCTCCTCTCGCTATGTCTAATCAGACCTCTCTCTTTATCAGGCATCGGCTCCTGCACAGTCACTGTATGGGAGTTGTTTGTCGTCGAGTGAGGCCTTGTGTGATAACTGGTGTGGGGAGACAGGGGGCAGAGGCACGGAGGTCGATTGAAGTCCATGGCAGGCAGAAAGTTGGTCGATAGGGATGAACCACCATGTGGATGGGAGAAAAGTCGACCGGTTTGGCCTGTATCAGCAAGGACTGGAAAACAGATTACGTGTCAAGTGGCAGAGAGAGAGAGAGAGAGAGGAGAGAGAGAGAGAGAGAGAGAGAGAGAGACAGAGAGACAGAGAGACAGAGAGAGAGAGAGAGTACATGTCACGAGGTAGAGAGACAAACGGACAGAGTACAGATGCATACATTCGCAAACACATTCGTACACACACACACACACACACACACACACACACACACACACACACACACACACACACACACACACCCCCGGCCCACTTACCCTCTTCTCAGCTCCATAAAACGAGCAAACGAAATAATCAATAAATAAACAGACGATTTTAGTAAGGTTTCGATCTGCAACCTGCTCTTTAACGTTTTGCAAACTGAACCTTTTTTTTTTTTTTTGGGGGGGGGGGGGGGGGGTAGCTAGGACCACGACATGGTCACATAACAAAACTAAGGCTCGAAAGTTGCTTTGCCACAGGTTGTTTCGTACATAGCACACTACACACTTCCACATCTTTCACCATAAAATTCCATTAAGCTACCCAACAACCGCATGCGGCAGGCTCCGTGTTTAAATCGCAACGGAATATACAGACCTGGACTAATCACAGACCCCGGCATAACAGTATTTATGAATTAAAGAGACAGAGACTGAAAATAAAGAGACGAAGTTTAAGCAGTCTACTACCTTCTTCAGCTTCTTTCCGTTCAAACTCCACTACATCTTCAATACAAGCCAAACAAGATGCCAAAGGTCAGAAAGGCGAAAGGTCAGACAGGCGAAAGGTCAGACAGGCGAAAGGTCAGACAGGCGAAAGGTCAGAAAGGCGATTTGTTGGAATTGTGCTAAGCTATTACTTTAGTCCTCGTGCACCAAAAATAGTGACGCCATCTCAGTCTCACCTGCAGGGATCTGTTCTTTCTGTTCACGATTTGTCAGTTACTTCTAACGAACTATATACTCTCAGAATGGAAATCTCTCTCTCTCTCTCTCTCTCTCTCTCTCTCTCTCTCTCTCTCTCTCTCTCTCTCTCTCTCTCTCTCTCTTTACCCTCAATAAAAATCTCTCCTCTCTCTTTACCCTCAATAAAAAATATTCGTATTCGTAACCCCCCCCCCCCTCCCCCCCGCGCGAACGCTCACCCTCGTTGGAAGACAACCAAGTCCGTACCACTATTTCCACCTTGTCAAAGGGAGACCAACATACTATTATCTCCGGCATGTCAGTATAATCACTTCCCCTGAGACTTGGTTGCAGAGGAAAACTCAACTGTTCTCTTTCATGCTGTCGGATGTGTTCAGTTTGTACAATGACAGCAGCAAGAAATGATTATGAACAAAACATGAGATCAAAAGATCGAAACGTCAGGCCTAGCCCGTACTGCATGGGGCCTACAAATATTAAGCGCTCCGGCGAATTTGTCCATGCACATCAAAACTGATCTACAGGTCAGTACTCTATCATCACCTGAAGTTTCATCCGGATTCGCCTTTTGTCGACAACTGTACCCAAGTTCCTGGTCGTTTAATATGTGTAGGCATGTTAAGCGAATATGTCGAAGGAAAACATCAATAACGTAAGGAAGCTTTTGATTCAAACAAGCTTTTCGAAAAGGACATTTTCGTCTTTTTTACCCTCTGAAAAAACCGTGCAGCTTGGATATTTTGAATGTAGTGCTCGCGAGTCCGTACGGACCTGGGTAATATTTTATATTTCATATCGACAAAGCATGGCAGGAAACCTGTCAAGCCCCCTGTTGTTCCCACAATCCCAACCCTCATGTAACCCCAGCCTGTTTTTCCCACAGTCCCAACCCTCAACGTAACCCCAGTCTGTGTTCCCACAATTCCAACCCTGAATGTAACCCCAGCCTGTTGTTCCCAAATCCCAACCCTCAATGTAACCCCAGCCTGTTCCACGGAATCCCATCCCCAATGTAACCCATGTGTTCCAACAGTCCAACCCTCAATGTAACTCCAGCCTGTTCTTCCCACAGTCCCAACCCTCAATGTAACTCCAGCCTGTTGTTCCCACAGTCCCAACCCTCAATGTAACCCAGTCTGTTCCCACAATCCCATCCCTTAATGTAACCCCAGCCTGTTGTTCCCACAGTCCCAACCCTCAATGTAACCCCAGCCTGTGTTCCCACATCCATACCCTCAATGTAACCCAGCCTGTTGTTCCCACAGTCCCAACCCTCAAGTAACCCCAGCCTGTTGTTCCCACAATCTAAACCCTCAATGTAACCCCAGCCTGTTGTTCCTACGGTCTCAACCCTCAATGTAACCCCAGCCTGTTGTTCCTACGGTCCCAACCTTCAATGTAACCCCAGCCTGTTGTTCCTACGGTCCCAACCCTCATGTAACCCCAGCCTGTTGTTCCCACAGTCCCAACCCTAAATGTAACCCCAGCTGTTGTTCCCACAATCCCAACCCTCAATGCAACCCCAGATTGTTAGTTCCATCCCAGTACACCCACACCCATAATGTAACCCCAGCCTGTTGTTCCCACAGTCTCAACCCTCAATGTAACCCCAGCGTGTTGTTCCCACAGTCTCAACCCTCAATGTCATCCCAGCCTGTTGTTCCCACAGTCCCAACCCTCAATGCAACCCCAGTCTCTTGTTCCCACAGTCCCAACCCTCAATGCAACCCCAGCCTGTTGTTTCCACAGTCCCAACCTTCAATGTAACCCCAGCCTGTTGTTCCCACAGTCCCAACCCTCAACGTAACCCCAGCCTGTTGTTCCCACAGTCCCAACCCTCAATGTTACCCCAGCCTGTTGTTCCCACAGTCCCGACCCTCAATGTAACCCTAGCCAGTTGTTCCCACAGTCCCGACCCTCAATGTAACCCCAGCCTGTTGTTCCCACAATCCCAACCCTCAATGTAACCCCAGCCTGTTTCCACAATCTCAACCCTCAATGTAACTCCAGCCTGGTGTTCCCACATCCAACCTCAACGTAACACCAGCCTGTTGTTCCCACCGTCCCAACCCTCAATGTCACCCCAGCCTGTTGTTTCCACAGTCCCAACCTTCAATGTAACCCCAGCCTGTTGTTCCCACAGTCTCAACCCTCAACGTAACCCCAGCCTGTTGTTCCCACAGTCCCAACCCTCAATGTTACCCCAGCCTGTTGTTCCCACAGTCCCGACCCTCAATGTAACCCTAGCCTGTTGTTCCCACAGTCCCGACCCTCAATGTAACCCTAGCCTGTTGTTCCCACAGTCCCGACCCTCAATGTAACCCCAGCCTGTTGTTCCCACAATCCCAACCCTCAATGTAACCCCAGCCTGTTTCCACATCTCAACCCCTCAATGTAACTCCAGCCTGGTGTTCCCACAGTCCCAACCCTCAATGTCACCCCAGCCTGTTGTTCCCACAGTCCCAACCCTTAATGTAACCCCAGCCTGTTGTTCCCACAGTCCCAACCCTCAATGTAACCCCAGTCTGGTGTTCCTACGTTCAACCCTCAATGTAACCCCAGCCTGTTCCACAATCCCAACCCTCAATGTAACCCCAGCCTGGTGTTCCTATGTCCCAACCCTCAATGTAACCCCAGCCTGTTGTTCCTACGGTCCCAACCCTCAATGTAACCCCAGCCTGTTGTTCCTACGGTCCCAACACTCAATGTAACCCCAGACTGTTCCCGCAATCCCATCCCTCAATGTAACCCTAGCCTGTTGTTCCTACGGTCCCAACCCTCAATGTAACCCCAGCCTGTTGTTCCCACAGTCCCAACCCTCAATGTAACCCAGCCTGTTGTTCCCACAGTCCCAACCCTCAATGTAACCCCAGCCTGTTGTTCCCACAGTCCCAACCCTCAATGTAACCCCAGCCTGTTGTTCCCACATCCCAACCCTCCATGTAACCCCAGAAGAACCCAGATAGAGCTTCGAAAAAAGGATGACACGCAGAGTAGATGTTTTAAAAGTGTCGATTCTTATGTAAAGATCCAAATGCCTATTCTGCTGTGGAAGATACGTGTTGTACAGAGATTTTAAAGATTAAAAAAAAAATCTTGTACACATCAGCCGTTTGTCCCCCATTCACTGAACAAACCACTGAAGATGTCACGTGATGCTATTATGGCAGACATCTGGTGTTCGCAGACTCCACAACGAATGCTCTCCCATCTTTAACGCCAAGGGTTCGTCAAATGTTCCGAATTATTGTCGCTCTCGTGTTAGCTGTCAAGAACACTCTAAAGGGCAGAGCGCCTTGTGCTCCCCTTGGAAAAAAAGCCCGTGATCATGAGCCTTGTGAACCCCAGCGCCTTGTCCCCCCACACCCACCTCCCCTTCGTCCCTGGTACAGATTGTATTTACCATTGTGATGTGACCACCAAACAATTAACCTGAAGCCATGCCTGGAAATAAAAGTTAACACAATTACGGAAGCGCTATTTTAGTCTTATGCCGCATGGAAACAAATCCTGTTGTTCCACAGCCCAACACTCAATGTAACCAAAGCTTGTTGTTCCACCATCCAACCCTCAATGTAACCCCAGCCTGTTGTTCCCACAGTCCACACCCTCAATGTAACCCAGCCTGTTGTTCCACAGTCTCCAACCCTCATCCCACGTTTCCACAGTCCCAACCTCATGTATGTTTCCACAGTCCCAACCCTCAATGTCACCCCAGCTGTTGTTCCCAAGTCCCAACCCTCAATGTCAACCAGCCTGTTGTCCGTCCCAAAAACAGCCGTTGTTCCAAGCCTAACCTCAATGTCACCCCAGCCTGTTGTTCTCACAGTCCCAACCCTCCATGTCACCCCAGTCCTGTTGTTTCCCACAGTCCCAACCCTCAATGTAACCAGCCTGTTCCGAAGTCAACACAGGTAACGCATGTTGTTCCAGTCCGACCCATTAAATGTAAACCTGTTGTTCCCACAGTCCCAACCTCATGTAACCCAGCTGTTGTTCCACAGTCCCAACCCTCATGTAACCCCAGCCTGTTTCCCACAGTCCCAACCCTCAATGTACCCCAGCCTGTTGTTCCCACAGTCCCAACCCTAATGTCACCCCAGCTGTTGTTCCACAGTCCCAACCCTCAATGTCACCCCACCTGTTGTTCCCAAGTCCCAACCCTCCATGTAACCCAGCCTGTTGTTCCCACAGTCCCAACCCTCAATGTACCCAGCCTGTTGTTCCCACAGTCCCAACCCTCAATGTACCCAGCCTGTTGTTCCCACAGTCCCAACCCCAATGTTGAAATCCTTTCGGCTCAAAGGTACGCCATTTGCGTCCGACCTCATTACAGAAGTGTATAGACTATTGCTCCCTATCATTCCCAGTCCAGTGGAATGGTAGAACGTTTTAATGACACACTGAAAGCATGATATTAAGAAGAAGCGCAAGAGAAAATCAAAGACTGGAACAGATAGACTCTGCTCTATTATTTTCCTAAAGAGAGTTGCTCAGTATCAACTGCTGGTTGCTCCCCTTGATTTACTAGTTGGCCGTCCGGCAAATGAATCGATGCTTTCTTTTTTTTTTCAGTCATGCACAGGACATGTTTTTTCGGAGGAAGACAAAAATGTATGCAAGTTTGTGTTTGACGTCAGGAATCGTACTGTGGATGCATGTTCTTTGGCTCAAGAACAGGTGAAAGAGTCTGAACCAATACAAACATCATGTTGACAAGACCAGAGAGTCTTGTTCCCTGGTGAAAAAGTTGATTCTGTTATCTCTTTCAATGTGTTGCTTTTTCCTGATTTCAGCAAGTGATGCCTGGTTTTGCCATTTTTGCTGCCCCTCTTAGCAGTCTCAGTAGTCTGGCAGACTGGAGAACTCGTGGCCTGGACTGACACGTGTCATCAAGATCTCCAACAAAGACAGTGGACCCTCATCTCACTTCGTTCTTCTGCTGCCCGACTCGCAGCACGACCTGTGTCGCCAGATCTGCTGGACTTGAACTGCTTCACCTTCAGAAGGATACCTTTTTAACACCCTGTGATGTCCACATGCGCAAAACCTTCATTTACCCAACAGTGCTACTCTACCATCAAATTTAGGTGCCTTACCATTATTTGTGCATTTTCACAAGTTCTCAAAATTCCTGGTTGGCCGGACCTTTGCCTTGCAAACCCATCATCGCCCACTTACTTTTTTTTTTGCAAGCCTCAGACAGAAAGAACAACCGCCTTCTGTGATGGTCGTATATGTTTCAGAGGTTTTCTTTCGTCGTGGATTCCTCATCCAATGGACCTGCGAATGATTTTGCGGACACATTTCGCATGGATAACCTGTAATTTTTGTGTGAGCCTCGTTTTCATTCAACGCCTACCTTGCGCTGAAGAGATCAAAGCTAAGTGATTGCTCGTTCATTTTCTTTGTCTATTTACTTGCATCTTGCCTGAAGAAGACCTAAGAGGTCGAAACGCGTCGTGTTTTGTCTTGTGACTCGTTTGTCCACGTTTCTCTTGGCGGTTCGCTAACATTTATTTAAGATTTGTTTAGATTTCCGCCTGCAGTCATCTGACTTTGCAACTAGATCTTTTGTGTGTGTGGATTATTCTGCCATGGACTCTTCAGTCACTTCTTGGATTCGTATTGATGGAAAGAGCCTTTTCTTCACGACTCGACCGCTCCTACGACTTTTCTGGATGAAAAGCAGTGCTACGTGCAGCTGAATGTCGTGCGCGTTTCTTCTTTCAGAATGAAAAAAAACTACATTTTTCTTTTTTTTTTTGTGGTCGTTTTCTCCTGTCTTGGTGTGTGTGGTGTGTGTGTGTGTGTGTGTGTGTGTGTGTGTGGTGTGGGTCGAGGGCGCCTCACTGTTTTTAATGACACGGGAGGTTCCAGTATTAAATCGACAGTAAAGGCCACACTGGCCTATGACAGCTTTTACAAACCTCCGGGTAAGACGTGGTGAAAAAATGAAATGACCGAAAGCAGAGATTACTATTTCTACAGATAAACACATGTTTGAGATGGATTTCAACAAGACGGTTGATCCATATCTGTTTTACTCTTTAAGAACTCTGTTCCACAGATAGACCCGAAGACACACAATTTACTCTTTTTTTTTTTCTTTTTTTTAACCAAGAGGGGCATAGGCACAGTTCATATTTTGTAGGTCGACGTGAGGTTGCGAAGATCGTGAAGATTTATTGGTCTCTGTGTTGGGGGCACAGTAGGAACTTTGATAGGAAAATACGTCAGACATTAACATCTTCGCCACACCTACCGTTACCCCCCCCCCCCCCACTCCCTACCCCCCCCCCCCCCCCCCCCAATATCGATTACTTTTCCACGAGTATGGATCATAATCATTACCTTCCACAGATAATCCATCCTCTGTCGACAGCCTCACCTTCTGACGAATCGAATCCTGCCTCTTCGCACGTTTACCTTCGCATGAAAATCAAACTCCGACCTCCATTCATACTGTTACCTTCACGTGAAAATAGAACACATAGTTCACTTCAAGCCAACGGAAAATCAATCCACCTCTCATACCGTTATTTTTTACGGGAATGTATGTTCGATTATCACGTATACCATTGTTTTCAAAGTAAGTCGAACTACCATTCAGAATGTAATCTTCCCACAAAAATAAAGAACCAATCAGCGCTCATACATTTCTCTGCCCACAAATGTAAATCCAGCCGCCACTCATACCGTTACGTTTACATGGATGTAAATCCAGTCACCACTCACACCGTTACGTTTACATGGATGTAAATCCAGCCACTGGCACCACTCATACCGTTACGTTTACATGGATGTAAATCCAGCCACCACTCGTACAGTTATCTTCACATGGATATCAGTCCAACCACCAATCATGCAGATTGTCTTCCTTCGAATGGAACCTCAGCTACCAGTCATAACGCTTTATAATCACGAATAAAAGTTCAACTACCACTCATACAGTTATCTTCCCACGAATAAAAATCCAACTATCTAACCACGAATGTAAACCCAACCATGATTCATACCCTTACCTTCCCACGATCACAGAGTAGCTCCCCAATGCGTGTCTCAGCCACCACCTCCACGTCTGCCTCACAAACGTCGGGTCGTGTTGTATCGTGTCGCTTTACAGGTCCAGCCTGCAGTTGGAGGAGTTGAATCTCACCGGTTATCCAACAGCACGATGAGATAAAACTCTCTCCACTACATAACACACCTGATCTCTCTTTCTCTCTGCTTCTCCGACGTTTGTGGTGGTGGGATGACTCGCTGTCTTCTTCTCTGGACGAAGAACAGGCGATCACGTTGATTCCTCACTCAGCAAACAAGGAGGAGAACTTTCCGGGCCGCAGTATCTGGGTGAAGGTGCTCCTCTGGACTCCTGGGCCTAACCTTTCCAGACTCTAATAACCTCAGTAAGGTGCCTGTCCAGACTCAGATATCAGGCCTTTCCGAATTTCATCAGAACGTGCCTTTTCAAGAATTCAACAGCTACGTAACGCGCATTTCCTAAGTCCAATGCCGAGTTAAAGTGCCTTTACAGACTCCTGTGGGGTGAGACGCCTTTTCTGGACTCTGTACTATCTTGGAATAATGTATTTCAGGACTCCAATAGTGTGGGAAGTACTCAAACGTCATTCTGGATTTCATCACCACGACAAAGTGCCTTTCCAGATTCAACACTCGAGGAACGTGCAGCCTCGTTTTCTCCAGTACCATGGGACTGTCGATGGCCAAACTCGGCACCAAAGGTGGACCATCAGTGTTCCCATCCTGCCCATCACGGGGAAGAATACCACGCGTTCCCAGAACCTTCAGCACTCAGAGGAAGGACCCAACCTCTCGATCTCCGCAACCAACCGAAGGAAGGTGCATTCCAACTCCGATGGAATGTGTGGTCTAAGTCCTAATAGTCTAAACCTGCCTCTCTCTCTCTCTCTCTCTCTCTCTCTCTCTCACACACACACACACACACACACACACACACACACACACAGATAGTAGTAAAGCGAGCCATAACTCAGCAGCAACATAAATGTGTAACAACACCAGACCACAGCCGTTGTCTTGGAATGCAAGCTCGATACGAATAAATCACAAGTTCAGCCACAACTACCACCACTAGCCATTTCCTATACTCTCAACTGAAAAACAAAATCCTCTTCAACCTCTGCATTAATTGTAAAATGGTGTTCCCAGCTCTTCCCCGACTCTCCTTTCAACAGGAACAAAACTCAAGGTGAGAGAATAATAATAGCCCTTCTATGATCGACACGCACCAAGCCAAAGAGGAGCAGAGAGAGAGAGTGCCCAAAGGCCGGACACTGAGCAGACGCACCATACGACATTACATGTGGACGGTCCACACTGAAGTGGAGAACAAACAACGTCCGCAAACACCCTAGGTCCAAGGCTTTGTAGGGGGGGGGGGGGGGGAGGGTGCAGGGTGAAGGGCGCCAGGGAGGGGGTGGGGTGGAAGGGGGGGGGACGAAGCAGGGAGGAGCTGTGGTGATAGAGTGGGGTGGACGGGGGGGGGGGGGGGGGGGGGGGGGGGGGGGGGGGGGGGGGGGGGGGGGGCTGGCCTGCTCTAGACGAGCGTGTTTAGATGTTTGGACTGTGCTCTATCTTCAGTTCAATGGCGCAGTCGTTCGTCCGGCGCCGGTCAAAGCGCGTTTTCCATTTAGACCGCTGTTGGTGTAAGTGCGTTACTGAGCCCCTCGTACCTGTGGACTCCGACCTTCGTGTCTCAGCCTTTCATTTTTTATCTCGTTATTTCTTTGTGTGGCTTATGTCTGCTTCACGTCGTATTCATCGACTGTTCTCTTCAGCTGGCGACGAGAGAGAGAGAGAGAGAGAGAGAGAGAGAGAGAGAGAGAGAGAGAGAGAGAGAGAGAGAGAGAGATGAAAGGAGTGGGTAGGGGGTGAGATTGGGTGGAGTTAGAATTTGGCAATATTTTGAATGAACGGATAATGAAGCAGACGATAATTGATTAATTCTAGCAACACAAATGAGACCGAGCTGAACAGAAATGGTGTAAAAAATAAAGAGAAAAAAAAAGAAGAAAAAGAAAAATTCTTTCAAATCTTTCACGAACTCCTTGCTTCCTTTCAACTGATCGATTTTCTCCCTCTCCCCCTCTGCTCATGACTCTGTTGTTCACTTTTGTCTTTTTTTTTTTTTTTTTTTTTTTGCCCATTCCCAATTTCATTGTGAAAGTGTGCTGTGCCTCTGATGTTTGTTCATGTACCCCTTCACAAGGGGCCTTGGCCTTATCCAATATATCACCATGCATCCATCCATCCATCCATGCGTCCTCTCCTCTCTCTCTCTCTCTCTCTCTCTCTCTCTCTCTCCTCTCTCAAAATGTCTGACAAACTTCGCCAATTAAAACGTTGAATACAAACCAATTATTCACCGGGTCCAAAATGATTGGTGACGACTCATGGCATAAACTTTGATGTCTTTTGAGTTTTGTTTTGTTTTTTAATTATTTTTTTTTTTTTACAGACGACGCGGTGAAGATCGCAGTACAACATGCTGTGTGCCAATACCATCATCATCCTGTGTCAACGCCCGAACACGTACATACCCGCCCAGAACGCTCCTCAAGTTGTCAGTCAGCTCGCGGACCACCAGCCACACTAATGCGCCTCACGAGCCTTTCTCACCGTCGTAAAACGATAAATCCGGTTATAAATTTTCGCTCACATATTGTCGCTTATCTCCCTGTATTACCTCCCCTCTCGTGCTTTCCTCCCGCTTTCTCCTCCCCCACCTTAGTCTTAAAAAAAAAAAAATTAAAAAAAAGACTCATAAGCGCGTTTACAATGTAGCTTACCTTTTCTTTTTTGTGTGTTTTTTTTTTTTTTTTTTTTAAAGAGGCCATACAGAGGTTAGAACCTTTTGGTTGCAGCTATGGCTCTTATACTAAGCTTAGTCATCCTTCCACAAAAACGTCGAAATGCACTACACAGAACGTACGCGTTATATCTTTGTAGTTAGTGAAGTGGTTCAGCCTCACACTGACGAATCCTGGCGATGGCAGCTGAAGGTGTAACAAAAGCTCGTGGTCTGTAACTAAAGGATGCATGTTACTAGTACAATTGGAATGTATATAGGTGCGCTGTGTGTGCGTGTGTGTGTGTGCGTGCGTGTGCGTGTGCGTGTGCGTGTGCGTGTGCGTGTATGTGTAGTGTGTGTGTGTGTGTGTGTGTGTGTGTGTGTGTGATCCCCTACGGGTAGAGGTGCAATAGTGCCTCGTGTCATACATACACAACTTTATGAGCAAGTAACGAGCTGCAGGTCTAAGACAACACGCCTCAAACTTCGTCCGGAAGGTATCAACCTAATAACAAACGAGACGACAGTGCACTTACCTAGCGAGCTTTGACCGATCCCCAATGAAGCGCGAAGTCCAAGGCAACAGTCGTACCAACTTTCAACTTCGCCACGCCACAACCTTTAGCAGTGGAGACAACTCGTGCACTCGTGCCGTTCATCAATGCGTCATTGTTCCCCCCTCTCGGCACCACCGTGACCTCACGAGACCAGCGATGAGCTGAGCACGGCAAGTGCATACGTGGATGACAGACTAGACCAGACAGACAGGCAGACACAGACAGACAGGCAGGCAGACAGGCAGGTAGACCGACCGAACGACAACCTACTTTCGTGTTGGCGTATCGCCTGGCGGCCTCCTCAGCAGTGATAAGAACCTGGGGACACAGCTAGGTAAGGGTACTATGTGCTCTGCCCTGGTGGGCCGTGCGTGGGGTTGTAGGCCGGGCCAGGTAACAACGGCTCCGCGTCGCTCGCTGACCTGCCCCTGTTTTAGGCCCTGCTCTGCTGATAGCAGCGTGCAATGAGAACGGGCCGGATGGAGGTGGGGCGGCGGGGGGGGGGGGGGAGGAGGTCGGGGTGAGTGGAGTGGGGTGGGGATGGGATGGGATGGGGTGGGGGGGGGGCAAGAGGAAGGAAGAGTCGGCGATCTTTACGAAAGGAATGGCGAGAGGTTAAGAGGGATTTGACCTGGGCTGCAAAGACAAGATCATTAAATTTCGATGACGAGAAAGAAACTTGTTGAAATGCAGTAGGCATCATTAACCGACTGTTTTGACACATGAAAAAAGAGGGGGAGCGAGGAGGGCGGGGGCGAACAAACAAGCTGCAGACAAACAATCATGCTTACATGTACCAAAATACATCTATGTAAAACGAAGTAGCCTTCGGGTCAAGTCTTACCTGACAGCCCAGCCCAGCCGAGCACGGGGGTCACTTTAGAATCGCGTGCACATCAAATGACAGGACTTGCCTCTTTCTGGTTACCGTTACGTGTGACAAGTTTTAGGCCTATCTCTTCTATCGAAGCTGTATATCTGTGTTGTCCATCCCGGCAGAGAGAGAGAGAGAGAGAGAGAGAGAGAAGAGAGAGAGAGAGAGAGAGAGAGAGAGAGAGAGAGACCGAGATCGAGACAGAGACAGAAAGAGTGTGTGTGTGTAAGCGCGCGCGTGTATACACAAACACACACACACACACACACACACACACACACACACACACACACACACACGTCACAACATCTGTGACCAAAACTTGCAGGTACAGACTGTCGGCTAATCTCGATATATGGACACGTTTCTTCTGTTCTGCCAACTGCGATCTAAGCCACCATCTGCCAGTACATGGCTCTCTGCCTTCAGACGAGAGAGAGAGAGAGAGACAGAGACAAAGAGAGAGAGAGAGAGAGAGAGAGAGAGAGAGAGAGACAGAGAGACAGAGAGAGAGAGAGACAGAGAGAGAGACAGAGAGAGAGAGAAGAGAGAGAGAGAGAGCAAGAGGGAGAGGGGGGGGGGGAAGGTTCTCGACGAATCAGAACTCTTCCAGAAGAAACAAAAAAAAAAAAAAAATGCCAGAAACTCTTTCATCAACAAAACTCACCCCAACACACCACAGGCTGACCAGCACGTCCAAGAGAACCGTACGGCCCCTGACAAGAACGAGTCCCAGTCTACCACTACCTCTCCACCCACCAGCTGCGACTTCTAAGGTCGAGGGCCAGGCAGATTCTCCTTCACGAGTGACGGACGGACGACGCTCGCTACGTGCCTCTCCACAGCTAGTCTAGGTCGCACGCTAGGCTAGCTCGCTCCTCGCTGCGCCTGCCTGCTGGTGGTCCCCGCTGTCCCTGGCGGAGGAAAGGCCTGATGGGACGCCAGCTGAAGAGGGTCAGTCGACGACGTTCGTTCCGTTATCTCTTGACGTGTCCCCGTTTCACTGTTTCTACTACACATACATGCTTGGGCTGAGGTCTAGCTGGGAAACGAAGATTCCGCAGTCACGCGCGCGCGCGCCACACACACACACACACGCGCGCGCGCGCGCGCGCGCGCATCCCCCCCCCCCCACACACACACACGCACGCACGCACGCCGAAGCTTATCTTGCTTATCTATTGCCATAGCAGAGAAGACTGTACACGGCCTACACGTATGGAGGTCACAGAGAGTAGTTAGTAGTAGCCCTCGGCAAAACTGCCCCTGCGTCACTATTATCCCTCTCGTTGTGAGACTCATTTTCTTCCAAGTTCAGTTCGCATTTCAGTTTTGGAAGGCCTTTTCATTGTCACTATCATTATTATTGCTACATTCCTTATCACTGTCATCGTCATCATTATTGCTACTACTATTATTTATCTTCACAACACTAAAAAAAAAAAAAAAAAAATCACGGTGTATTGTAAGATGGTATAATATATATATTTTTTTTTAATGATAAACAGTAGTCGTCTTCAATAGCAGTTTCAGTTTCAAATGTTTACAGCGTGGATGTTCGGATCTTTGGCGAAGAATGAAGACATGGAGTTTTTTTTTTTTTTTTTTTTTTTTTTTTTAACAGTAATTTTGTTTCATTCTGATTATATTGAAATCAGCTGGGAAGAGAGAAGTGTGTGATTAAACTCTTGATGTAATCGAGTTTTGAGCGCACGCTGCGATATGTTGCTTTGGATGAATGACGGCAAATGCGGAACAATATGAATTTGGAGTAACATTCACCTGGTAACTAAACTGTAATTCATCTGGCCAGTTCCACACATTTCATGTCTTCAGTATCTGACTTGAACCAAAGAAATTCCTAGGGCAGATTTCACTGGGAACACTACTCACGTGTGCCCCCCCCCCCCCCCCCCCCCCCCCCCACACACACACATCTTGAGCACACAGACTTGAAGAGGGCCAAGCTTAGAGATTAGACTATTCCGGGGACGTGCGTACTGTGGACAGTCAATGGTGGTCACACAGGGACAGCACTGTCTCCACTGTCCGCCCTGTCCTTCCTGCCCACCCGCCGACACCGACTGGTGAGGTCAGTCCGATAACGTTTGGACGTTGCCATAGCAACAGGTGGCGGTTCCCTATCGCCAGACCTACGTGGCCATAGAGCGCGGCCCTGGCCCTTTCTCTAATCCTCCCACTTTCAAACCCTCGTCATTTCTCGCTGCGGA
>CM065719.1:25490957-25503457 GCA_033310375.1 Conus canariensis
ACGAATGCCAGCCTACCCTTACCAGCCCCCCACCACTACCATTCCACCCCACTCCGTTCCTTCTCTCAGTTCCTCATTTGCATTTCGTCTCGCTCCGCTCTCCTCTTTAATATTCATCATGCCTTGCGCGTACGAACGGGTGGTGGTGAGACAGTGCGCGTGTCGACGCCACAGACTTTCAAAACCATTGTTGAACAACGGGTGGGAAGGACGTAAGTTTGGGGAGGGGGGGGAGGGGGTGGGATGGGGCGTGGAAGAGGGGGGGGGGGGGTGGAGGAAGAGAGTGTATCGGGTCACCGATGCAGACGTAACTATGTGGAATGTCACGATTTTTTATTTGTTGTTTGTTGGGAGAGGGGAGGTGGGGGAAGAGGAGGGGGGGGGGGAGGGGAGGAAAAGATACTCTTTTTATAATCCAATCTATAGAAGAAAACACAGACGTAGGTTATATGCACTGTGCTGACACAGTGTGTGTGTGTGTGTGTGTGTGTGTGTGTGTGTGTGTGTGTGTGTGTGTGTGTGTGTGTGTGTGTACGTACTTACGTAAAGTGCGTGCGTACGCGTTTGTGTTCATGTATGTATGTGCAAAAGTGAGTGTGTTTATTATGTGAGCGCCCCAACGCGCGTGTGTGTCCGTTTGTTTCCTTCGTCAACAAGCTCAAGCGTTTGTGTGTATGAACAAACGAGACACTCTTTACATCAGGAAGAACAATGCAACACCAGAACCTCCCCCCCCCCCCCCCCCCCCCCCAACCGCAACTCTCAGTGGAAATTTCACCGTCTATGCATTTGGCACTTCACAGAGGGCGCGCGCGGCCAGTGTTAATTCCCCTCAAATCACAGAGGGGAGACAATCGACAGAGCGACATCGATCCCCCCCCTCCCCCTCCAGTGAAGAGCTTTCTGTAGTACCTGCATCTTTATTGACAGTTATACCGCTTACATGATTACAGAAGGGGGGGGGGGGGGGGGAGGGACGGAGGAGAAGGTGCGACAGAATGCCAAAGTTGAGTGGGCCTTCGGGACAAGTTTGTGTGCGTGTGGGCGCGCACGTGTGTGTGTGTGTGTGTGTGTATATGTGTGTGTGTGTGTGTGTGTGTGTGTGTGTGTGTGTGTGTGTGTGTGCGTGTGTGTGGGCGCAGGCGTGGGCGCGCACGTGTGTGTGTGTGTGTGTGTGTGTGTGTGTGTGTGGTGTTTCTGCGCGCGCGCAAGCACACGCCCGTGCGCGCCTTGCATGCAAATTTTCGTGCATAACTGAACACGCTGAAAATGAAAAAAAAAAAAAATATATATATATATATAACACTAAAGTTCGTTACAGAACTAAGATTAGCTGCCTCCCACCCCCCCCCCCCCCCATGGTCTCTCCTGCTCACCAACGCCCCCCCCCCCCCCCCCATCCTACCCCCCTCTTCACGGTGTGCTTAGCCCCGGTAGTATAGTGCTGCAACGGTACGGGTAAATGCATTATATATTTATACCAAACACACACACACACACACACACACACACACACACACACACAGGCCAATGTCAACTATACGTGCCAACCACTTAACTGAGATTACGAGCCATATGGACAGTCAACAGCTGACATGCACTTTTCAGCAGCCATTCGGGATTAGGGCGCGTGCGCGTGTATACATACATGTGTGTGTGTGTGTGCGTGTGTGTGTGTGCGTGCGTGCGTGCGTGCGTGTGTCAGTGTGTGTGTGTGTGTGTGTGTGTGTGTGCACGCGCGCGCGCATGAGTGTGCTGTGGTACTTAAGGGAAGGAGGGACGGGGGTGGGGGGGGGGGGGGGAGGAACGCAAGAAGTAACGAACGTGTGTGTGCATATCTTCGAAGACCCTTGTTTGTAGCATGCGAGTATTTTTTTGTTTCAAAATGTATTGGCACAAGTGCGCTCCACACTCACAAAATGACAAAGGCACGAGAGAGAGAGAGAGAGAGAGAGAGAGAGAGAGAGAGAGAGAGAGAGAGTGGAGCGGGGCGGGGCGGGGTGGAGGGTGTTATGGTGGAGGTGCGGGTGGGCGAGGGGGGGGGGGGGCGGGGGTTGTTTAGATAACGGACGGTCGTGCACTTGCAAACTCTCAACTTCATTTCCTTGGGACGAGAGTGAACGAGCCAGCGTTGTTTTTCATCTGCCGTGACTGAGCGACCGAGAGCGAGCACATTTTCACTCGGAACGACTACGCTATAGTGCATTCCATCCCCCCCCCCCTCCCCTCCCTCTTATCCATCTCCCCCCCCCCCCCCAACCTCCTTGAAAACAAAATCAGTTTGGGTTGTAAATTGGTAAACGGTGGTTATCACCAATATTGAGGAAATTTACATATGTGTTGTACGCCCTTTTCTCTCTCTCTCTCTCTCTCTCTCTCTCTCTCTCTCTCTCTCTCACACACACACACAGACGGAGTGAGAGACAGACTGACAGGCAGAGAGAAACAGAGAGAGAGAGAGAGAGAGAGAGAGAGAGAGAGAGAGAGAGGGAGAGAGGAGAGGGAGGAAGCGAGGGAGGGAGAGAGTGTCTCGTTTTAAAAAATCTAATCCGACTCAGATTTTTTTTTTCCCCCGTTCACTTATGGCTTAGTCTTCAGTGCAACACACAAGACAGGCCTAAAGAGGCGGGATAGATGGAGATAGAGAGGTACGCAGTGTCACTCCGTGCGGGCTATTCCGACCTAGGTCCCCTTCTCCACTGACACAGTCAATCAGTCAGTCTTACGCGGAGAGTCGATCCTCTAAAAGCTGGGGAGAGTGTGTGCTGTCTCTATACTACAGGTCAGTGCCGCACGTCATACACTCTGGCGCCAGTCAAACCCTGTTCGTTCTGGTGCCCCCTCGTTTGTTCTGTGTGCTGTGTGCTGTCATGTCTGCGAGGCGATTGGGTGTCGTACGCAGGCAGCATTCCTTTGGAGTTATCTTTTCTTGTGGGAGCAAGAGTTACCCTACTTGTTTCTTGTTCATTGTTTACTGTTCCCTGCCTCATTTCATATTTCCGTGCGTTCTGTTGTTGTTGTTTTTTTTCCGGCCAGTGACACAGACAGGGACGTGCATCACACAGTCATGATTACACATTCGCTTTGGCAGGCAAGGTGTAGAACTTAACGTACCGAGAATACAGTTGAAACAAATCAAGACCCCACTTTCTTTGTATCCACCCTTGCCCTTGTCTACATTTTCAGAAATGTTGCACCACCAACGGTAGTGGGTTTTCAACTTTTTCTTTCTTTTTTCTTCTTCTTTTTTACTTCTTTTTTTTTTTCTCAAAGCAAAAAAGAACAATGAGAGTTTCCACACAAAGAATGGCAATAAAATGGAAGCGCCGAGCACGTCTGAAAGCAAAGCACAATGAAAGGAACACGTTGATCTCCTTCACAAAAAAAAAAAAAAAAAAAAAAAAAAAAACCAACCTGACAGTCAAACTGGAAATCGTTTAAAGCCTCTCTTCATCCAAACAATGGCTGGACACAGGAAACAAATCCATCACAATCACAGAAAGGTAGTGAACAAAACAAGTAGCATTTCTTGAAAAAAAAAAAAAAAAGAAAAAAGAAAGAAAGAAAATAATGCGGGTAAAATATTCACCAGAACCTTTTAACTGAAAGAAAGTGGCAGTGAAACTGAAACAACGAGCTTCTTCAAAACCTAAACAATGGCAGTAAAGTGGAAACAACGAGCACTCACACACTCAAACAACAACAGTGAAAAATGGACACAACGAGCACTCACACACCCAAACAACGGCTGTGAAAATGAACACAACGAGCACTCACACACCCAAACAACAACAGTGAAAAATGAACACAAGCAGCACTCGCACACCCAAACAACAACAGTGAAAAATGAACACAAGCAGCACTCGCACACCCAAACAACAACAGTGAAAAATGAACACAAGCAGCACTCACACACCCAAACAACAACAGTGAAAAATGAACACAAGCAGCACTCGCACACCCAAAAAACAACAGTGAAAAATGAACACAAGCAGCACTCGCACACCCAAACAACAACAGTGAAAAATGAACACAAGCAGCACTCGCACACCCAAACAACAACAGTGAAAAATGAACACAAGCAGCACTCGCACACCCAAACAACAACAGTGAAAAATGAACACAAGCAGCACTCGCACACCCAAACAACAACAGTGAAAAATGAACACAAGCAGCACTCACACACCCAAACAACAACAGTGAAAAATGAACACAAGCAGCACCTATCGCCCCCAAACAACAACAGTGAAAAATGAACACAAGCAGCACCTATCGCCCCCAAACAACAACAGTGAAAAATGAACACAAGCAGCACCTATCGCCCCCAAACAACGGCAGTGAAAAATGAACACAAGCAGCACCTATCGCCCCAAACAACAACAGTGAAAAATGAACACAAGCAGCACCTATCGCCCCCAAACAACAACAGTGAAAAATGAACACAAGCAGCACCTATCGCCCCAAACAACGGCAGTGAAAAATGAACACAAGCAGCACCTATCGCCCCCAAACAACAACAGTGAAAAATGAACACAAGCAGCACCTATCGCCCCAAACAATGGCAGTGAAAAATGAACACAAGCAGCACCTATCGCCCCCAAACAATGACAGTACAAGGGGAAACAACAATCGCCTTCCAATGACAGCAAAACAGGAACGACAATCCCCTCGAAAGGGAGACAACGGCACCCAAAGGGAAAGAACCAGCGCAGGTCCACAACAATGGCAGCAAAAACTAGACACAACGATCACCTCCAAACGGGAACAACAGCATTCAAAGACAAAGAACAAGCCCAGGTCCACAACAAACGTCAGAAAAAACAGAAACGACGATCCCCTGGAAACGGAAACAACGGCATTCAACGGGAAAGAACCAGCACAGGCCCACGACAAACAGCAGCAAACTCGGCAACAACGATGGAGCCCCAGACACAGCCAATGCCACCGTCAGCCTGGCGCTAGACACGAAGCAGCATTCACGGTGCTGTGCGGTGCATCCCGTGCCACCGTCAGCTGGAAGAGTTAGATCTGGCAGACTGCAAGGTAACTGCTAAGACCTGACCTTCCAACTCACGGGAACACAGATTCGCTTCTCTCCCTTTGGGACTGGAGGCGCTGGCCACTTTTGGCATCATTGCTAAAAAAAAAAAAAAAAAAAAAAAAAAAAAAAGAAAAGAAAGAGAAAGAAAGAAAAAGAAAGAAAGAACAATAATAAGAAGCCCAAAATATTGCCATCGACAACAACGCCACAACCAAAATTTTTCAATCCTCAGCTTGCTTCAAAGATGTCCCGACTCCGATCACGGTCACTGGTTTAAAAAAAAAAAGAAGAAAAGAAAAGAAGAGTCTCCTGAAGTGCAAAAAGGTAGCTAACACGACAGGACGCCCCCGCAAGCACTCATCCATCACCTTACTATTAGGAATCGCAGAGTGTGACGAAACCAATGCAGAACTGAAGAGTGTACACACACATGGCCACGTTGCTGAGGATGGCATTATCCGGGATATCAATATTTCAGTGCAACAGCCTGTGGTAGATAAAAGAACGAACTTTACTGTAAGTATGCAAAACGAGAAGTTCCGTCTGTCTGACTCCAGATATGCACAACATTTTAGCCTTCAGTTTTGGTCGACAAAGAATTTTTTTAACATCCAAGTGTTAGTGCGAGTTACCCTGCGTCATTTCCCAAACAAGTAGACTACATAAAGCTCTAAGGATGTTTCCAATATTCTTTCGAAAACAGCTCGCGCACACACACACACACACACACACACACACACACACACACATCATTAAATAAAAGATATTTTGCTGTATTCAGAAGTGATGTACATCCTGCTTTAGACAAAAATATATTCACATCAATTCGTTGAACAAAAAGGCTTTCTCGTCAATTCGGTTTATCACGGAGACGGAAGACACAAACACGCATAATGTGGTCATGTCTGAACAACTCAGCGTATCTTAAAATAATAAACCAAACTTGGCAGAGCAAAAAAAGTTCGATCCGCTCTCACCTGATCGGCTTGGATGAATGCTGTCAAAGAAATAGTTGACCCAAAAAAAATGGGGGCTGGAATAGCTCAGTGGGTAGAGCACTGAACTCGTCACTCTAGTGATCATGACGTTGCAGGTTTGAATCTTCGTTTCGACAGAGGGGGATTATTCCCCTCAGAGTTAACATTGGTTCTGACTCCACTTCCTAAACAGTCCTTCGAATGAGACTTCAAGCCGAAGCTCCGTGGCAGAACGTACGTACATCATCTTGCGCACACGTGAAATCTCATCACCATCCTTCGGACGAGTTGGCCCCGTGGGCCGATGGTGACGGACGACACGTATATACTCAGCATGCATCCTGTGCGCCGAAAATAGTCGGAGTGAAATCCGCTTGGCGCGGGGCAGGATGATATCGCCCAAACCTGGGTGGAAAGACGATGAGGAAGGAATTGTAGGAAAATACGTGAAATTCGAATTCTGATAAAACCTCGCAGCTCTACGCATCGTAAAACGTTTTTCACGCATGAAGTTTGGAAAAAAAAAAAGGGGGAAAAAACTCACCGCAATATGAACTGAATCTGTAGCGTCTTCCAGACCAAAAAAAAAAAAAAAAAAAACCTTTTCCCAACCGACGCGATATTCACACACGTGATTTTGAATCAGAACATAACGTGCACCACAGTCCGTTGTCTAAGTGGCAGGAAAACTCCAGATAAACCTCCGCTGAAGTGGCTGATAATTCACATCGCGCTCCCCTCACCTTAAACTTGTTTCAGATACACTGAATCAGCGAATGAAGGACCATCAAATGCGAGATTGGGACACCAGAGTCAACATGCGTTCTCTTCCAGACCCGGTCCATTTTGAGTTTGCCTTGTTCGTGCCCCCCCCCTTCAGCTTTGTCACCGGAATACGGCTGTTTAGGAAAATAAAAAAAATAAAAAAAATAAGAGAGAGAGAAAATCACGAATAGCGCACAGCTCCGCAGAATCACGTGGAATTCGCGGTAAACTTTAAAACAGAAAAAAGGGCTGCTTTCATCCTCCACAATCCACCCCCCACCCCATAGTAAACCAACTAGGAGGAGAGACACGACCAAACGGGTGAAATATCTACGCCCTATGTCACACTCTACTTCCTAAGTTGTATTCTTTATTCTTCCATTAAGAAGTAAAGCGTCATGACCCGGCCTTCTCGATCCAATTTCTTTTTTTTTTTCTTTCTTTTTTTTTTGTAAGCCCCAAGATGTACTGTAAACGGACCAGTTGAAAAGATTCGTGACAAAGCAGTATAACTGGCAAATTCTAGAAAGAGAGGAACGTGCTCAATTTACCATGCTGCATGCACGAAAATTAGCAAAGACATCTAGGTGAACATGATATCACAACCACATACGCACTTGATGAAGCATGCTCTTCAGGCTCAACTCAGAGAGAGAGAGAGAGAGAGAGAGAGAGTGACTAACCTTCGTGAGCTCGGATCGAGATGAACGCAGGGTAGAATTTCTTCACGGTTTTGAAGTGACAGCCAAAGCCGGCGGCAGCCAAAACCGACATCAACAGTCAACAAGATGATGATGACAAGAGGCGAGGTGGACCTGTAAAAAGAAGTGGTGGCGGTACCTTACCCTCGGCGGAGAGGGCCCAACTGATCGCTGTGAGCCGATCGAATTTCCGACTGCCGGCAGTGTCGGCGTGCACCCGTACTTATGGGCCTCCGCCCCCTTCCGGCGGCCGACGCAACGTGATCAGTCATGTGCTCCCACCCTTGGCCACGTTGACGGCTTTGTCTGGACCTGTGCAAAACGCTGTGTCTTCTTTCCCCTCTCCGTAATCTCTCTTTCTCCACCTGTGAGCACAGTCGTCTCATTAGCAAGGTTGCCCGAACGGCCGGTTTCTGATTGTACTTTGCCTTCATTGGCTAATCTGGTCACCCTATTGTTTCCAGGCTTCCCCTGGTGTATCGCGGGAAGTTTTTATCTTCTAGCCCCGATAACCAAGGTGCTGATAGTACCCGTCAAGAGTCGGGTGACATCAGCACGAGTTGGGGCCTACCCCTCCTCCTCCATCCCAGACTCGCTATCTGTACCTCCCTCTCCCCCCTCTCAGCCCTCTCCTTCGCCCTCGCGCGTATGTGCGCGAAGTCAGTGAAAGAACGAACGGGCGATCGAACATCGTACACACACACACACACGCACACGCACACGCACACACACACACACGCACGCACGCACGCACGCACACGCACGCACGCACGCACGCACGCACGCACACACACATACACACACACACACTCACGCACACACACACACACACGCACACACACACACACACACACACACACACACACACACACACACACACACACACACACACACACACGTGCGTGCGATTAAGTTCCATCACGTTTCAGTGTTAAGCTTTGATACAAATTGGGTACATGTGCTTTCAGGACGTTTTACGTTTCTCTTGTCGCTCCTCGATCTGAATCTTCTACTGAACGAAATGCAGGACAGCAGGCAATATCATAACCATCAGAGAGTCAATCCGCAGTATCAAATACAGATTTCAAACGTTTGACCGATATTGTTATGCTCATTTGAAATTGGAAGAAATTTGGGAAGGAAGATGAGGAACAGCAATTGAATACTTTGTTTCACCGGTTTCTCGTTCCTCGCGTCACACGACATGAAACTTGCATCGTGCTAACATTCAAGGCTCTGATGGAAGTTATTCCTTCGGCAGAGACTTCCCACTGAATCTGAGATGGTGTGGTCTGTGCGGAAATGCTCTGGTGGCACTCCTGCAAGACATGCTGTCTTGTCAGTGGGGCTGGTGGCACCACGTGGATTTTGCAGTTTAGGGGCGCTTGAAGACGACTCCGCAGGCGTGTGAAAATAATGACTGATCTTCATTGTGTTCACAATGACGCTGAATACGTTGTGTGTGTGTGTGTGTGTGTGTGTGTGTGTGTGTGTGAGTGTGTGTGTGTGTGTGTGTGTGTGTGTGTGTGTGTGTGTGTGTGTGTGTGTGTGTGTGTGTGTGTGTGTGTGTGTGTGTGTGTGTGTGTGTGTGTGTGTGTGTGTGTGTGTGTGTTGGGAAGGAGTGGGTATCGGTGGAGGGGTAGATGCGCGAGCGTTCGAGAGAGAGACAGACAGACAGACAGACAGACAGACAGACAGACAGACAGACAGACAGAGGGACAGATGGACAGAGAGATAGAAAGATAGAGAGACAGAGAGTAGGTCTGTGTCTGTGTGTGGCTGTATCACTCTGTGTTCGTTCTTCAGTTTAACGTCTCTCCATTATAAAGCGATAGGAAGACAAGGAAAACAGTGTGTGTGTGTGTGTGTGTGTGTGTGTGTGTGTGTGTGTGTGTTGGGAAGAAGTGGGTATCGGTGGAGGGGTAGATGGGAGGAAGGTGGTAACCGGGGTGTACATTTTGTATAACTGGTGTAGCTATGTTTAATAAAGTCTGCAAATCTGCATACAGATTTGGGAACCGGAACATAACTAATAATCATGAAGGAGATGGAGCTGAATGGAGTATCAATGCACAGGGATAGGATCTCAATGTGGCAAACGGCAATGACATCGATCAGGCCTAACATGTTTCAGAGGAAGATTGCAACTGGACTAGAACTAAAATAATTCAGAGAACATGCGGAGCAATGGATAGTCACTGAAATGTTTTCAATGGATAACGATGCTGTGATCAGTAACTGATCTACCTTTTAAGGAATTAGCTTTATTGCATTTGGGCAAGAGAGAAATAAATGAAAAATTTAGAAAGAGAGGGTGTTAGTTACCGCCAATGACATTGACAAACAAAGCACATGACAAGACACGATGCATTTTAACCTCTTGGGTTTTCTTCAGGCGAAAAAATAAATCACATTTAAGACAGTACAAACAAAGAACGAAAAATGACTCATCTGTTGTTGTCCCTGGACAACAACAGATGAGTCATTTTTCGTTCTTTTTTTGTACTGTCTTAAATGTGATTTATTTTTTCGCCTGAAGAAGACCCAAGAGGGACAACAACAGATGAGTCATTTTTCGTTCTTTGTTTGTACTGTCTTAAATGTGATTTATTTTTTCGCCTGAAGAAAACCCAAGAGGTTGAAATGCATCGTATCTTGTCATGTGCTTTGTTTGTCAATGTCATTGGCGGTAACTAACACCCTCTCTTTCTAATTTTGCTTCGTTCGCCGCCGTCAGTCACTCCATTTTGAGAAATAAATGGTTTACAGTTCTCGCTCTCTCTCTCTCGCTCTCTCTCTCTCTCTCTCTCTCTCTCTCTCTCTGTGCGTGCGTGCGTCCATGTGTGTGTGTGTGTGTATGTGTGTGTGTGTGTGTGTGTGTGTGTGTGTGTGTGTGTGTGTGTGTGTGGTGTGCACGTGCGTGCGTGTATGTATGTATGTATGTATGTATGTATGTATGTATGTATGTGTAATGAATACGTGTTGATGTCACCATCGCACAGTTTGGGAACATATAATAAACGTTGTATAACGTATTGGACGTGTGTTTGTTATGTATATATATATATATATATATATATATGCATGTACATGCGTGCGTGCCAACCGACCACATCCTTCAAGACTGTATGACGCATGCAGCATCCGGAAGGAAGTACTGGCCAACACCGACAGCAGTGGAAACCAAGCTGTACGGCACCCCGGAGGAGCTGCGGTGGACGGCAGCCTTCATCGAGGACACCGGGCTGCTCATCTAACGGGAAGCGAACGAGGAAAAAGAAGAAGAATGCATGCGCGCGTTCGGATGAGTGGGTGGGCGTGTATTTGCAAGAGTCGTATAAAGCTGGCAACCTGTGAAGGACAACGGAGAGAGAGAGAGAGAGAGAGAGAGAGAGAGAGAGAGAGAGAGAGATTCACGTTTGCACATAAAATCCGTGCTAATGCACGGACATTCGGATCCTCCGCAGCCAGTCATTCAGACGCCAGTTGTAACAATGGCAAGGTAAATTTCTCATTCCTGTTAGCATTATAGTGCCCACAACAGCCATGTCACTTTGTCTACAGAATCTTGTCCAGATGTCAACGCCGTGTCTGTTTCAATGACCAGAAGAGGTGCGTGGGAGAGCGGGTGAAGTGAGAGGTGGGTGGGTGAGGAAGGGAGGGAGAGGAGAGAGGAGGTGAGGTGGCGGGGGGGGGGGGGGGGGAGCGTGGATAGGGGAGAAGTTGTATGTGACAAGTGGTGAAGAGATGGGGGGAGGGGGGAGATGATGATAGTATGGAAAGTAATGAACCTACGCTCTTTGTTTCTACACGTGTTACTAGCTGTCTTGAAGGTGTATAAGAGAGAGAGAGAGAGAGAGGGAGGGAGGGAGGGAGAGAGAGAGAGAGGGCGTGAGGCACGGGATGGGTGGGGGTGGGGGCAGGAGGGGGCAGAAGACAAGATACCATTAAGAATGGTATGCGTCAAGTAAGTTCTAACTACATGTACGTGTTTGCTGGGAACAATTTTTCCAATAGGGATAATGTGTCCGTGTGTTTTTGTTCCTGTGTGTGCGTGTGCGTGCGCGTGCGTGCGTGCGTGCGTGCGCGCGCGCGCGCGCGTGTGTGTGTGTATGTGTGTGTGTGTGTGTGTGTGTGTGTGTGTGTGTGTGTGTGTGTGTGTGAGAGAGAGAGAGAGAGAGAGAGAGAGAGAGAGAGAAGAGAGAGGGGCAAAACCTTCCCGTCTTCGCGAGTCAAAATATTTCCCAAATCTCCAATGAGTAAAAGATTAGTCAAAGAGGTGGTCATCTTCCCTGATGCCCTGCCGGCCAGCGCTGAACGCGCTCCCACCGGGGGCCCTCAAAACAAAGAACTTCAACGGCTCGCCTGTGTTCCGTCCCCATGTGACCGCACGGGCAAAAACATTCCAGCGGTTTCCTGAACACTGTGGTATCCATGGGAACGAGACGGCTGATTGACAGTCATGAGAGTGACAGTAGACAGAGCACAACAGATAGGACTTATATGATGAAGAGAGATGAAGAGACGACTGATCATCAAGCACGTGTTCTAGGAAGGGGAGGGGAGTGGGGTATGGGCGGGGGGCGGGGGCGGGGGGGGGGGGGGGGGGGGGGGGCGACAGCACCAACAGCAACCAGACTTTGACCCGAGTGATAGCTACTACCATCTGAACACAGCTAATCAGGTTGGTCCTGTTGTTCAGATAATGAGCGGTCTCAGGCACAGTACTACATCACAAGCTGCCACGTGGACATGATTATAAATGCCTTTTCTGATCCTGTCCTGATGGTCAGCGAACGCCTTCGATCCCCCAGGACTGTCTCCACCAGCCTTGCCTTTGGAACAGCCACATGGTCAGACCAGAGACCAGACCCTGGAGGAGGAGGAAGCTCTATGGCAGTGTGGGGGGGTTTACTGCCCACAGCTGCATTCGCGACGGCAGCTGGGATCACCCCCACACTGTGTTCCCCCTTCCCTCCCCTTCACCCCCCCTCACACACACACACACACACACAC
>CM065719.1:25518457-25558457 GCA_033310375.1 Conus canariensis
CAAATGATGATATATATATGAGCGAACACACATAACAAGGTGCCAAGTAACGCCTTTTTACGAAACAATACAGAACAGACATGTACATTTCCACACAAAATATCTTGTGACGTTAAAAAAAAAAAAAAAAAAACCCATAGAAATTGCACAAAACAGTTTACAGTCAGCATGAGATTCTCACAGACAACATTAGTTTTGCATGGAGAAGATCAAGTGGACTTAAATGGGAAGTAATTGAACCAAAGACCAGCCTTTCTCTTTTCCCCCCTTTTTTCTCTTTTTTTCTTTGTAATGTAGGAGTCCACCAGATCCCCCCCCCCCCGAAAAAAAAAAAGAGAAAAAAAAAACTCCCACAAATAGAATACTCTGATAGAAGTCAAACGCATTTTTTCTTGGCCTGGAATCCGCAACACTAACCATTGAACCACAGCGGCTTTTTGCATATCTATTAGTATATAATAAAACACACACACACACACAAAATAAAACCAACAACAACACCAACCAACCAAACAAACAAAACAAGTGTCATGCTGCATGACTGGCCATTTTCTATAAACGTCCTTGTGATCTGTACAATGAAAAAAAGCGTTTTACACTGTTGCATTCTTGTTGGTTTTAAAGAAGAAGAAAAGAAAAGCCAAACAGATAATCTTGTGGCCCAAATAAATAAACAAAACCTAAATACAAAAATAAACAAACGAAAACTTGTTCATGGTTATCTTATCCAATGGGTTCATACATTAACCATGTTATCTCCGAAAAAAAAAATCATAGAGTTTCTATTTTTCGGAGTCATGTTCTTGTATTATCTGCTCCCTGATATCTCAATGCATTATATTGTGTGTGTGTGTGTGTGTGTGTGTGTGTGCAAACATGGGCATGCATGTGCGCGTATCCGTATGCATGTGATCATGCTCACGCGCACTTGTATTTGTGTGTATCTGTGCGAGCGCATGTTCCTATAACTCCGTGAGTGCATGCATGCTTATCTGTGTGTGTATTTGTGTGTGCGTGCGCGGGCACGTGTGTGTGAACGAAAGATCGGTGTGTGTGCGTGTGTTTGTACCCATGCGTGTGTGCATGGGGTTCATGCGTATGTATGAGGCAGAGAGAAAAAGATGGATACAGAAAGTTTATTACGTAAAGGCCATTGACCCTCATGAAGGAGTACGTTTAACAAAACAAACAAGAAAAAGAAATCTAACAATGTGTAATGATGTGTGTGTGTGTGTATGTGTGTGTGAGACTATCTGTGTGCGTGCATGCGTGTGTACATGTGTGTGTGTGTGAGAGAGAGAGACTATCTATGTGCGTGCATGCGTGCGCACATGTGTGTGTGTGTGTGTGTGTGTGTGTGAGAGAGAGACTATCTGTGTGCGTGTGTACATGTGTGTGTCCTGGGAGCAACCAAGTGTAAGAATATGTACACCAGAACATATGCTCTTCACAGCCTGCTCCTTCAGGAGGTCATCATCGGGTGTCACCCTTTCAGGTGATGTGTCTTTAGATCCAACATCCACAGCATGACCAACAGAACAAGCAGGATTCTGGATATTCTCAGGACGACCATGCACATGAAGGAATGAAGGACGGGACTTACAATGTGTTCGTCAGACAAGTACTGGAATACACTTGCTGCATTTGGGACCTTCTTTAAGACAAGCATATCAAGAGCTTTGAGGCTGTCCAATGTTGAAACACTAGGTGGGTGTGCCAGAGATGCAGGAGTTTCGGTTTCATTGAGGAGGTGTCACTGTGTGTGGGCTAGTCCATGTACACTACACGGCAACCGCAAAGCTTTGAGACCACCCTGTGCATGATTTCAAGTTGATGGATAAATGAATTAATGAGTAAGGTGAGAGAATGTAAGGCGAGGGTCTCATGGTTACGACTAAGCAGATGTCCGACTTAGGCATTAGCCCAACGCGCTGGTCAGGCCTTGGGTACCTACCTAATATTCGCTCAGTGGCTGTGCCATTATTATCATTTTATGTGTGTGTGGTAAGCAAGCATGTACATGTGTGTGTATAGGTGTGTGGGCACAGGCCCATGTGTGTGTGCCAGTGTATGTGGTGTGTAAGTGCATGTGTTATGTATGTGCGTATGTGTATGTGTATGTGCAGTCATGCAAGTGTATGCATGTGTGTGATCTGTTGGCTTGTGCGAGTATGCTTCTGCTGTACACACACGTGTACATGTGTGTAAGCCAGTGTATATGGGCATATATACATGTGTGTGTGCACATGTGCATATGTGTGTGTATATATTCACACGTGTATGTCTGTGCATGCGCACACATGTGCATGACAGGAACAAAAAAACAACAAAAACAAATTCTGCTGTTTAAACAGTCACACCAATACACACTTCACATCGATATTGCACATGTGATTTTATTTTCATCCACATCGATCATTTAGCACAAATGAATTCCATGAACCCGCACAAAAACTACTGCTAGTTGGTGCGGAGCTTGCGAGTCATCATCTCTCCAGATGGCGTTGTTTTTCTTGACACTTAAAACTGAAGACATGATTGACAATGAAGGAGTTGTAAACATGGAAGAAAATGTTCAAAAGTGACAACGTCCCTAGCATGTTCCCCTCCTCTCCCCCCCTCCCTCCCTAAGAATGAGTGGAGCAGATCATATTTCTCCCGGCAGTAGGATTAAGATATTAGCTGAATTTTTTTTTACCTTCATTCAATGAAAGTGCTCTTCAATGGCTAATTTTGGCCAAATGATGTGACCATTATTCTTGAATGATTCTTAAGTAGGAATTTCGATGTAACAATGTTGCCATGACAAAAGACATACAGTGTACTGTACTTCTGACTACTTTTTCTGAAGCGACTTAGTCTTATAATACATATCATGCGTGTTATCAAAGCAGCATATGGGTTTATGATTTTTGTTTTTGTTTTTTTTTCCTTTTTTAATATATGACTGATGACAACTTTATAGGCAAAAAAGGAAATGTTGCAGCTGAAGCACAAACAAAATTGATTAGCTAGTTTCTCCCTCCAACATTTACTCAGTCCACAAGAATAAACAGCTTAAAAATTTTTTTTTTTTGTAAAGGAAACATATAGAAATATTATGACCACCATCACAGTGTGGTAACAAGTGCTCTCCCCCCCCTCTTAAAAATATTTTCAGAATCTCGTTCAGCAAAATCAGGAATGTGGCCTGGACTTTGTGGAACATGCTTTACATATATCTTCACATTCATCTATCTACCTATCAACCTTGTGATTCCAAATCATCATCTCTTCAAAAAGACAACCTGCTTCCTTTGAACGTCCCTTAATGCATGCAGACATGACCTAACAAAATTGATCTGTTAAGTTTTAAATTTTCATTTGTGTTGCTGTCAAACACAAATTTTGACTACCTTCATTCTCTAGGTACAGCATTTCCTGTCATTTAAAAAGACAGAGTCTGTAACACTCACAAATATTCCCCTAATATTCATGATCATGGAACACTTGTAGTAGCAGGCATGTACAAAGAAATCTGGAAAAAGAAAGCTTGTGGCAAATACATTATCTTGCCGTTTTTCTTCCTCACTATGGAAGATATGGTTTAAACAGCTGGTTCTAAACTAGTGATCTCCGTGCAAACAACTTCCTTTCGTAAGAGAACTTGCTAAATTACGTAGATAAGTGAAGCTGCAAAACAAAAATCCTAACTTCATATGTATGGACGATGAGGCAATTCTTTAAATGTCTTATTCAAGTTGATTTTTTTAACACTAACACAAAGGTCCCAGTGTCTACTTTGACAACTGAACCGTGTCAGCCTAGAAACAAAGAAAACAGTCAAGTGCCTGAAGTGGTGTTGACCTTGAGTTTGTAAGGTCACCTACTCGATCTTTTACCGTTTTTCTCGTATAACTGAAAGCAAGTAACACCCCCCCCCCCCCCACACACACACACACCCACCGAGTGACAAAAGGTAAACTGAATTGAACTGTCGTTCCATTTCCTTCTTTACCTTCCCCCTCTTTCTCTGCCCCCAGTCCCGCTGAATCCTGCTCTACATGGTAGATCACCTGTGGCCAGCACCATCGCTCAAGCTTCTCTGGGTAAAATTCGTGACACAATTCATTCACAGACTTGACATCTCCATACTCAAGTCAATGACTCGCCCCTTTTCTGCATCCCTGCTTCCCGTCAAAGACCCCTCCCCTCCAAAAAAGAAACACCCCAGACAAACCAACAATCCCAAAAGAAAAACATTTTGACTGGGGATTGGGGCAACAAAACAGGAATGTGGATACACTGATCGAAAGAGCAGCTCTGAAAGAAAGCGGTCGACAAAATCATGCCACGTTTCACTAGTTTCCACAAATGTAAAAACATTAAAAACCACAAAATGTAATGAATTCTGAATACATGCACTGTACAAGCACAACCAAAGAAAAGAAATACAGTTACAATTTATTGTTTGATCTATTATACATAACAAAGATCTTCAACAATGTAATATATTAATTCATGAATATGCCTTAAAAAAGTAACATTATACTGAGGAAAGCAAAAAACTATTTCAATAAAGCAGCTGCATGTTTCGTTTCTCATTACGTTTTTCCCTGCATAAAAAATAAAATAAAAGTTCCAACACATTATATTCCTTGTACTGTGTTGAATCATGTCAGATGTTCAACGGTGATGAAGGGTATAGTTACCAAAAAAAAAAATGCATATGTGCACAAGACTACTATAACATTCTGAACACCTTTGACATATCTCAAGGCTGTTCTTAGTTCTTCATATTTTGCAGCTTGTGTGTATGTCGATGTCTTTTATCTATACCACAACATAAAGTCTGCAAAGCTGTTAACACAACAAAAGAATCAGTTGCCCAACATGGATCTGGTATCTTTCCAAGTTGATTAATATGGCTGATGATGAAAATTCGTTCACAAATATGGGGAAAAAAAAGAAAAAAAAAAAAAAGCAAAGAAGGTAGAATTGAGGAACTTTATACTGAGACTTCTACACCTTGATCTGTCGGCACTTGCAGTTATTTGTACTAAAGTAAAAAGTATGTCACCATCAATGTATGTACTTCAAAACCACCGTCCCCAAACCCTACCCTCCAAAGAAGGAAAGGAACAGACAAAGTCAAATACATGATAAACGGTGCATGCGTTTGTGTTAAAAAAAATTCACAAAGAAATTGTGTATATACCAGTTTCTCAAGGATGGTAAGAAATGCTTACAGCATGTGTTGATATCTTCAGTCACATGTGCTGGCAATGTGGAAATAAACGTTATTCAAAAATTAGTAAAAAAAACATTTTAACACTAGTATCATTACAGAGATGCAGTTGTGAGGGGACACGGGTAGGTGTTTGCTGGGTTCCGGACTCCCTTTCCCATTCTGGAAAAATAAAGAAGTATAACAAAAGAGGTAAAATCACATTATGAAAAAAAAGGCAATTGATAATCAAATGTCAAAACCTGATGGCAGAGACACATTATCAGCAATTCTTCTACAGACTGTTGACAATTGTCAGACGACAATTTTTAGCTGAACGAAACAGGTTTTGCTGTTTGTAGTTTATACTAAACCCAATAACGCACACATACATGCCCATGTAGGCACACACGCATATGCACAACAGAATGCGTGTGCATATGTCCTGCAGATACAAAAGCATGTTGTCCATAATCCACTGTGAGACACAATTCATAAATATCATGCAGCAGCACAAAGTCTATGCCCGACATCTCTGTATAAAACAGGCCAATACCACACACATGCCTGACTCCTAGCTTCCCTGACTCACATGTGTCTTTATTCCACACTCGACAGTGTTAGAAAGTTCCATATCTACATCACAAGATGAATCCTTTCAACAAAACAAAGACCTACATGAAGTATCTTAAGATGTTTGTATTTCTTAAAACATACTCTGGACAGCGACGATCATGACACTACGTTTCCATGTTTGATTAGCTGTAGCTGCTGCCTGGCATGGTCATAAACAAATGTTGTGCGACCAGCTCACAGGGTAGCTTCATCAGTCGGTTCGGCGGGACAAAGTGAATTGTAACTGATTGTATTTTGCACCTCTTTATCCACACCTTTGAATATATTCAACAACCAGCAAAAAATTAACCTATACATCATTCTAATTCTGTATACTGCTGGCGATATGTTTGTCCTGATCAAGGTTTCATGTTTTGTGACTAATGCGAGTCTGATGAATCAACCCTGATCAAGCTCCCTGTGGCCCCTTGGGCTATCAAAACTTACAAGTATACATGAAGAAGAGGACATGATATATATATTATATATATATATATATATATATATATATATTATATTATATATATATATATAAGTTTTTCACATTTCTAAGAACTTCTGTAGTCTGGATCATCAGGGACATTTTTCTCTCCAAACATCCTAAAGACTTCTCGTACTAATACATCATCGTTACATAAAAAATTAAAAAAAGAACGAAAAATGTATCGCAACTCTTCAAAGTGCATGATGATGCCTATTAACTACCATACAGCCCAAACGTAGATCTAAAAGGTAAACACAGACAGCACAAAGAAACACTTCCTATGTAATTCTTTCCAAACGGTACTAAAACAATACATTCACAATCTTCCATGGCTGGCCTGCTCTAGAGTCATGCATATGCTTTTGACCTCCAGACTCAACAACAACAACAAAAAAAATGGAGGATGAAAAGTATCAGGGATTTATAACAGAACATACATAACAATATACATATCACACGGTGAGTCTGTGTAAACATGACTATCACATACTTCTATACTAAATAAAAGTTAATTTCAATCTGTACTCAAAATGCCTGTTAAGATTTTTTCGGGTATGCTCTTTCTTTTTTTCTGTTTCTCCTCATAAATATAATCCAGGACCACAACCACCCTCCCATGACTCACTCTTGGACTCCATTTCCACTACTTTATTCCATGCGTAGCTGTGCCACTAAATTTAACACTGTAAACATATTTACCCCATGAATGGTGGAAGAATCGTTAGACAAAGAGAAGATCTGTTGATTCACACATCCTGAAAGATAAAGGTAACCAGCCATGGAAATGTATTAACTGAAATTTGAAATCTTTCATTTAGAGAGGTGCATCTGCTGTTTGTTTTGCCTACAAGAAACCTTACTGCAGAAATACCCACACCATTGCCCTGAATGGCTTACAGTGACATCATGAGTTCAATACACATGTAGTAGCATATCTTTCCTGGGATAAAATAAACCACTGTACTGTGGTCTGTTTTATTCCCTTCTGTTAAACTTTTTTTTTTTTTTTACATGGACAAGCACTGAGCAACATTAACAAATTTCACAATAGACAATATGCCTAATTTGCAAAAAGGACAATTTCTAGGGTGATATGAAAAGAACGTCCGACAAAAATGGGGTTTTTTTTTCCTTTTTTTTTTTTTTTTTTTTTTTTAATAAATGATTTATATAGTTGAATAAAAAAAAAAATGTACAGCCAAATGAAAGTGTGATGTTTGTAATGGTATGCATCTGATCGAAGAGTCTTCTAACCATGCGTCAAGCATCCAGGAGAATAAAAATGCAATACTACACACACTATAGTTACAAATGTACAGGTCAGAAAGATGCCCTTCACAACCAGAGCCACCAAGCACAGAAAGGGTCCTTATCCTGCACCATAAGAGGATAAACCCTTCCAGTGGATTACACATCTCTCTCTGAAACATCAAGTCTTGACATAAGAGAAAACACACTGAAGACTCTGTCCTTATGCAATCTTCTTCACTGTTACTTGTAAACAGGTCAACGAAGGCATTTTTCATGATACATTGCTATGAATTCAAAGGTAGCATTACTCCATCCCCACCAGTCCCCTTCAATAATACTAAATTTCTCATTTATGAAAGGCAACATATCCTACCCCTGATTTTGAGAAAAACCACAGTGAGAAAGCAAACTTGGTTACGATAGTATCCTTTTCTTTCTTTCTTTCTTTTTTTATTTTTTTTGGTGTTCTTTAGATGGTTCAGGTGAGTCACTCAAGTGTATTCATTCTCTGGAGGCATGAAAACTGAACAAGAGGTATTGGCCTGTGACAGATAACAAACAGACCGACTTGGACAGTCAAAGGCCTGGTACAGATTCCGAACACGCATTTTACAATGACATAGACATGTAAATCTGTGACACACTATCCCAAGAACAGGATTTAGAAGAGGACGAGTGTGGACGCAATGATAAATACATCAACCTTACAGACAGCATGGTGATTTCCTAAAAAAAAGACCTAGTTTATCTCGTGGCTCCCCAGATAACCAGGGCCAAAATGGCCACCGCCACCAGCACGATCAGAAACAGGATGCACATCTTTCGGCGCGACTTTTTCTGCACACAAAAAAAGGTACAGTCACATGTACATGGTCACAGTACTGCTCTGCCAAATATTTGTAAAAAAAGTTTCAAAATACTCTCTCCTTGCTATGTATTTGCCTAGAAAATTTTTCAACAAAATGTGACAAACGAACTAAAAACAAAAAAACCAAACAAACAAAAAAAGCAAACAAACCAAAAAACAAAACTAAAAAAAAGAGAAAGAAAAAGGTCTGAAACATTTCATAATTTTGCATGTAAATGTGTCCATGCTGGTTTGAGTCTAGGACAATGACAAACAATTAACTCATTTTCATTTATAGTGCACTATGATCTCATGGATTAGCAAATGTACAGCAGCATTTATGGACTGGTCGGCATGCATTAAGGCCTTTCCCATGAGCTAAAACCTTGAATTATTGTATTCTGAGCACCTGCAAATGAATGAAAAGTCAATGAAATTGCATGTTGAACATCCTTGATAACATCTGATGTTATGACATGAACTATTCCAATATGATGCTCTGAATAACAGAGAAAAATAACCTTTACAACAGGGATAAAATAAGTGAAAAAGCAAAAATAAAAATCACCTCGCTGCAAACCAAGTGTTCTGCCACAGAAACATGCAACAAAACATAAAAAAAAAGAAAACCTTAAATGACACAGAGGGGTCAGAAAAAGAAGCAAATCCCAACAAGAAACCAAACAACAGAAACAGTGAAATAAAATCAAAAAGGAAATTAATGCACACAAACACACAGACATATACACTATTCAAACGAAACAAACACGCATGGCTTCTGGAGCCAAACTTTGAAAAACAGAGGATGAAGGGAGTGGTGGACTGAAGATAGGGGCAGTTCGGCTTTTGATTGCAAGCATTTTTCAACCCTTTATGTTTCAGCTGACGAATGTCGGCTTTTAACCGAAAGCATTTCTACCCCCCTTTCTGTTTCAGCTTACAAAATGTGGGATTTAAAATGAAAATGCATATTCTGTACATATAATCGTCAGCATCCACATGGCATCATTTGGGCAATATTTTGCAACACTTTGTCATTCCTATTAAAAAATGACCTCCAAAGCCCCACATTTTTTACCAAATTTTGAAATTCTGAATTTGTTGGCATAATTTGGGATTTCGTGAATTTCTGAAGAAAGGAAATTCCAGAAAAAATTGTGGACGGTTGGCAGCTATGAAAACAGTGAAAGCAAGAAAAGATGCAATGCAACAAAACGATAAAACTAAAAACCTACTTCAACAGAAGGACACACCCACGCCATGTCTCATGCAGCTAGTTCTTCTGTGAGACCACCACAGCAATGATGATGCCAATAATGGCCAGAATGACAAGAACAACAATTAACAGGCAGCACTTCTTCCGCCGGGATTTCGACTGCAACACACACACATACAACATGGACACATGCGCGCGCGCACACACACACAAACATGCAGACACATACACATGCACAACACACACACAAGCACACACACACACACACAAAAACACACACACACACACACACGTGCATTTCCAAGCACTGGTCACCAAAATAAAGAATACACTAACTGGATAATGGGGAAGCAGCAAGGTAAGACCCACAGAACTTTTCAAATAATTTTTTGTGACACTAAAACAATTTTGTCAGCTACTGTGGAGTTGGCCAGCAGAGATGAGTGTGTCTGCCTTCATGACTATCTGAGCAATTTGTGGAATTTTTGACATCACTGTGCATTACTGCGGCCAAATCTTCATGATATGCAAGTTCAATGCGCAGACAGAACACCCACAACACTCTCTGGCCCCCTAAAGTCAAGCGGCCTGACAATCACCCACAGTCTGCTTCATGCAGGACGATCGATCCAGTTCCTGCAAGTGGACTGAAGCTAAGACTTCCCTCTGTTGACCGCCTGAGCTACCAGTTTCTCATGATTACAGGTCATTAGGGAGTGAGGTCGTCTCCAGTTTGCTTCAAGCTTGTCAGCAGACTGGGTATTCAACTGGCTTGGTGGACAGAGGAGGGGGTCCAACAATTACTGCATATACAGATGTTGAACTCTGTTATGCACACAAGATATCTGCAATTTCAACGAACTTAAAAAAAACAAACAAAAAAAAATACAGAAAAGCAGTTGTACTTGGATGTGACGGAAAACATTATACAACCTGCCTTGATTATTACCGTGTTGCTCCAATCTGAACAAATCCTCCACCACTTTAAACCCCAGTCAGTATATTTACCAAGAATTACCAATTCTACTACATCAGGACTGTGAAAAAGACTCAAATGAATCAAAACCAAAATGGAAAAAAAACCCACAGTAAAGCAAACAAACAAACAAAAATAATGAAACAAAGAACAAAAGCATGTATTCTTAAAGTGTTCAGAAATGTTATAACAGCAAAGTTATGACACACTCAGAGAATGAAACAAACTACAGGTAAAAGTGTGTAAACATCACAAAACAAGGTCATCAACAGGACAGACAATCCAAATCCATTCAATACTGCACTTACGCACCAACTACTTCAGGACTAAGCTTTTTATTGTGGGAAGAACACACAGCCTAGTAAATATTTCAAAACTGCAACTGGGTTTTTTCATTTAACACCCCCACCCGCTCACACACACACACATATGATGATGTCATAATCGCTGAAAGAGAATTACTGTAATATCAGGAAGCACTGAAAACCGCCGGCACTGAAAGAGGTTTATCTGCCCAGCAAAGAGCTGAGACGATAATGATGTCTGAGCAGCTTTTCCAAATCAGAAATCTGTTGAAAAACAGTTACACCGAAAGCAAAGCTTGTAATCAGCAAAACAGTGTCTGCTATCAATTTTCTCCCAACTCCAATGTGTCTCCCTAAAAATAGAATGTAATACAGAAAAATACATAAATAATATAGGAAGAAGTCATTGTGATGCTAATTTTGAACACTTTGGGGCATCACTTTGGGGCATCACTTTGGGGCATCCTTGAATTAAGTTCCCTGAAATTCTAGGTGGGGTCCAGTGAACTGCCCCCTCTTCATTACTTCTTCCACCCCATCCTTTCTCCCTGCTCCATCCCATCCTAATGCCCCCACCCCAGGAAAACTTGAAATCTGTATCCAAATTAATGCAGACCGAAGCAAACCTGAGCATTAAGTAGTACCATCCACTCTGCGTCCAGCCACACACAGAACCCTTTTTCTGACCAGCTTTTGTTGATCTCTTGCAGTTTTGCAGCATTGCCAACAGCCAACGTCAGAACATGACATTATTTTGTCTATATCCAGGCAGAAAAAAATGGCGACTGCCGGTTCTTGCAAAGAAATCTGCATGACATCTCATGATGTCAGTGTTGTCTACTAGCATACTACAAATGCGACCAGTGCTCTGTTGATTTAGATGCCATTCCCCACCCCCCTTCCCACCAATCCTTTGAAAGAAATATATCTTGGAGTTCACCACGCTTGAGAAAAAAAGCAGATGCCAGCAGTATTGGTCTGAAAGTGTTACCAATATTCTGCAAGAAATATGTCCAGGTCCAGGAGTTTACCATGTCCAGAAAATACAAACACCTGTTGTGTTGGCCAGGACATTTCAGCGACAAAAGAGGCAACTGCGGAGTGAACTGGGTCACAATAAGCATGGTCCCTGCGTTCCCATCTGAGCACGCAGCATGTCCAACAACACTTGGACTACCACGAGATTCAAACCCTATGTCCATGTTTTGCGTGACACTACCTGCTGTAAGACTCACAAAATTTATGTAATATCTCCATTTTGATCCTCATGACACGACAAACATTCAACTTTTTATGTATGAAAACCCCCAAGGATTTTTTTTTAGCCAAGTCATGCTTTAAGTTGGTTTCACAAACAATCCCATAATTTGTTTGAATTTTGACAGCATTCTGATGTGAGGCAATGACAGCTTTCAATTAATGTATATTTAAAGTCTTTAGCATTTTTTTTTTTCCAGAGATGTTTTATGCAGCCGTAAGTGAATGATGATGATCAACGATCTGAAGTATCAATAAACTCAAGAACTGAATATTAGAAAAAAGTCAAGTGCAGGTGCAATTCAGTTTACAAAGATATGACAATGTAAGGGGGACAAACACAGAGGCAGGGATGGGTATGGTGGGTGGACGGACCATGAGAGAAGACAGAAAAAGACAAAAGGAAAATGCAGATCTAAAACCTGTGTACAAGCCTTCCTTACCAGATCACAAACATGATGCAAATCAGATCTGTCAGTGCTACATAAGCCTTACTACTCTGTTATCTCTTCTTATCATTTATTGATTAAACTCAGAAACTGTCAAACCAACCTGGTATTCCCTGGCTTTGCTCAGCTGGTGTGTCCCCTCCACTACTGACATCTGGGCATTGTCAATGTTGGCCTCTATACTGTCTGTAACACACAGCATGGACAACTATGGAAAACAGATGCTATGTGTCACAGCAGGAAATGCTGGGTCTTTCAAAACACACACACACACACACACACACACACACACACACACACACACACACACACACACACTTGCGCACTTCCCAACTTCAACAAACAAATATTAGCTGTGCAAGGGGTGAGGTCAAAAATTATACATTTTCATCAAAGCACAGCTGTGACAATAATGAAAACATGTGCCATCTTTCAAGATATACATATTCTTAAAAATGTCCCTCATTTGTAAAAAAGACAAATTTTGAAAAGTCTCATCTGAAGGAATATGGGAAGACTGGAATCTGCCAAGATGTTAAAACCCAAGAGAAAACCTCTTCCAAACCTGTCTGTCTTGAGTGAGAGTCGATCCCTGAACCTTGCAGCTAGAGGAAAGAATTACTGGTCAAAAAAAAAATTTAAGCGCTTTAAGCAGCCTACAGGAATATCTGTTGACCAGATTTGTGAGAGGCTTGAACCAGTAGTGCAGAAGTACTGGATCACTGAGTGGGTTCCCAAGCATTTCAATCTGTCTTCCTTACAGACAAAGTACATCACTAATACAGTCATCACAAATGCACACATATACAGATGCACCAACTGCATTACTATACACCTACCTAACACCTCTCCTTGTTCGTGCACAAGCATCCCCAGGTCCTTGAAGATGGTGTTCACATCCACAATGTCTTTCTGAAAACAACACCAAAAAGACAGAGTAATCAAAACAAATGAAGCTTTCTCCTATGCTGACAATACCTGCAAGGGAAGCTGCACTTTTTCTGACAACATGAAATCCAGCATGGCATCTCTTGGACAGAAAAACTGAAAAGTGCATTTAAAAAAAATACACCAACCTTCGATTTCAAAGCTTGACAAAACTACTCAAGCACATTCAATGAGGATAAGGGTTACATGTTTCAACGTTTGTCCCTCTTGATTGCTTAGATCTATTCTTGAGCTTCAGTTTCCAGCAACGTGAGCATATTTTTGCAGAGCTCTGGATGTTACCAATTTTATATTTGCCAGCAACAAACATCTGGATGTTTGGCATTGATATTTTCCCCTCTCAGCTTCCTTCAACGTAAACAAAACAAAAAAATTAGAAATGAAAACATGAAAAAAAAAACATTCTGGTACATGAACATGTGTTGCATACTGTTACACCTGTTAGGCCTGTCACTGTGCAATCATTTTATTCACTGCGCATGACCAACTTTCATTCACTGTCTAGCTTCTTCCCCGGATTCCCTCTTCCCTACATTTTGTTTCGTTCTCTTATTTCATTACAAGAATTCTTTTCCTTTAAAGTAATATCCCCCCACAATGATCACATCCAAAAATCAATTCTTACTGACTAATAAAGCTTCTATTCAAATGACTGACAAAAATTTGGATATTTTGCACATGGTGGAGCACTGACAGGAAATCGAATTTAAAGAAAGAAATCAATTGTCATCCATGTCTGACTGATGTAGGTGAGGTTTAGCTGTGCATGTCCTGTACCCAATACTTGTTTACAGAGGGATAGCTGAAGACTCTTGTGGAAGGACAATCAACTAACTGGAAGTAACATCGAAAACAATGCTCTCCCCCTCTTTGACTGCAGTCATAAGGCCAGTAACTCTTGCAGGGAATATCAAAAGGCTTAACAGTAACACATAAAAAGTATGGTAGCGACATATGATCTGATCAACAAATTTTCTGTCCTTCTTAGTTCATAAATTTTTAATTCTTTTTACAAAAGAACGCACTCAGAAAGACTGTATGGACTTTCAGTGACTCTGCTTCAGTTCGAGCACATATGGTACTTGTAACATTGTTCAATTCTCTGACAGCCTCAGAGATCTTGCTGACATTAACAAAAAAAAAAAAAAAAAAAAAAATCAACCAACCAACCAACCAGCATGTAGCTTAATTTATGAGGAACAACACAAACTTCTTTAACTGTAGTATCTCAAGTAAGTCTTGTTAGAGTGAAAACAAAAGTCTCAGCTTTACATATTGGAACTATTAAAAAGTTCCTAACTGTAGCCTTACAGGTCTTCGAGCTGTAAAAAGAGTCTTGTTATTACAAATGAGCAGCATTATAAAGTTCTTAGCTGTTCCACTGTTTCTAAATTGTTAGTTCTGTGTAACACATGTGCAGATGAGTGTAGCCATACTGGTGATTCACACCCTCAGTTTTGAACCTGTTTCTTTTTCTTTCTTACCTCCAGTTTTTTGATGGCATCTTCCCGCTCCCGAAGAAGGTCAAGATCAACATCTTGTTCCATCTGCAACACTTCACGGGTCTGGGAATACCTGAACCAAAGAAGGAAAATAACTGTGAATTGTCGGTCACTGCATCTAATCTGGCAAAAGTATATATACTGTGTTACAATACACCAGAGGGTTACAGCAGAATTCTTTTTTATCGTCTTTATTGTAAATGCCAAAGTCCATAGTATAAGTTTTTACTCAAAACACCTAATATACTTTTTTCTCAGAATCTCCCTTCAACAGCATAATATGGGGAATCATGAAACTGCCTAATGCTAGAGTCAGGATTATTCATTAATTTAAAAAAAAAAAGACAAAAAAGACAACAGCAACAATTTACCATTTATAAACCTTTGCGATAGGTGGACAGGCTGTAAGTACATGTGACAAATAGGGAGCATGGGACAAAAGGATAGAGGATGTGGTGGGAGGTGGGGAAAGGGGACAGGGAGAAAGAGTAAGGACATACTACAAACACAGCATGAGCAATGGAAAGAGCAGCTGAGGCGAAGAGAGAGAGAAAAAAAAAGAAAAGGTTAAAAAAAAAAGAAGATAGTCACAAGGCAAAATCTAAGTATTTTAAATGTATAACCACTCCTTAGAAAACCCCATTTGAACTTTTGAACTTTTCTATGTCCACCACCAAAAGTCCTTAAAAACGAAGTCTTAACATGAAGGGAGTCTGTACTGAGAGGTAAATCCAGCCCCCTTCTTCACCCCACCCCACCCCACCCCTCCCCTCCCTCCCAGGTCTTCAATGGAGGGAATCCCCATTCGAAATTAAAAACAATACTTGGCAAAATGAAAAATGATAACAAACAAACAAACAAAGAACACACATCCTACTCTAAATGGGTGTTTTTTTTTATTTGAAAAGAAACAAAAACCTAATCTTTGAAGGGAGGGTATCTTTATTCGAGAGGTAAATCTACCATATTACAAAGACAAAAATGAAGAAGGAAAAACCAAGTCCTCAACAGGTGGGATCTTTGCTGGGATATAAAACTAGTACAGAACAATCACAGAACATTCCAGAATAAGTCTTCAAATCTTACCAGTTCGTTCCCTTGATTATCTGTTGTCTACATTTGACGCCACATCCTTAGTATGTTTCCTTTGTTACTGTTGCTGATTTCTATACAAATTCAAAATCTAGCAACATTTACCTACATTTGGCTGCATAACACATTTTCATGCATAATCTTTATTATCAGTTAACTGTCATAACCCCATTCAGTAAAACAGTTAGCACCCAAAATATATCAAACTGTAATCAGTTCAGATATTTCAATGTTAAAATTTGAGCAAAATCTGGATATAAAAGTTTACTGATCATAAAATTAAAAGATGTGCATGAAAATGTCAGTAAAAAATAAAATGAAGACATTCTGAATTTGTAAATAGTCAGATTCTGACCTGAAAAATGTTTGTGCTAGCTGAAATGGTAGCTATGGAAAAATTCTGAGGGCATAGAATCAAAATAATGTGGACATTCAATATTCAGGAATTGGTAAGAGTTAAAGGGCAGTAAATGTGGTATAGACAATAACAAACCTAGTCAGTAGATTACAACTTAAGACGCTGACATGTCATAGATTGTAAACTAAGAAGCCGACATGTCATATATTGTAACAACAGGAATGTGAGTATAGACTTAAGAACAAGGATAGTCAACTGAGCCACAAAGATGAATACAAGTACAAAAGGCGTAGATACCATTTATACTGAGAGATCTCCAGGAAAGTTCCCCAGGCATACCTTCATGGATGGTGTATTGCTAATAATGAAAGAGAGAGGTTCAACTTCAAGGGAGAAGGCCCTCCCCCTAGAAACCCCTTCCCTTCCTCAAGAAACCTACTGAAAAGCACATGCAGGATCCTGAGGGGGGTAGGTGGGGGTGGGGGGGGTATACTGCTAAGTAGTAATGGATGGAACAGGCCTGAATAAATAACAAAAAGAAAAAGAAAACAAAAACAAAACAGAAACCTAAAAACTATCTAAAATGAAAATTAAGTGGAAAAGTACACACAAGATTACAAACACATACACACACATTCTTTTCCTATCACATCCTAAAAAAGAAACACACATATGATTCACTCACTGTACAAAGGTAAAACACATAAAAAGACATAAAAACAAACTGAGATTATTAAAGCACATAATTAATATTATTTAAATGTTGCAGCTGTGACACTATCTTTATCACTAAACTGGCATCACTTGATGAAACAGACTAAATATAGTTATTTCTGGTGCTCTTGTTGCTGCTCCTGCTATGGAAGTTATCATCCATACTCAGATTGTTTACACTTACTTGCATATATCTCTATTGTCAGAAATACTGTAAGGCCTGAGGGCTGTTATCGTTTATTCCTGTGGAGTTACTGTTGATGATCCGACTTTACACTTACTGTCAGAAAAACTGAAAAGACTTCCCACTGGAACTATATTGCAAAAAATGAAAATTGCAGTCAAAACCACCAAATAAAACAAACATAAACACCAGAGGATGACCAGGCAACACATATTTGAAATACTGTTAGATATGATTAATTTAACCTAACCTACACCATCTGGGATCTAGGATGACATTGCATTTCATGGTATGAACTATGACATGCTACAAACTATGGCATGCTAAAAGATTATGTATTACATAGCTTCTTTTATTTTTTTTAATAAATAAATGTTACTACTTGTAGCAGTATTTCTGGCATAACATCCTTCGAACAACTTACTTCAAACATAACAAACAGGTACAACCTCACAGAGAGAAAAAAACACTTGAAACATTTTACAGAAAAAGAAAACAAAACAAAACAAAAAAAAAACAAACAAACAAACAAAAAAGAAAACAAACAAAAACAATTTTATAACATATGTTCACAGAATAACATGCAGGAGCACACACACACACACACTCACACACACACAGAGAATTATGCACTTGCACACCCACGAACAAATGAGTGGAGATGCATGAAAATGGCAATGAAGTGCAGCACAGACAGACAAGAAGTTCTGATGGTACAGTTCTGAAGGGAGAGAAAGGCACACTGTGTATGATACAGAGAAAAATGGGTACATACACCACAAGACACAGTCAGTGTACTTAAACAACAAAAAAAAACTTTAGGTGCCCTCCACTGTCATGTGTGTTTAATCTAATTCAAAAAGAAAAACAAAACAAAACACAAAAAAAAAAACAGAGAGAGAGAGAAAATAACCTCATGAAATCTGGTCAGGTGGTCATCATTAATGTAGTGGTCTGACTTTCTAGTTTGCAGACTGGGAGGTCTTAAGTTTGCATTCCATCAGAGACATTTACCTGCAGGATTTCTCAATCCTGGCTGGCTTCTGCTAAGAATTGGGGGGAAGGGGGGGGGGGGGGGCTCAAAGGGGAAGAACTAAACTGCCAAACTTTGTGCATTGAATGGGATGCATCTCAAAGTGCTTGTCTCTCAAAGTCGTCTGTATTGGCAAGTTCATTAGGACTGCTCTGCGACAGACAAGGCGGCGTCCTTTGGAGACGGACGCTCAAGCATGCTGGCTCTGAGGCCGAGCAATCACTATCATCCATAACAGTTTTTTTAAGTGATGTCTTATCTAAGAAGGATCAGAGCTGGTTCCACCCAACACCTTTGAACTGACTTGGAAGCTGAGGAATATCTCCTGAGTCAGCTGCCTTATGCAATCACATATCAATTGCTCTTTGTGGATTATGCACTGTGCTATGGGTGTGGCTGTTTGTACAGAAACCAGATCGAACAGTGTAGAGTAAAAAGCCAGTGAAGAGCATGGAAGAGGAATCAGAAAAAAAAAGAAGAAAATCTGGCCATGTTGTTCATAAAAAAAGGCCTGATTTTGACGTATACATTATGACTGACAATGGCTGTGTGATGGGTCGTAGTATTACAATTAGGAATAAAACTGTGACCCAGACAACACAGACAGACAGACACAGACACACACACAAAGCATGTCTCCAGAAACCATAGGATTAGCTTTAAAAAAAATAACAGACCCATTTTAAGGAACTCATCACACTGTATACACACCAAAAGAGTTAATCATTAAAAAAAAAAAAAAAAAAAAAAGTAAAACTTTTAGGATCCTTAGATTCTGTTACTCCCGGGATCACACACATGCAACTACTGTGAGTTATGCAAAGTCAACTCTCCAAAACAATCCAAGCTTCCCACAGGCTTTCAGTGACAAACACCAAGAACCTCACTGACATACTGTGACCAGTTGCAAATAATATAAGGATAAATCTACATACCACGAAATTATTCAACCAATTGTATCTATTAAAGCTGCAAGATTTTTAACACATGTTTAAACCATTGCCAGAATGAGTACCTTCGACCACTTTTCTTTGAATCTGGATGTTTAGCCAATCCTGAGGAACAACTCTGAGCAGACCGTTCATGCTTACACCTGGCACTGCCAACTACCTGCCACTGTTACACATTAAAACTGAAATACACCAGACATGCATCGCACATACAATTGATGGCAAGTGAAAGAGTCAGACTGAAAACATATGACAAGCAAATGCAGAGTCCGCTGGACAAACTGGTAGTTACCAACTGGCTTCCTGTGCCCAATAATAACTGGGGAAAATAAAAACCAAAGGGGAAGGGTGGGTGGGGATTACCCAACTGTACCCCCACTTGATACTGGAGATATGTATATACTACCTGTGTTTGCATGTATCCAAATGGCAAATAATATGTAACTTTCATTGTGAACCATATTTCCCTTCCACAACTTTGCAATGTCCTCATCCATCCATAACTGGTCTAAACCCAATCAAACTTACTAGCAGCAAACACACACCGAATATCCTCCCAAAGCACCTTCATGTCCCTGTATACTCAATAACTCTAAAATGTTAAAAAGCATGTGTGCTGGAATGTGGGAACCCCGTCAATGGAGGTGAAGGAACGCTCTTCACTGCAACTAGAGGTATTCAGAATGGAAAGCATCATCTACACCAGTCTTACTGATTTTAACGACAAAATTTGAGGATCAGTATGATTCTTTTTCTTTTCTTTTTTTCTTTTCAAATTTCATAACACATATTTTTGACCATTTTCTTGCATGTGTCTCATCTTTCAATACTAACGACTTGACAGCAGCCTACATTATGACGGCCCAGTTACCTACCTGCACATACATAATGGGATGAAAAACAGACATTTCTGAAATCAGATAATTGAGCCAAATTTCACCATCCAACTGTTAACTTGAGTTTGAGTCAGTTGGCTAACATGTCAAAGGATAATATCAACATTACCAACGGAAATGGCACATTCAAATTTCATAACAAATATGAAAAAGGAATATCACACTTGTTTACTCCTTCAGAGATCAAAGTGTAATATGACAAACTGGAAAGTATAATCTGGGGTTCAAAAATAGTCCCAAAGGATGCACTGAGAAAGGTCCATAGTGATTTTACACTTATAGTAACCTACACAGATTCATATTCAGATTCTTCATGTGGCCACTTTCCTGACACCATCCTTGACTGAAATGACAGTGCACGCACCAGAATCGGTTATCCCCCTTCGCTGGATGCTATTCAGGAACATACCTACCAACTAGAGCTTGAATAGTACAGGTTCATTGCAAGCACATTCCATCATAGCATCGAATGAGCTGTGTTCTCTCTATCTATGTGAGACCAGGGGAGCAGCTCTTTCAAAATTCTGTTCTCTCTAATGGGAGAATGTAGTGTACGAAAATGTAGTGGTTGAATGAGGCCTTCAAATGTAACTTATGTCACCAAAAGTGCACAGGTAAAACAGGGATGGAATGCTAACAAGACTTTCATCAAACTTTACATCTTTTTCTCCATGCAAGCACTGAATACTGCATACTTTCCTCTTTCAATCACCATTAGGACAGAAAAGAAGATACAAGCTTCAGGGATGAAAAACCAATCACATATCATTTTGTATTTGTACAATCTGGATTTAATAATATAAAAACATTTGCTGTGCAAATGACCTGAACAAGAACGTCCAGAATTTCACTGATGCAATTCTTCAGGCAGCAAAGCAGGCAATCCCAAGGGGCAAAAGAAGACATTACCTGCCATACTGGAGTGACACACTGGAACAGCTTCACACTGAAATGGACAATGCCAGAGAAGCTATGGAGCAAACCCCCACTCCAGAGAACCTAGTGAGGCACAACAACGCCAAAGAAGCTTTCAACCAACAGAAGAAAGCTGAACTCCAAAAGAGCTGGAACGAGAAGACCAGCAGCCTCAACATGGAGAAGGACACCAGCAAGCTGTGGAATCTGACAAAAGCCCTGAATGAAGACACCAGAGCGGGACACAGCAAAACCGTCATCGAGGAAAATGGTACACACCACACGGGAAGGAAAGCAGCAAACATCCTGGCAGAATTTTACAAAGAGGAAAGCAAAGCAACAATACCCATTGCCCGAGTGCAGGAAGTCAGCAAGGAAACCAGGGAGAAGCTGAAACACCAGAACCCTACACCGTCCATGATGTCAGCCTTCTCCATGACTGAACTCAATGCAGCCATTAAAAAACTAAAGCCAAAGAAAGCCCCAGGGAAAGATGGTGTTACCAATGACATGATCAGGAGACTTGGAACCACAGCAAAACAGAAGCTCCTTCTGATCATCAACCAGTCATGGAGCTCAGGGAAATTCCCAGACCGATGGAGAGAAGCAGTCATCATCCCCATCAGAAAGAAACAAAAAGACAAAACCAAGAAATCCAGCTACCGACCAATCAGCCTCCTCAGTTGTCTGGGCAAGGTGATGGAAAGAATGGTGAACACAAGACTGCTGAAACACCTGGAAGAAAATCACCTGCTCAGCAACACACAGTCAGCATACAGGAAAAACCACAGTACGGAAGACCAGCTTGTGTACCTCGCCCAACAGATCGAAAACGCCTTTCAGGAGAAGAAAAAGGTACTCGCTGTCTTTGTGGACCTGACCAAAGCCTTCGACAAGGTATGGAAGGAAGGACTTCTCCTGAAGCTGCTAAACAAGAAAGTGGAAGGGAATATGTACCGCTGGATACGCAACTTCCTCCAGTACCGCACAGCAAGAGTTCAGCTTGATGGGAAAATTAGCCACCGAATCACTCTACAACAAGGTGTACCACAAGGAGGAGTCATCTCCCCTACACTCTTTCTCATCTTCATTGATGACATCGCTGAGAAGCTCACCAAGCACATCTCCAGAGCTCTCCACGCCGACGATTTTGCTGCCTGGAGTGCTGCAGAACATTTAACCACAGCCAGCTACAGGATGCAGGAAGCACTGGAACACGTCGGAAGATGGGCCTCTGAGTGGGGCGTAGAAATCAATGCCACCAAGACAGTGGCCACAGTCTTCTCGCTGTCGCCACTGCCAGAAACCATCAGCCTGAAAATAAATGGAAGAGAGCTAAAACAAGAAGACAACCCAATGTACCTAGGCATCAAGCTGGACAAGCGGCTTACTTGGAATCCGCACCTCAAGAACATTGAAAACGAAGCAGTCAGGAAGCTCGCCATCATGAAGAAGCTGGCCGGTACATCCTGGGGCGCAAACAGCAGCATCCTGCAGAAGGTGTATGTGGGTACCGTCAGACCAACCCTGGAGTATGGCAGTTCTGCATGGGCCACTGCATCCAAGACCAACACCAGTCGCCTGAACAAAGTGCAGAATGCAGGATTGCGACTGATCACTGGTGGGATGAAGACTACCCCAATCCAAGCCATGGAGAAGCTTACTAGTCTACATTCCCTCGAAGACAGACGCGAGGAGAAGGTTTTCATCCACAGTGAAAAGTTACTGCGTATGCCTACCCACCCCATGCACACCGAGATGCAGAACCCCACCAAAAACAGGCTAAAGAGAACAAGTTTCAACCACCTGTCTAAGAGCCTGCATCGCAGCAATGAAGACCTGCTGCCTGTTTCACCAGCCGAAATGGAGATGCTTCCAAATTTTGAGGAACCAGACAATCACCTGGAAGATGTCGCAATCATCACCGAAGTTCCTGGCATTAAAAGAATGGACCGTCAAGCCCCTCAAGTAATGAAAGCTCTAGCACAGGAGATGATCGCCAACCAATACAACCCCAGTGAGTGGACCCACGTCTTCACAGATGGATCCTCAGAAGGAGCAGTCAAAAATGGAGGAGCAGGGTTCTTCATCAGACACACCAATGGAAGATTGACACACAAGGCCTTCCCTACTGGAAAGATCTCCTCCAACTACAGAGCAGAGGCAATAGCACTGCTCCACGCAGTGAGGATCTTTCTGGAACCGGCCAGCCCATCACAGAAGGTTGTCTTCTTCACAGACTGCCGATCTCTGCTGCAGGGACTTCAGAACACAAGAAATGAACAACATACGCAAGACATCAAGGCTGCCCTCTATGAACTCTCAAAACAGTCTGTCATTACGCTTCAGTGGATTCCGTCTCATTGTGGGATCATGGGCAACGAAAAAGCTGATGCTCTCTCCAAAGCAGGCAGCAAAATGGAGCAGTTCAGCCACCCCGTGACCTACAGGGAGGCCAAGACCATCATCCACAACCAGTTTCAGTCCCAGTGGAAGAGAAGGCTGGGTGCAGAGAGTGGTGCTGACCCGATCCACCAGCTCCAAAGGCACCAGCAGACAATCCTCTTCAGACTGAGGACCGGCCACTGCAGACTGCTGAGCCACCTTAACCGCCTGAAGATCACCTACACTGACCAGTGTCCATGCGGCACTGGACCCCAGACCCCTGAACATGTCCTCCTGCGCTGTCCTACTCACGCAGCTCTACGACACAAAACCTGGCCGGGGGGAGCGGAGTTACAGGCGCAGCTTTGGGGAGCCCGTTCTGACCTGGAGAAGACCGCGGGCTTCATCATGGCGGCCGGGTTACAAGTCTGACGCATCCAGCTTCAATCGAACGCAGAAGAAGAAGAATAATATATCTTCATGTAAGATATAAGAAATCAGAGGTCCACTCTACAATAAAAGTTTCTCTGTTAAGATTTAACATGTGACCGCGTACAGATTTATCACGATGATTGACTTTATTTCCCATTCTGAATACCTGAAGTGCAACAGAAGCTATGCACGGAAGTATCAGACTTACCCTGGTGAGGCAAAGTACACTCTGAAAGAGTCATCCACTTTGAACATGACAACATTTCTAGATGAACACAACTACCAGCACATGCAAATCAAGCAAACAATGCAACTGGACACTAACTTGAAACATGCCTTGACTATATCTACATAAAAGTGTGCACAGCTGATATGTTCAGAAATTTAGTCGATGATGCATATAAAATTCTTTTTTTCTTACAACATGAATGCGAGTACCATAACTTTGGGCTTACAAAATGCTATGGAACATAGCCTGCATGCCTTGTTTTTTCAAGAGCAAATCTATTTTAATTTTCATCCAAAGGATACAGAATATTACAACACGAGAAAATAATCAAACTGCTCAGAAAACTGCAGTTTGCAGTTGTACAGCCATGATATTTAGGTCACTTAAAAGGTCAAAGTCCCATAGCTTTGCAGCCACAGGGACAGCGCACTCTTAGATGTTCATTGTGTCTGGGTTACAGCATGATGGAAAACAAAGCCCATCTCTCTCCTTCCGCCTCTGTTAACCTTTCCTGACCTAAGTCAGGCACTCATTCACTGCTCAACAGACAGAGAGGGTTTCCAAGTCATAAAAATCCAACTCCACGAGTGATTCAAATTCATGACTGTCAGCTCTGCAGGCAAATACTCTTAAACCATGTGACTACCACCTCCCTCTCAGATTTTATAAATGTAAATAAATAATGAGATTTTATTGGACCACAGAGCCGAAACATGGTACGTGTGCTGGATCGATGTGCACACTAAATGATCAATGCTTTGAATTGTCTTGACACAGATCCTGACAGCATGTTATTCATACAAGTTGCTCAATACAGCTTGGTGTTTGTACTGGTGTAACAATGTATAGGATGCTTTGGAATGTAAGATGCCCTAACCAGTCAATATTTGCGAAAAAGCAATGCCTTGAACTTAAGAAACTATGATAAACGGAATATATTATCTGTAAACATTACAGCCAGAAGACTGCCCTTGAGATCAGCTGAGCTATAAACAACATGACTTGTTAGTGTAGAAATATGTTCTCGCTCTAATAGTCATCTACAAACATAAAATCAAACTAGGTCAAATCTACACAAAACATCACAAATTCATCACTTCCATATATCAGTGAAAAACCTGTCTCTCTTTGCTAACACCTACAGAAGAAGAAATGAGTAAGGAAAAAAAAAACACCTTACCCTGGAGGAGTCATGATATCATTCTGCTGTTCGTACGTGTCCTGGAAGGGAGACTGAAATCAAACCAACGGTTCATCAGCACGCGGCCAGAAAGTCCTTATTCTTTGCAAAACGATTCATTCAAGAACAGCAATCAGCATAGCTAACACACCACAATGTATGTGTGACTAAAAACAAAACAAACAAAAGGATCTGTGAGAAGCAATAAAGAAACACACTCAACTATCCTGACAATGAAACAACACCATCCTCCTGTCCATCATGTGAGGAAACGCTAAAATTCTGATCACCATATGTGGGTCAAAGTGGCCAAGGCCTCAAAAGCACAAAGTATAGCATTCTGACATTTTAAATGTAGCATTCCAACTTTAAGCATAGCACTTGTGTTTCATACTGAATCAGATTCAACTGCTCCTTCATATGCACTTCATTTCGCATATAACATGATGACGGGCTAAGAAGACAGAAATCTTGCTTGGTTTTGAATTGACCTACAGAAACTGACAATGAAACCAGTCGATGAGAAGGCAAAATCACAGTCATCTTCAGCAAATTTTCCCATACTAGACTTGGCCTTGTTTTGACGAAATAAGCCCACAGTCCAAAGATCTGTATTTTCCTAGTTCCGTTTCAGCTGCCCTAAATCCTTAAGGTACTTTTTTGGGGGAAGGGTGAATTTTCTGTTTCTTTGGGCATAGCTTTTTATCATGAAGTATAGCAGCATAGCATTGACATAACACACTATGCCAAAAGCTTAGCACTCAGCAGCTAAACATAATAGTAGTGGTGCTTGAAAGATTACACCATGAAATCAACTGCAACTAACTGGCAATTTATACTCCCCTTTCCTTATAAAATTCTCAAAACAGGGACCTCCACATTTACCATTTGTTACAACTGAGAATGCAGGTGTTTCCGATCACCTGTCTCCAAAAGTAATCAATTATGTCTTTCTTTCCTGAAATGTTTTCAGCGAGTCGGTGTGCCTGTTCTAACAAAAGGTAAACAACTGCTGGAGCAAGATTCAGGTAAAAAAAAAATTTTTTTCTTTGATTTCATGCCGCACCCAGAGTGTTTGAACTATTCTTTGTATTGACAAACTGATGATGTCTTCTTCATGGATTTCATCCTAATGAATACCTGGTTAATGCCAGAATGAGCTCTTGCTCGCTGTACACTGGCACGCATCTTTTCGACAGCATCCCGCTGCACAATCTGGAAGTCCTTCAGCAGGTTGCTGAACTCGTCTGTAAACCGCTCTTTCTGCATCTTCCATTGTCGCTGTGGAGAAAAAAAAAAAACTTCTTCAAGAAAGTGCATAAATAATGAATATGCATCTGAACAAATTTGTTAGCTGTGAGGTTTTTGTAGTTGTATTTCAGATATCCAGAATTTTCAGCTTACAAGGCACTTTGGAACAGAAGGCACATTCCTTATTTTCTTTTTTAAAAAGATAAAACACTTTATCTTGTAACAAGCGGCTTTTACAAATAAGGCGCCTGGCTTCTGTGCTTGCAAACCAGTGTCTGCCCATGGCTATGTCATGTGCATGACATCACACAAACATTCACTGACAGGGCCAGAACTAATAATCGTTTGTAAAAAAAAAAAAAAAAGCACACACCAAACATTGCAGTATAAAACTGTAAAAATGTTTCACAGTTATGAAATATCTATGAAATTTTTCTGGAAGTAAAACCTGAAATCATATCCAAACAGATACATGCTCAGACCAGAATCAAGTGCATTGATGCAAATAGACTGATGCAATTAAAAGTGCAAGGCTATTCCTGTTTCTAGCTCAGTTGTGAGCAGCAAATTCCTATACCACTTTTAATGCGCTGTCATTTTCTTTACTTCCAACATAAAAATTTCTTTTCCCTTGCTAGTTCCTTTATTTTCCTACTGTTTGAATTAAATTTCACACGTTACATATTGACTGAATACTTCAGAACTGCAGTGGTCAGTGTCTTCCTGAGTGTTGTGCTGTTGATTCTGGTAACCAAAAACAAAGCGCACATGATTGCCGAGTTAAGCTTGATCAGTGTTAGCCTTACTTAAGGTGTTCATGTGCAGTATGCCTGTCGTGCTTGTACATGAATTTATGTCCACACTGGGCAATCTTGCTTTGAGCACTGACTGAAGATCACATACAAGCTGGCTGCCATAGTTACGTGCTACCACTGATTTTTCCATTCATAAGGTGCTTCCTCACATAAGGCCCCCAGGTCAGAATTTGAAAAAGAAATATTGCCTTACAGTTTAGAAATTTCTGTAGGTGTTAAGATTCTAAATGCCACATACAAGTGTCTGTTTACAAATGTGCATGAACCATTGTATGTTAGACAGTATGTATTAATCTGCTGTTTTATTAGTTGGTTGTTAGAATTCAGCTTCACCATACCTGTAGGGATATTACATCCATCCAGAATCATACACAGATCATGATAATAAATGTTTGCATTAAAAACTACATTACTGCACAATGTAATGCAGTTAAGATTTCCCATGTGGTGAACCACATTACCACACAACATAAAGCAGTTCTGACTTTCTGCCTTGCAAACCACGTTACTACATGATCTATGCAATTTCAGATTTATTATAATGTTAGCCATTCTAAAATGTCATGTACACAATTAAGATACCCTGTATTCCAAACCACATTATCACACAATCTAATGACGCTAATCAAAGATTTAGTACATCATAAACCACATTATCACACAATATTTACAATGCAGGTTATGTGCACAGCATTGTAAACTACATTACTACACAATGTAATGTGACTGATTAAGATTTATAGTAATTCTAGCTGGAGATATGATCCGTCTCAACTAAGGGCCTAAAAAAGACTCACTTGTTCTGAAGAGGATGGAGGTGGGGGCAGGTGTGCCAAATCCTTGAGATAAGCATTTGTTTCTTTGTGGAGCTGGTTGGTGTAATGGATCGTTTGCTCTCTAACAAAGAATGCAGAAAAACACGCCATGATAAACACATACATGTTTCAATGACGAAAACCAAAACAGTACAAAGCACAGTGAACACTCCTTCTTAAAAGAAAAAAAAAGTCTGAAATGGACATGAAAAATCATTGAAGATTTGGGAACACAACACTTCGAAGATTAGAGAACACAAACAAAACAATGTCATACACATGGCATAAAACCAATGAAAAGTACAGAAACATTCTGACAAGTATAGTTAAACTATATGAACTTTACAAGTACTTACACTCTGTTTCGGACCTCATCTGAATCCTGTGGAGTTCCAATCTGTGCTACAAGTTTTCGTACCTGAGTCACTGTGGTTTGAAAAAAAATAAAAAAAAAGGATTAGAGAAATCTCACTGACTATACTAGTAGATAAAATAAAACAGAACAGATCAAACAAAAGGTCACTGTAGTAAACAAAAAAACCAAAAGGGCAATACTGAACAGGCCTCATCGATTGTACATGTAAAACAAAACAAAAAAACAAAAACGCTTAAAGGCAAACTTAACGGACTTTTGCTCTAATTGCTCTTGTAAAGCAAAATGAACGTTTATCAAATGGAAATTATTAAGTATGAGACCAAGAAATTACATGCACTGTCATGAACAAACAAGCGGGCTGGACGTAGCCATGTGAACAGATGAGACAGAATTAGCAGCACTGGTGTGTGTGTGTGTGTGTGTGTGTGTGTGTGGATGTGTGTGTGTGTGTGTGTGTGTGTGTGTGTGTGTGTGTGTGTGTGTGTAGCGAGACAGGAGACAGACAGACAGACAGAGCAAACAAAATGAACCAGCCAAACCAAACCCAACCCAACCCTAAAGTATTATCATAGTCATTTGTTACTTATGATAACCTAATATTCAGACAAACCATTATTTCACATGTCACAAGAAATGCCATGTATCTCCTCACACAGAAAACAACCTTTGAACTTGTGTACCGTCAGTGCTGGGAGTGAGTCAAGACAAACCCCAGTAGCTGTGGATGTGGATCGACATGAGCAGCCACTGGAGTAAATGCCATTTAGTGGGTGCAGAAGGTGAGAAAGTACATGGAAAATACAAGAAAGTTAGCTGACAGGAACAAGAATGCCATAAGGAAAACCACTTACCATTTTGAGTAATCTTCTGAATGTTCTGGCTGATCTTCTGTGACAGCTTGCTGAACTCTGACCCCCCACTCTCTGAAGAATAGAACAGAAGAAAGAGATTATAATTAATGTCGAAAGAAATATTGTTCACAGCTGTTGTGTCCTTTGATGATGACAGACAATTCTACGAGTATATGATGGCCACTGTGAAGTATTGTCTGAGCAACAGACACAGACACAGACACAGACACACACACACACACACAGAGGCACACATACACACAAAATGTTCAAATCTGGCACTGATCACCAATACATGCACACAAATTTCAACTGAACCTCACAATGACAGGAAATTGGTGACCTGAAATACTGACTTTCATGTCCCCCTTTCTTTTCACAGTCTTTCTCTCTCTTGCACTCTCATGGCACACATATTAACAGCACAATGATCATGATGGATTCATTCATTCCAGACCAATTCTGACATGACTTGTAAAAGCAGAGTGTTAATTCAGAGCCGACTTCCAGGTATACTCATAACAATAACCTTCAAGTCCAAAATTCATCTGTATCTACATTTTCTCAATCCAAACCATGTTTCATGAGTAGCTTTCCCTTAACCAGTCTTCCAGCTTTCATTTAAATTATGTTTGGCAGTCTCTGTCCAAATTCTAACACTGAAAATGTCAAAAGATGCAAGCAGGCCTCAGACCCAATGAGGTCAGTGTGTCACTAGCCTGCCAGTTCATGTAATAATTTAAATAAACGATGTCTTTTGCTGCTTAATTGCTTAAGTTTTCCTCTGTGTCAGTGTGTTGTGTGTGTGTGTGTGTGTGTGTGTGTGTGTGTGTGTGTGTGTGTGTGTGTGTGTGTGTTGTGTGTGTGTGTTGTGTGTGTGTGTTGTGTGCGTGCGCACATGTGTGCGTGTGCATGTGTGTGTGTGTGTGTGTGTGTGTGTGTGTGTGTGAGACCATATCTGCACAGTATGGGTGTTTAATTCCATCTTACTCTCATCTCATTGTAAATTTGTTTGCTTACAAAATGTATGTGTCATTCCAACACTGTAATCATTTGATTGCTATAACAACATTATGTTAAAGCTTAATCTACCTGCTATCATTTTGCTATATCGTAAACCAATCAGTCAACAAAAAAAACCCACAGTGGGTGCTCTCTGTCCCATTTCATGTTTTCTATCTAATTTTTCCAGACACTTTCTTGCCAGGGGTGTTTCTAGTAATAGTAGTATGAAGCAGCAGTGTCCTGGACGGGTTAAGCAATGAACAAGGTAAATATCAAAAAAGAAAAAAAAAAAAGTGCATCACACTGATATACATACAAGCGACATACGTATGTAAAGTTTACGTTTTGCCTCTTACAATCTACATGGTGCTGCTTCAATTTTTTCATTCACATTCCAGCTTCCTTTATACATGGCTGTAGGCTCAACAGATACAGCTGCATATATTCTAAATTTCACCTTGCCTTTGATAGTTTGCATCATCACCAACAAAACAAAGACCCAATATCTGGAGACCTTCGACTGACCTGTTTTAGAATAGTTGCAATTTCTTGAAAAACTAAACAACAGACATGCATTTCTGGATATAAAAAAAGTAATGATCATACTGCGCGTTTTACATTACCTCTGGAATTGGGGCTGCTTTGATAAGAATCAAAACCATCAAAGGAACCTCTGCCGTAAGACGCCATCGTGTTGGAGATTCAGCAAGGACCGAAAGTTCACACTGTAAAACTGATGAAGCTGTCGGGTGGCAAGACTTCACAATGTAGAGGATTCTATCAGTCCGTGATGAGAGTTAGAAGTCAGTTCATGGCTGAAAATTCACACCTGAAAGGGAAAAGCCAGCAACTTTGAATGAAACTCAGTCAATGTACATATTTGAGAAAAAACAGTCATAACTCTCCTGACCTACTGAGACATGCATTTATACACAGTTCTAATTGGCAGCAATTTTTTGCCACTGCTACAGTTACACTTTTTGTTGCACCTGTCTTTTCTTTTATTACTGCAATAAAATCTGAAAGCCAGCACTTTCACACCTGTTTCTTTTTCTGCTTAAAAAAAATCTGAACAGATGATAATTTCAGTATGCTACCTGTCAATAGTGTTATGAGATCTGTATTTTTCAAATACAAGATTCCATATGTATTGGGTTCAAAGACGAAGACAGAAGTTGTTGTCATGTGCCAAGTCATTCACAATAATTCTGCTTACAGCCATCTGAGTATTACTGTTCTGTCAATTTGTAAAATCTTTATTTGTGTCATTTGAGAACTGTAAGAAGACTTGTTTGTTCACTTGTTTGTTTCATACTGTGTAGTATACAGGTGATACTTTGTACCTTGTTATGTTTTAAATTGAGAATACACACTCAAATAGCGTGGAAAAATTTGCAGTTTATTCTGAAAATTTGAAATATAATGTCATGCCAAGTATACAAGGATAATCACAGTTTAATATATGTTTCATTGATTTTGCTTTATTTATAGTTGTTCAATATCACCATGCAATTTATTTCAAAAGCATGCACTTTCAATCTGCACAGATACATGCTCAACACATACTGGTCAAACAAATGTCACAAACCCATCTGCAACTATGAAGTTTTCCCCCAATTTTCCAATGCCATGGCCATATCCACCAATCCACCGCATTCCCCTACCCACCCCAGGAATGACAACTTTTATCATCATAATAATGCAGCTAGTAAAGATGACAATATTTTGATGTTTTTCACTAATAATGAGTGATGATGATGAGGGTATCATCATGATTATTTACGTATCAACAGCAACAGTGGGAGGAAGTGGAAGACAATCGATGTGATAAAAACAGTGGTAATGGTAATTAAAATAATTAGGATAAGACAAGTCAATCATAATTTTCTAAAGTGCAGTTTTAGAGCTCTCCAATGAATCTTGAAGGAGTCCCAATGACCACTAGCTAATTATCATTCGTCTTCTGGATTTGTTTTCAGTAAATCAATGATTGGTCTGAGGACAACGCATTCAAATGGTAACAGAGATCTCTTTCTCTAGGAGTAGGATGCAGCATTATGACCTCCTGAAAGGGGTGCTCTGAAGTTCACATCCATCAAAAAAGTCATAAAGGTGGAATGTTCAAAAGACATGTTATCTTAAAAATCCATGAATAAATCATAAATAATCAAAGATTCATGGTGGTTGAAGTGAATGAAGGGGCAAGAAAAGCAACAAAATTATTGCAACTGCAAGGGATTCAAACTATAGAGATAGACTGGAACATTCATATGATGACATATTATATTTACTGAATACAGCCACATACTTGTGATTGCTGTGGCAGAAAGCTTGGAAGTCCCAGCGACGAAAGCATTTTTTTCTTTTGGACTTAGAAGCTGACTTTCTATTAGCTACTGCTAAGCTTTGACAGATAGATTTGCAGTCTTGTTTATCTAGCCAAGCAAAGCCTTCAGCTAAGATGTTTTGAACTTTTCCTCACAATATACATTTTAGGAGAATGTCATGACAGATGGTGATTTAGTGACAGCTGTCATTGTCTGATGACAAACCTTGTTTTTCATGAAAATTTATGGACACGCTTTCTTTGCCATCTTGTGTGTGCATGCATACCTCTGTGTGTGTGTGTGTGTGTGTGTGTGTGTGTGTGTGTGTGTGTGTGTGTGTGTGTGTGTGTGTGTGTGAGTGTGCGTGCATGCGTGCACGAATGAATTCCCTTGACTGGCTTTCTTTCATGCTGACGACACATGCACAGGAAGCCTTTCCTCAAAATGCAGTCTATCATAATCTACTGTGGCGGGTGCAATTCATACGGAGCATAGCAATGATTGGGTTGTTACAAGATCTTGCATGAGAAGGGTAAAATGGATCCACTAACCATTTATATGATGCACAGACAAGCTTATTGGCAAACATCCTGTTGCACGTTTCTGTCCTCAGTCTAAAGTTTTGAAGCATATTTGGTGCTTTCATTGTGTAATGCACAAATGTACTGTTTTGGTGCATATATCATGGAGCTCTGCTTTAAAAAGGTGTCAATGGTGGCCTACTGCCAATGACCAATCCTAATGAAGCAGCCTACAGCACAACAGCCTATTGTGCAACAGTGTGTGTGTGTGTGTGTGTGTGTGTGTGTGTGTGTGTGTGTTGTGTGTTCACTGTTAATACCAAGAGCTGTGGGACAGGCTGTACCGATCCATGAATTATATTGCGCAGATGATCATGATATGACAGGGGTTCCTGTACTTGTAAGCTTTCCCTGGCAACACAATCAACAGCTTTCTAAAAAATTCGATCATGGCAAATGTAAACATTTTCACACTTCACTGCTCAAAGCTTTTTTTGCATTATTGTGACTGTGAAGAACTGCGTAGAGTAGCCACATGATTTTGGGGGAACAATCACTGTGATGTATTTCTGCTTTCCTTTTGCTAAAAAGGTGTATACTCACTCTTGACCAAGCACAGGAACTTCACCAATTCAGATGAATGCAGCATAAGCCCTCTTCCTAATTCCCTGAGATCTTCATCATTATCATCTGGTGTCTATCTAAATCCAGCTGTCAACTGTTCTCCAAGTTCCCAGTTTTGGCATTTTGTTACAGCACTTGGCTTTCAAACCTTCTACTTGTCTGCCCCCTCCCATGCTCTTCTCTCTCTCTCTCTCTCTCTTTCTCTGAGTATAAGATATTGGTTATCCTGTCAACTTGACTTTTACTGCCATAAAATCCAGAGAATTTCCCTTTTTTGGGGTTTCAGAATCATTGTATTAATACCACTGAATTCCTCACAGGAATCTGTAACATTGTGCACCATTTCTGATTTACATCACATCTAGGGCGTTTTACTTTCAGTGTTCTTTTCACATACTGCAAACGTGAAACAGTCTGAGAAAGCATTCAAGAAACTATCAAGAGAGTGACAGACAGAAACACAGCTAGAGAGACTCGGGGGAAGGGGGGGGGGGGGGGGGGGGGGGGGGGGGAGAGAGAGAGAGAGATCTGTATAATTCTTTATGAGGACAAAATATCTCTTAAGCCAAAAAAAGTCTCTGCTGTTCTGTCAAGCATGCTTCAGCACGTGTGTCAGAGTATACATGTATGTCAAACTGTGCTTTTACATGCGTGTGCGCGCATGCGCGCGCGCACATGTTTGATGTTGATGTCGGTTGTAGGTATGCATGTAAATCTATAGACACAGTCTTCTATTCTCTTTGTCTCATGCACATAATGTGAATGCATGATCTCCCTCCGATTCAAAATTCCCTCTTTACACGCACACACACACATGAAGATACTCTCCCCCTGTAATATACTTAGTTTGGGAAATAAAAAGGTTGACAGCTAGGTGACTTAGATCCCATTATTTTCATTCATTTTCTAACTAAAGAAGCGAGAAGACGGGTATTGATCTTTTAGTAATTCACAGATCTGTCAATCATTATTACTAAATCGCTTGTGATTACCAAGCCTTTGCTCAAAATGTGGCTACAAAAATCAATACTTCCTCATTCCAATTTAACAAATCCCGCAATCCACGAATTAACAGGATGTTTATTTTTATTTTAGACTCGCTCTAAATGCGAAGAAAATGTAACCGTATTAACGGAACGGCCAACTGCTATGGGAAAGACTTTTATTTGTAAATTTCAACACCAAATCCACAATCTTGTGGTTTAAAAGTCAACGTTCTAGCCAAAACTAAAGGAGGAAAAAGAAAACAAACCTACTTTACAATCAATGACCTGACGAACACACCTCTCAGCGACCAACCATATTGTGACGTCATGGTAAGGGAAACTACTCCTGGAAGAACAACTTGTGATCATTAATCATAAGCCCATCGTACGACATCTTATTTTGTGGTTTTGACGAATGTGAATGACGAATGCGCAACAGAGCAATAACACGGTGGCCACAGCCGCACAGTTACATGAAACTGGGTCTAGAAAGACTTTTTTTTCTGGAATGAGTGCTGGGGAAAAAAAAATCTTGCCGAGAGCCAAAGGCGTTTTTTTAAATTGCCCAGGACGGGGGAAATTGTGATGGTATTGCCATAGTGAACTAAGTTTGTTAAGTTTGGTGTGGGGCCTATCATTCACGCTTAACACACCAAGGTTATCTCTGCACTCACACACGCATATGCGCACTCGAGCACTTACCAGACATTCCACTCTCTCTGAGAACGCGGTGCCATACATTCGCTTCTCTACTGAGACAACTGAGAAGAATTCTAGTTTCTACTCTACTTATAATTACATATGAAAAATCCAAATGCACAAAAAACACATAATAGAAACACAAGACATCAACGCTTACTAATCCCGGGTTATATGCTACAATGGCTTCTTACCCGGCCAAGTTTACACACACACACACACACACACACACACACACACACACACACACACACACACACACACACACATACACACACACACACACACACACACACATACTTGCACATCACACCACAGTTCTGGAACAAGGCACCGCAGAATACAGGCCTATCACCATTAGTTGGTGGTGACGCCTTGGGTTGTCTGGCACCAGGTTCCAGGAGCGGGTCGCCGTGGTCGTCTCTGGGAACTCCTCTTAGACATAGAAGTCATCTTCTTTTCTTCTTCACCCACCTCTAGATTTTGGACTTTGTTTCTCAGTTTGTTTTGATGCCTGACCCCAGCGCTGAAGATCTTGCTTCCACTTCTGTCGCCCAGACCACGTTCTTTCCACATTAATCCGTCCTGCTCACTGTCTCTCTCGTGTTGTGTTGTTCCTCTCACCGGATTTAAACAAAGAATCCCCCTTGGGCCATGTCCTTATCCATGTTGCTTCTCTATCACCTTGTTTATATCAACAGTGAATTCCTCTCTAGCTGCATTCTTCCACACATCAGCATTTACACACATTGCTACATGATAGCCTTGCAAATAACCAATCCTCACCAAATGGACATCGAAAATTCCCGAAGACTTCGGGTGTCACTTTCACACAGTAGGCCCTAATTATAGCCTATAGAAAGCTACGACAACATCTACTTTCTTTCTTTCCGTAGAGTGTCCACAATCATCAAGTTGATTATTCTGACACTTTTGTGTGTATGACCGTTTGTTTTTTTTTTGTTTTGTTTTTTATCCCGCCCTTAAGGCAGCCATACTCCAACTTCGGGGAAGGTGCATGCTATGTGTAACGTGTCATTCATACCAACGGCCAAACTGGCCTTCTCTTCCGAAAGTTGGTGATGGGATTTTACGTGTGTGCAAGATGTCATGCGTGCGTTCACACACGGAACGTCGGTTTATAGTCTCATTCGAAGGTCTGTATGGGAAATGGAGTCAGAACCAGTGTTAACTCCGTGGGAAAAATCCCCCTGTACCGAAACGGCCCGGCGGATATTCGAACCTGCAACCCCAAGATTACGAGTCCGGCGCTCTACCAACTGAGCTATTCCGGCCCCCCACACACGTCCTCCACACACATTCCAACCAACCTGATAGCAGAACAGCACAGTGCTTTACACCAATACCAACTGAACGAGCAAAAGATCCCTATCTTCAAGTGAATGGGCTCGGTCTGTTTACTAAACAACTTCAGCTGACTGAGCCCCCAGCAAGTACTTCTTGATGTTCCGAGGTCCGAGTGGATAATTTGTCTCCCTTTCACCATCAGAGGAAAGTTCGAACGGGGGGGGGTTCCTCACCGCCTTTGATGACTGCTATCGCCTGACAGTTAAGCTTATTTACACGACAACTTCGACCTCCTTCACACAGTTTAAAGACCTGTTCTTGGTGAAGGGCCGCTACATGTACAACTAATCGGCCAATTACCCCGTTCTCCACCGCGATCTAAACTCGCTCAAAGGGTTTAAAGCCCTTTGTGAGAGATTTCGCTCCCTTCACACACACACACATATACACACGCACACAGGTACGTGTTCTGGAGTCACTGGCCTGGCGCATCACAGTGAAGAAGAGTTCACAGGTTCCTCCAATTCTGTCGCTTCTGCGCCAAGGTGTGGGCGCTGCAAATGTCTTTCTACCCTGTTCATTCTACGGCAATGTTGCCAGTCCATACATCTTTTTTTTCAGTTAGTTTCCATCCGGCTCTGTGCCATTGTTTATGCAACAAGCTGTTGGGTCGTATTACATGGCCACATAAATGTAGATTTCTTAACAGTTGTCAGTCGATTGGGGGCCGGAATAGCTCAGCTGGTTGAGCGCCGGACTCGTGATCCTGGGGTTGCGGGTTCGAATTTCGGTACAGGGGGATTTTTCCCACGGAGTTAACGTTGGTTCTGACTCCACTCCCCATACAGTCCTTCGAATGAGACTATAAACTGAGGTTCCGTGTGTGAACGCACGCATGACATCTTGCACACACGTAAAATCCCATCACCAACTTTCGGAAGAGAAGGCCAGTTTGGCCGTTGGTATGAATGACACTTTACACATAGCATGCACCTTCCCCGAAGATGGAATATGGCTGCCTTAATGGCGGGATGAAAAACGGTCATACACACAAAACTCCACTGCCTGTCTATACTGGCAGTGTCCGCAGGAGTATCAGCCTGCGTACGCAGAAAGAAAGAACGAAAGTCAGTCGATCTCTCCGGTGTGCTACGTTATGATTTGACGCTGTCATTCCTTCCGTCAGTGGAGATGATGAGTATATCTGATGTTTGGGATCTTGCAGTATCATTCTAGTAACTTGGATTCTTCCATTTTCAGATTTGCTGTGAGGGTCTGTGTCTCACAAAAGGAGATGGAATGTACCGGTTCATGCAGGAGCCTCAACCTCTTCTTCAGGGAAGTGTTACTGTGTGGCCTTCCACGCAGGTCTTGACTGCACAATGATGATGTTGTCTTTGCTGCCCTTGAAAGGGCGTGGGTTGGATCCCTCATTGCTTATGATGGATCCCAGGTAAGTGAACGGCTGAACACTTTCTATCTCTCTGTCTCTGGACAGGTATGATGGTGTTGTGTCTGCAGGTCATCAATGATATGGAACAGATTCAGTTCATCTCGGTCATCGCTCAGCCTACAGCAGGGGACCATGTAAGTGATGTCACATCATCGAAATCGGTTCCATGCATGTTTGTATTTAAAAAAAAAAAAGGCGTCAATGGACCGGTTGCTTTCAACACACTCAACAGCCTTTAAACCGGGTCTATTTTACCACAAACTGTTAGACCAAAAGTGTAAAGGTATAGTCTATCCAGAACCTCATCAGTCTGCCTTCGCTGCATCCGTCCTCCACTGTATTCTGAAGGAAGGTCTCGGGCAACCATTCTTGGCTATACTGGTCTACATATTCGTATCTGGCAAGCTCACGGCGCTTGATTATCGAAAGGGGAGATTGATAGATAGACACATACATACGTAGCCTACATAAATGAAAAAATAATAAAGTTTATAAAAACCTTTTGGTGGTAGTAGAATCCGCTTGTGAGAAAACTGACGTTTCAAGCCATAGGCCCGTTGTCAAAGTGAAAAGAAGAGGACAATGTAGACAGGAAAGCCTATGTGAGAATTGGGTGAGAACATTTCATTTAATGATTAAGTTGGACCAAAATAAAGTCACTGATCACTGTTCAGGTGTATTGAGCTCACACAGACACACATACATAGCCTACATACGTAAGTATGTACATAAAGAGATCTGGGGTCTCTTAGCATATTCGGTGCATTTAAATTGCTGCAAATGTCATAATCCTTTGTCGTAAGTGCCTTGAATGAAACCTGGATAATACATCTAAAGCGGTTATCGTTTTACAACTGTTTAGATTTTTTTTTTTTTTTTAAATATGAGATCGGTCAGTATCCACTTGACCTGTACCGGAAAAAATCAGGGGAAGTTAACGCCTGTCTTTCCATTGCCATGGCAAATGGAGTTACCTTTTCTCAGTTTAGAGGTCGAGCAAACAGATCTACATAATGGTCAAACATTTAATTTGAAGCGCACGTCAGGTCAACAAACAATCTAATTATCGACTGTCTGCATTTCAGTTGCATTGTTACACACTTATGTTTTGACATTTTTCTTTCACTCATTGAACTATTCAGATGACTAATGGGGTAAAACTGCTTTGTGCGTGCCCATCAACGGCATCTGTCCCGTGAAAACGGCAGGGTCCACTCTAGCTAAACGTGAGCTCTAACACAGATGACCTTCTTGCAGATTTCCGAACATCATCTATTTCGCTCCGTGTGGAAGGATGGATGTTATTTGTGACTTATAGCACTGCATCTTCACTGGGAAGCTGGGAGTTCGGGTTTCCTTAGTGACGTCAATTGAGGCTTGTTACAACGGACATATTATCTTAAGCTGCCGTCCTCGTAGAATATAGCCTCATCAAGACTATTTGAAGCGGCGCCCCTTTTCCGGTAGGCCTATCTGTCCGTTTAGCGTGACGTCAACTGCTGCTTATTGTCTGGAACAGTTGATCAGGTTTTTTGTTTTTTTTTC
>CM065719.1:25565957-25570957 GCA_033310375.1 Conus canariensis
TTGAACTCTACTTTACCTTTTTCCTTTTTATATTATTTTTGTTTTTATTTTATCAGCCCATTCCTCTGCACGCCTGGCACAGAGAGACAATGGCCTTGAGCGCTCCCTCCAGTGGGTTATTGGGTGATGGTGCTGATCACGGCGGTGGAATCAAGTGCCGAGCGTCGTGCTCATTTGCCTTCGGTTCTCGACCCGCCTCGCAAAGGTTAACGAAACGGAGTTTTCGCGCGTGGGCGTGCGTTGGCCTACGCGCGCGCGCGTCAGAGAGAGAGAGAGAGAGAGAGGAGAGAGAGAGAGAGAGAGAGAGAGAGAGAGGAAGAGAGATGTGTGTGTGTGTGTGTGTGTGTATGTGGTGAGAGGAGAGAGAGAGAGAGAGAGAGAGAGAGAGAGGAGAGATAAGCGTGTGTGTATGTGTGTGTGTGTGTTAGAGAGAGAGAGAGAGAGAGAGAGAGAGAGAGAGAGAGAGAGAGACAGAGAGATAGACAGGAGAGGCAGAGACAGAGGAGAGAGAGAGAGAGAGAGAAGAGAGAGAGAGAGAGAGAGAGAGAGAGAGACAGACAGACAGACAGAGACAGACGGACAAATAGGATGGGGTTAAGGGGGAAATGGGGAAAGAGGTTAGAGAAAGACAAAAAAAAAAAAAAACAAACAAAAAAAAAAACGCGAAGAAAGGGGGGAAAAAGTCCAGTACAGCGAAAGATAAGGAAAGCAAAACAAAAACCAAAACCCCTCCGTCCTTAGCAAGCTCGGTAAAAGAGCGAGTGTTGCGATGGCCCCACCGTCTTGTTTCTAAGTCGTCTGGTAATGAACAGACAGTTGACGCCGTCTGTTTTGTCTCTTAAAGATCGAGGCTGACTGACAGTCGTTGAAAATTGAGAAGAAAGGCGAGGAAACGGCTGTATCTTGGCTTCTGTCGCCAGCCATCGATATCATTGTCACACGGCGTGTCGTCGGCTCCACGAGCATTACAGTGTTGCAGAGTGATCGCCCTTCGGTGAATGTGGTCATCAGCAGACGTTTAGCAAAAGGTCGTCCTTTGCGAACTGAATCGCAGATTTAATTGTTCATTGTGCATGGAAGAGAAGAAAACAATAGCGGCAGTAGATAATTAGAAACGATTTTTTTGTCGGGTCTGGAGCCTTTAAAGTCTATCGGTATCTTGTTTATATTGAGGATTATGTGACTTCTACACGGAAAGTGACTACATCTTAGATTAGGGTGTTTAAATTTGCCTCAGTGATGAGTCATCTGGCCGATGAGTGGTAAGATTTATGTTCCAATTAACCTGTGACTCTCAAAGACTGAAGTTTGTTTGGTGTCGGTTTTCTTCTTCTTCTTCTTCTTCTTCTTCTTCTTCTTCTTTTTTATTTGGTCTTGATAGATGGTGAGATTAACGTCCTATTAGGCTGCAGCTGTTAAGGACCAAGTTTCCACGACTCTTCTCTGTCTTGGAGAGAGAGAGAGAGAGAGAGAGAGAGAGAGAGAGAGAGAGAGAGAGAGAGAGAGAGAGAGAGAAGGGAAGAGAAGAGACGAGACGAAACGAGAAGAGAAACACAATCAGATGTAAACAGCAAAATACATACATGCGTCGAGCTATACGATTCGGTAAATTCTGTAAACTTTCTGCCGATTGGTCAGTCGGGTTGTTCACCTGTTGCTTTCCTGTTCATCCGAACAACAGCGACTGTTGCGCATCTGTGTTGCGCAGATGTTTACATCTGAACTGGAGCCGGGATTGATTGCTTGTCTCTTCCACCCGTCTGCCGACTTGCTCAGATGACTGTGAGCTTTCTGCTGATGCAAGGGAGCCTGCATGCACCTTTTATTTCCTCCGGAGAATTGTGCCAGAGGCACTGTTGCCATGACTGCCTGCTTTTATTTCTTGATCGTACAACAGCGTCAATGATTAGAAATAGGTTGCTGACTCCTGTATACTACTATTGCCCTTCTCCCTTCCTGCTGACCCCCTTCATTAGTGAGGCAAGTTAATTACGCGGAGGATTTTGTTGTCATAACGTGTGTACGAGAACTCAGTCGGATTACTTGCTTCTCTGAACATGGAACACGCTGTCGTGGGTGTCCGTGTTAAGCCTACATTTTCCTCGTATTCTTGTAGGTAACTTCGCCTATTTGTATATGCAGTTTCATCTTCAGTCTGTTTTTGTATTAGATTCCACCGAAAGAGCTTTGCGGGAGTGAAATTCCTACCTAAGGCATACGGTACCTAATTGAGAGAGAACAAGTTATAGATCTGCCAGAATTTCTGCTTAACCTCTAAGCTCTGAACTTAACGGTTCCCAGGAGCATTGCTATGTTGTTGTTGTTGTTCTCACAGATCATTTGAAAGCTTCCTTTACCATGATTACACACTGACAACACCAGCTTGAAACTTTGGCCGACACAGAGCATCAACTGTTCGTCCGACTGGATTCCAGGTTACATGCGCTGGTCTCATACCGAACACAGGAGTTCCTTTCTTGGGTGGTGGTGTCTTCCAGCGCTCGTTGACGGTGGCGAACATACTCTGGGTGTTGACGCTTTGATACTGCCATGTCTGCCGAATCCAGGATCCGCTGGAATCGAGCTCTTGCTGGTGCCCGTTGGGACTCCCGAAGTCCAAGACAAGGGAGAGGATGCTGCTCGTTCTGGCCCGCAACAAAGGAGGGGTAAGTAGGACTTTCTTTTGTTTTTTTTTCTTCTTTTTTCTTTGCCGGGATATTCTGTCTATCTTCATCACTCCAGGTGTGCATGATTCTGTCGTGTTATCGTGTTCTCAATGATCGTATTATTTGTGTCTGTATGCGCGCGCATGAGTGTGTGTGTGTGTGTGTGTGTGTGTGTGTGTGTGTGTGTGTGTGCGTGCGTGCATGCGCGCGCGCGCGCCGCGCGCGCGCGCGCGTGCGTGTGTGTATGTTGTGTGTGTGTGTGTGTGTGTGTGTGTGGAGTGAGTGTGCATGCCCGCAACTGTATGCATGATTGACCCGGATGTGTGTGTGTGTGTGTGGGGGGGGGGGGGGGAGGGGGGGGTGAAAGGGGTGTGTGTGTGTGTGTGCGTGCCCGTATGTATGTGAGTCGGCGTGTGTGTACTTCCTCGAGTTCGCGCGTATGTTTTCGTTCACTGGTATTACACGAATGAAGATAATATGTTGTTTTTTTTTGTGGAAAATCGAATGTGAATTGTAGGCCAACAAAGGAAATACAAATCATAAAATGGCAAAATGGTAATTCAGTTCATTTGTGATGGGAACAAGGAAATGTGTAGATCTGAGTAAGCAAGTGAGCAAATTTAGCTGGATATCTGGAAACAAGTAAGTGGAAGAGAGAGAGAGAGAGAGAGAGAGAGAGAGAGAGAGAGAGAGAGAGAGAGAGAGAGAGAGAGAGAGGTTAGCGTGGAGGATTGCGGGCTGGGAGATCGTTGGTTTACTTATCATAAGAGTCATTTATGTATGTTTTTTTTTTTATTCGGCTCCGACTGTGCCCTGCCAGAGTTGAGTTTGCTAAAGGCTCAGAATGGAAAACTGAAAACACTCAGTTGAATTTAACCCACCCAACTTAATGCATATGTGAGAGTGTGGTATAAATTTCCGGACCAACGCTGCAGGTGTCTGTATCTCTCCGTGTCGGACCGATGCCGGGATGTAATACGAAAGTAAATAAACTGGAGTATCGTCCTGACTAGAATGGAGCTGCGTGGCTTCATCTTACTGATCCTCTTCGATCTGTCTCAGCTTCGGTGGCCATTCAATGCTGCTGTCGTGGTGACCTGTTTCGATTTTCTCTCCACGCCATTGTCCATGGGAGTTCTTGTATTCACACATTTTATTTCCGCCTTCAACATAAGCATTTGTTATATCACGTTATCAGTCATGGTCCATTCACAATGATTTTGAATTTAAAAAAATGTGGTAGTATATGTTTTCAGTAAGTCAATGTGATTCAGTTGAAGAATTAAAAAAAAAAAAATCAGAGGAAGACAAATCAAAGCAAAAGGGGACAAGGATGAAATAATAACAACATAGTATAACCATAGCTTTACATATATAAAATTGAAAAAAAAAAAAAAAAAAAGCAAACACAGGCATCCACACACCACACACACACACACACACACACACACACACACACACACACACACACACACACAGTTCTATATGTTACAGATTCACAAGTATAGGGGGCAGAGTAGGGAGCTAGAGGAAAGGAGTTGCAACAGTCTCCATGGGAGTTCTTTGCGAGGTCCCCAGTATCGGCGAGTCTGTGGGGACTGTCGTTTGACGGGAGGTCGCGGCACCCTGCGGAGGAGAAAACTCACTTACGCTGGCTTTGCCTTGAAGCTGTCATTGTTGTCAGTAGGTACTGAGTAGACAGTATCTGGCTTTGCCTTGAAGCTGTCATTGTTGTCAGTAGGGACTGAGTAGATGGTATCTGGCTTTGCCTTGAAGCTTGTCATTGTTGTCAGTAGAGGGACTGAGTAGATGGTATCTGGCTTTGCCTTGAAGCTGTCTTTTGTCAGTAGGTGAGTAGACGCATCTGGCTTTGCTAACTTCTTGTTGTCAGTAGGGAGTCTGAGTAGGTACAGTAGGCAGATCTGGTTTTGATGCCAGTAGGACTGAAGCATGGTTTGAGGCGATTGTTTGTCCGCGTAGGGAGTGCAGTAGGACTGAGTAGATGGTATACCAAGCGTATGTCGAGGGGTCGAGAAGGACACGTGCATGTATCGAACTCCACCGAAGTGACTCGACAGCAATGCAGTTTGGAGGCGTTGTCTGCACGTGCCGCGTGGGAGTAGCGCCACTGTAGTGACACAGAAGATAAGAAAGAAATAAAAGGGTGGTGAGGAGAGAGAGAGAGAGAGGAGAGAGAGAGAGAGTATCTTAAAACCAAAAGAAAACAGAACAAAACCTAATACTCGTTGAAGTGTGAAACCCACCCGCAAGCTGAGATGTGACACCCTAACGTTCTGTCTTGGAGGCTGAAACTCTTCACACATCGGAGGCTGT
>CM065719.1:25588457-25593457 GCA_033310375.1 Conus canariensis
ATGACTTTTCCAGTATGAGACGTGACTGAAATGGGTCTATAGCTAGACGTCTCAGACCGAGGCTTGCCCTGCTTTAGAATAGGAGTCACAATAGACGTCTTCCATATATTGGGAATTTGTCCACATTCCCAACATTTGTTAAATAATTTATGTAAAATGACTATCCAGTTCTCTGGTAAATGGTTTAACATAGTGTAAGAAATCCCATCCAAACCAACCGAAACCTTTTTATTTCCCAACAGACGGATAGCATTCCTGACTTCCTGTAAAGATATTGATACATTTATAGTACTATTGTTGTTTGGTACAGGATCTCTATAGTTATCAGTATTTTTTTCTTTCAATCTAAACGACTTTTGCTCATTAGGCAAACATTCCATACAACATGTTTTAACGTACATAGATGCAAATTCCTCAGCCTTTTCTTTGGGAGATAGAAATTCTTTACTTGTTGTTTTGATTGGGTAATCTTGGAGTTTAATGCCTGATTTCATTTCTTTCACCTTATCCCACACCTTTTTCAAGTCTTTACAGTCAGATACTTCATTTAGACAGAACTGTGACCAGTATTGTCTTTTTGCTTGCGCTGTAACTCTGTTTGCTTTTATTTTTGTACTGCACATTTCTTTATGAGCTGCATCTTTTATCTCTTGCTCAGGAACTTTTCTAACTTTTAGCCAATTAAGATAAGCTAATGTTTTTGCTTTAACAGCCTCCTCGCAAGCCTGATTCCACCAGACATTCCCTGAGAATGTTTCACAACTTTTTGATCCTTTTTTTGGAATAGCTAAAGCAGCAGCCTCAAGAACTGCTTTCTGAAAGTTATCAAAAAAGATGTTAACATCCTCACAAATAACTTCATTCTCAGTCTTCTCAGTGAGGTAATTTTGAAAAGTTTCCCAATCTGCCTTTATGTAATTAAATTTGGGTATAACATCTTCACCACTAACTTCAGATCCAACGGATTCTTTAAAAGATAAAAGTATTGGCACATGGTCACTACCTAGTGGGTTATTGGCTGTATCCCACTTTGCTGTTAATGCTAAAGCAGGTGAAACAAAGGTAAGATCAAGCGCCGATGCTCTATGATGAGATATGTCTGGGATGCGCGTAGTTCTCCCGTCGTTAAGCAAAACTAAAGATGAATCTACAACAGTTTCCAGAAAATCAGGGTGAGATACTATTTGACAACCTTTATCCCAGAAAGGAGCATGAGAATTGAAATCGCCACCAACGATCCACTTTTCTTTAGAACAGTTTAGAGAACGTAACCAATTAGTATTTTGCCCATCAGGGCCCTTAGGGTAATAAACTGATGCAAAATGTAAAATTTGATTGTTTGAAACTTTCAATTTTATAAAGGATGCCGACACATTAACCGTATCTTTTGTAAAAGAAAGAGGACTAACGTATGTGTAATCTAAACCACATTGTACATAGATAGCTGTACTAACTTTATCAGAATCTTTGCATATATGATAAACCGAGGGATAGTAATAACCTTGTAACTTTGGCAACTTCTGTTGAGTGACATTTAGGGACTAAAGGAGAAGTACATGATGAAATTTACTAGAAAGATGCATACACAAATTATCAATATTAGTTGACAAGGAACGTGCGTTCCATTGTAGAACCGACAAATTATCACATGTGTTGTTCTTTTTAACCTAATTTAATGGTGGATAAGTATCATATAGGTGACGCAGTACAATAACCAGATCAAAACAGCGAAAAGCAGACGTTACCCAGAGAACTGGGGAGGGGAGGGGGAGGGGGGGGGGGGGGGGGGGGGGGAAGGGGGGTGATGCTTTGGAGATTTTTTTTTTTTTTCCACGGGGCTGATCATGGATACTTAATTGACTATCATGAACTCTTGTATGTTGATTTGGGGATAACAGGCTATCACAATGACCTCCTACTGAAAACTGCTTCACACAATATGATGATGGAGCCCGATGCTGAACAAAAAAAGACGCCCGAGCGGAAAATGGCAGATGGTTGCGCTGTTTAACATCCGTAGGCGTCAGCAGAGAAGATGATTGATGGACATTTTGTTGACTAGCCCTCTGCCAGGAAGATGACTGCTGGCCGCCATGTTGACCGACTGATGACTTCAGGGAAGATGAATGCTGGTCGCCATGTTGACCAGCGGATGACTTCTTGGAGGAAGATGACTGCAGGTCGCCATGTTGAACAGCAGATGACTTCTTGAAGGGAGATGAGTGCTGGTCGCCATGTTGACCAGCAGATGACTTCTTGGAGGGAGATGACTGCTGGTCGCCTTGATGACCAGCGGATGACTTCTTACAGGGAATTGACTGCTGGTCGGAATGTTGACCAGCAGTTGACTTCATGGAGGGAGATGACTGTTGGTCGCCATGTTGACCAACTGATGACTTCATAGAGGGAGATGACTGCTGGTCGCTATGTTGATCAGCTGATGGTTCTTCAGGGGACAGTGATATGGAATTTTCATAACAGCCTTCCGTTTGAGTTGAAACGGAAAAGAACTTTACAGCAGTTTGTGTAGATTTGCAATCAATACTACAAGCATTCCTTACAACGTCCGCATAAGATTTCTGATTAACGGGCTCTTTCTGTTTCAGCTTCAGCTTTGCTTGACGAATAGCCTCTTGAAACGAAATATAGTTCTTTGATTTCAAAACATTCACTTCTTTGGCCATCTTTTTAGCAGGACATCCATGAAAAGCTGATGAATGGTCTCCTTTGCAGTTAACACAGAATCTGTCCAAGGTACAGTTCTCTCGGGGGTGTGATGACTGACCACATCTGCTGCATATTTGTACTTTACTTAAACAGTGTTTCTTGGTGTGATGCAAACGCTGACAACACGTACACCTTTTTACTGGCGCACAATATGGGTGTATCTTCAACACAACATTGTCAATACGAAGTTTTTCTGGAAGTGCTTGAAGTTTGAAAGTAATTATTGTCACTTTTTTCCCGTTTTTAAGAACCGATTTTCGGACCCCGCTCACAATACTTGGAACAGAAGACAGAAAACTCTCATCCAGGTCCTTGAAAACAATACCAACTGTTTTTACTTGGGGCTTAGTAGTTTCAACAGCTATACCAGCAATACTTTGTGTCTGCATCAGCTTCTTACTTTGTCTCTCATTTTTGCACTGAACATAAAAACTATCATCTCTTAACTTTTTGACAGACACAAATTCACCAATCACGGACTCTATTGCCTTTTTGTGGTAATGAGGATATAGATGTCGCAGGAGCAGAGAGCCGTCACCTGAATCTTTAATAATAACATTATAATCTTTGTTCAACAAATTTGGTACGAAAGATGATTTAAGATAATTAAGTTGAACTTGTTTTAAGGGAGTTGTCACCATCAGGTATGGATTGTTCTTTCCAGTTTGAAATTCCATGGTTCAAATGATGTCAAAACAAAATGACGACACTCTCCGTGTACATAAGTTACGACATTATATTACGTCATTGCTGAGTTCCCGATTAGAACTAGCAAAACAAAACAATACAAAAATAAAAATTGAAAAAGAAATAACACTCTAATCCACTTAACAAAAAATCAAATAAAAGAATTAAAGAATAGGAATTGATGATCTGTAAGCAGTAAAGGCTTACGGCAGTGACCAGATCAATGTGAATATTCCAATTGAAGTGTGCCGCTCCAAATGGTCGCCGGTTCAGTAGCCAAAACTGCCATCAACACTGCACGACTCAAAAAAAGGTAGACTGGACGCACATTCCAACTGTGATCACAGCACAAACCAGCTTATTGCAGATCACCAAAACACTTGGGAGAATACATTCATATTTTAACGCCGTATAAAAATCTTACGACCGGTAAAACTATAATAAATGGTAGAGCTGTTAGATCCTGCTGCTTTAGTAATCCAGGGGCAGGCCACTCTCATGTGTGTGTGTGTGTGTGTATGCGTGCGTGTGTGTGTGTGTTTGTGTGTGTGTGTGTGTGTGTGTGTGTGTGTGTGTGTGTATGCGTGCGTGTGTGTGTGTGTTTGTGTGTGTGTGTGTGTGTGTGGTGTGTGTGTGTGTGTATGCGTGCGTGTGTGTGTGTGTTTGTGTGTGTGTGTGTGTGTGTGTGTGTGTGTGTGTATGCGTGTGTGTGTGTGTGTGTGTGTGTGTGTGTGTGGTGTGTGTGTGCATGCATATGTGTCTTCCTGTGTGTGTTTTCCTGCAGTGTTCATTAGCAAAGTGACATGTGATAACAGCCCCTTTGTCCACTGGTCCTTCGCGTGGCTATCTGGGTGGGTCTCATCCTTGATCTGAAATGTCATCTTTCTCACAATGTCTGGCCAGCCACAAGTATCATGTGATTTCTGCATTGTATTTCCACCTTCTCTGTCTCTCCTGGGCGTCTTGCTATGTCCCTGGCTCTCTCTGTCTTTCTTTTTTTCTGTTTGTCCGTATCTGTCTATCTGGTTTTTTCCCCCTGGGAAATGTAGTTTTTTTGTTTGCCTCTTTCTGTCTGTCCGTCCAGCTCTATGTCTGCCTTTCTGTCTGCCTGCTTGCCTGTCTGTCTGCCTCTCTCCCTCCCTTCCTCTCTCTCTCTCTCTCTCTCTCTCTCTCTCTCTCTCTCTCTTTCAAAGATCTTTTCTCTGTACCTTTGATTCTCTCGCTCTACCTCTGTTTTAGCTATCTCCCTTTATATCTCTTTGTCTGTCTCTATCTATCTCTGCTTTATGTATCTCCCTTTTGTATATCTTTGTCTGTCTGTCTGTCTGTCTGTAATTCTCTTTGTCTCTGTCTCTCTCCCTTCCCCTCTCTCTGTCTCTGTATATCTCTCGATCTCTCGGTCTCTCCTTCTCTCTCTCTCTCTCTCTCTCTCTCTCTCTCTCTCTCTCTCTCTCTCTCTCTCTCACTCGCGCACACATAGACACACACACACACACACACACACACACACACACACACACACACACACACACACACACACACGCACGCACACACACACACACACACACACACACATATGCACAAGC
>CM065719.1:25600957-25605957 GCA_033310375.1 Conus canariensis
TGTATCTATCTATCTATCTATCTATCTATCTATCTATCTATCTATCTATCTATCTGTCTGTCTGTCTGTTTATCTTTTTATCTATCTAGTTATAAATCACTCACTCACTCACTCACTCACTCACTCACTCACTCACTCACTCAATATATCTATCTATCTGTCTATCTATCTGTCCGTCTGTGTGTCTGTCTCTCTGTCTGTCTGTTTGTCAGTCTGTCTATTAACACATATGAGTACTGAATGTACTGAGGCCCACGATGGGAGACTAATCCATTGCCCCATCAGCAAGACAACATGCTGTCACGGGAGGCCAATCCATTGCCCCATCAGCAAGACAACATGCTGTCACGGGAGGCCAATCCATTGCCCCATCAGCCACACAACATGCTGTCACGGGAGGCTAATCCATTGCCCCATCAGCAACACAACATGCTGTCACGGGAGGCCAATCCATTGCCCCATCAGCAACACAACATGCTGTCACGGGAGGCCAATCCATTGCCCCATCAGCAAGACAACATGCTGTCATGGGAGGCCAATCCACTGCCCCATCAGCAAGACAACATGCTGTCACGGGAGGCCAATCCATTGCCCCATCAGCAACGCAACATGCTGTCACGGGAGGCCAATCCACTGCCCCATCAGCAAGACAACATGCTGTCACGGGAGGCCAATCCATTGCCCCATCAGCAAGACAACATGCTGTCACGGGAGGCCAATCCATTGCCCCATCATCAACGCAACATGCTGTCACGGGAGGCCAATCCATTGCCCCATCAGCCACACAACATGCTGTCACGGGAGGCCAATCCATTGCCCCATCAGCAACGCAACATGCTGTCACGGGAGGCCAATCCATTGCCCCATCAGCCACACAACATGCTGTCACGGGAGGCCAATCCATTGCCCCATCATCAAAACAACATGCTGTCACGGGAGGCCAATCCATTGCCCCATCATCACAACAACATGCTGTCACGGGAGGCCAATCCATTGCCCCATCAGCAACACAACATGCTGTCACGGGAGGCCAATCCATTGCCCCATCAGCCACACAACATGCTGTCACGGGAGGCCAATCCATTGCCCCATCACCCACACAACATGCTGTCACGGGAGGCCAATCCACTGCCCCATCAGCACACAACATGCTGTCACGGGAGGCCAATCCATTGCCCCATCAGCCAAACAACATGCTGTCACGGGAGGCCAATCCATTGCCCCATCAGCAAACAACATGCTGTCACGGGAGGCCAATCCATTTGCCCCATCAGCAACACAACATGCTGTCACGGGAGGCCAATCCATTGCCCCATCAGCAAACAACATGCTGTCAGGGAGGCCAATCCATTGCCCCATCAGCAAGACAACATGCTGTCAGGGGAGGCCAATCCATTGCCCCATCAGCAACACAACATGCTGTCACGGGAGGCCAATCCATTGCCCCATCAGCAACACAACATGCTGTCATGGGAGGCCAATCCATTGCCCCATCAGCAACACAACATGCTGTCACGGGAGGCCAATCCATGCCCCATCAGAACACAACATGCTGTCACGGGAGGCCAATCCATTGCCCCATCAGCCAACAACATGCTGTCACGGGAGGCCAATCATTGCCCCATCAGAACACAACATGCTGTCACGGGAGGCCAATCCATTGCCCATCAGCACAACATGCTGTACGGGAGGCCAATCCATTGCCCCATCAGCAAACACAACATGCTGTCATGGAGGTAATCATGCCATCAGCACGCAACATGCTGTCACGGGAGGCAATCCATGCCCACAGAGACAACATGCTGTCACGGGAGGCCAATCCATTGCCCCATCAGCAAGCAACATGCTGTCAGGAGGCCAATCATTGCCCATCAGCAAGCAAATGCTGTCAGGGAGGCCAATCCATTGCCCCATCAGCCACACAACATGCTGTCACGGGAGGCCAATCCATTGCCCCATCATCAAAACAACATGCTGTCACGGGAGGCCAATCCATTGCCCCATCAGCAACACAACATGCTGTCACGGGAGGCCAATCCATTGCCTCATCAGCCACACAACATGCTGTCACGGGAGGCCAATCCATTGCCCATCAGCCACACAACATGCTGTCACGGGAGGCCAATCCACTGCCCCATCAGCCACACAACATGCTGTCACGGGAGGCCAATCCATTGCCCCATCAGCCACACAACATGCTGTCACGGGAGGCCAATCCATTGCCCCATCAGCAACGCAACATGCTGTCACGGGAGGCCAATCCATTGCCCCATCAGCAACACAACATGCTGTCAAGGGAGGCCAATCCATTGCCCCATCAGCAACACAACATGCTGTCACGGGAGGCCAATCCACTGCCCATCAGCAACGCAACATGCTGTCACGGGAGGCCAATCCATTGCCCCATCAGCAAGACAACATGCTGTCACGGGAGGCCAATCCATTGCCCCATCAGCAAGACAACATGCTGTCAGGGGAGGCCAATCCATTGCCCCATCAGCAACACAACATGCTGTCATGGGAGGCCAATCCATTGCCCCATCAGCAACACAACATGCTGTCATGGGAGGCCAATCCATTGCCCCATCAGCAAACACAACATGCTGTCACGGGAGGCCAATCCACTGCCCCATCAGGAACACAACATGCTGTCACGGGAGGCCAATCCATTGCCCATCAGCAACACAACATGCTGTCACGGGAGGCCAATCCATTGCCCCATCAGCAAGACAACATGCTGTCACGGGAGGCCAATCCATTGCCCCATCAGCAACGCAACATGCTGTCACGGGAGGCTAATCTATTGCCCCATCAGCAACACAACATGCTGTCACGGGAGGCCAATCTATTGCCCCATCAGCAACGCAACATGCTGTCACGGGAGGCCAATCCATTGCCCCATCAGCAAGACAACATGCTGTCAGGGGAGGCTAATCTATTGCCCCATCAGGAACACAACATGCTGTCACGGGAGGCTAATCTATTGCCCCATCAGCAACGCAACATGCTGTCACGGGAGGCCAATCCATTGCCCCATCAGCAAGACAACATGCTGTCACGGGAGGCCAATCCATTGCCCCATCAGGAACACAACATGCTCTCTCGGGAAGCTAATCTATTGCCCCATCAGCAACACAACATGCTGTCACGGGAGGCCAATCCATTGCCCCATCAGCAAGACAACATGCTGTCACGGGAGGCTAATCTATTGCCCCATCAGCAACGCAACATGCTGTCATGGGAGGCTAATCTATTGCCCCATCAGCAACGCAACATGCTGTCATGGGAGGCCTAATCTATTGCCCCATCAGCAACGACAACATGCTGTCATGGGAGGCTAATCCATTGCCCCATCAGCAACGCAACATGCTGTCACGGGAGGCCAATCCATTGCCCCATCAGCAACACAACATGCTGTCAGGGAGGCAATCATTGCCCCATCAGCAACACAACATGCTGTCACGGGAGGCAATCCATTGCCCCATCAGCAACGCAACATGCTGTCACGGAGGCCAATCCATTGCCCATCAGCAACACAACATGCTGTCACGGGAGGCCAATCCATGCCCCATCAGCAACAAACATGCTGTCACGGGAGGCCAATCCATTGCCCCATCAAAAACAACATGCTGTCACGGAGGCCAATCCATGCCCCATCAGCAACACAACATGCTGTCACGGAGGCCAATCCACTGCCCATCAGCAAGACAACATGCTGTCACGGGAGGCCAATCCATTGCCCATCATCAAACAACATGCTGTCACGGGAGGCCAATCCACTGCCCATCAGCAAGACAACATGCTGTCACGGGAGGCCAATCCATGCCCATCATCAAAACAACATGCTGTCACGGGAGGCATCCATTGCCCCATCAGCAAGACAACATGCTGTCACGGGAGGCAATCCACTGCCCCATCATCAAAACAACATGCTGTCACGGGAGGCCAATCCATTGCCCATCAGCAACGCAACATGCTGTCATGGAGGCAATCCATTGCCCCATCAGCAACGCAACATGCTGTCAGGGAGGCCAATCCATTGCCCCATCAGCAACGCAACATGCTGTCACGGAGGCCAATCCATTGCCCATCAGCAACAAACATGCTGTCACGGGAGGCCAATCCATTGCCCATCAGCACACAACATGCTGTCACGGGAGGCAATCCATTGCCCCATCAGCCAACAACATGCTGTCACGGGAGGCCAATCCATGCCCCATCAGCCACACAACATGCTGTCACGGGAGGCCAATCCATTGCCCCATCAGCCACACAACATGCTGTACGGGAGGCCAATCCATTGCCCCATCAGCAACGCAACATGCTGTCACGGGAGGCCAATCCATTGCCCCATCAGCAACACAACATGCTGTCACGGGAGGCCAATCCATTGCCCCATCAGCAACACAACATGCTGTCACGGGAGGCCAATCCACTGCCCATCAGCAACGCAACATGCTGTCACGGGAGGCCAATCCATTGCCCCATCAGCAAGACAACATGCTGTCACGGGAGGCCAATCCATTGCCCCATCAGCAAGACAACATGCTGTCAGGGGAGGCCAATCCATTGCCCCATCAGCAACACAACATGCTGTCATGGGAGGCCAATCCATTGCCCATCAGCAACACAACATGCTGTCATGGGAGGCCAATCCATTGCCCCATCAGCAACACAACATGCTGTCACGGGAGGCCAATCCACTGCCCATCAGGAACACAACATGCTGTCACGGGAGGCCAATCCATTGCCCCATCAGCCACACAACATGCTGTCACGGGAGGCCAATCCATGCCCATCAGCAACACAACTGCTGTCCGGGAGGCCAATCCTTGCCCATCAGCAACGCAACATGCTGTCACGGGAGGCCAATCCATTGCCCATCAGCAACGCAACATGCTGTCACGGGAGGCCAATCCATTGCCCCATCAGCAACACAACATGCTGTCACGGGAGGCCAATCCATTGCCCATCAGCCACACAACATGCTGTCACGGGAG
>CM065719.1:25635957-25643457 GCA_033310375.1 Conus canariensis
TTCCAAAATGCATTATCGGACTTGATCTGAGGAGCATGTTAGACTTCAAGTGAAAGGTGCTAATGCTCCTTCGGCCCGAGGGATCATAGAACGTCAACAACAACTCTCCAGTGGCCTTGACTATAAGCCGCATTGTCGCCATTGTCCAGCTGATTCTCTTTTTCTTTCAGTCAGTGCATCTGCTCCAGATTGGTTCTATGCTCTTTCCCTCTTCTTTTTTTCTTGTGGGTTCCAGGTCATAGCCTGGCGGATGTTTAGACACTGGCTTCCTTAGGGTGTGCCACTTCCAGCCCCTACCTCCTCCTCAGGTTCTCGTTCAACTGTATCGTGACAGAGAATACAGAATCCAAATGGACCCGCTAATCCATAAGTTACTTACCTTGATATATAAAAAAAACCTATTTATTCTATTGGAGACAAAAGATAATAAACCTGACGCCAGTTTCATTTTGTGGTAAAGGTCACAGAGTTGTGACTGTACTAATGAGCATTGTAGGGCTGGATGAGAGGCGGGGGGGGGGGGGGGGGGGGGGGGGGGGGGGGGGGAGGGGGCTGGGGTTTCTGGAAACCCCTCCTGGGTGACAAAAATGGCATTTTTGGCATGTTGCCCCAAGTCCCGCCACTAGGAATGGAATCCCAGACCTCCCTTTGGAAACCCCCATTTTCACGGCACTGATTCGGTCTTGCACTGAGTGAATGTTGATCAGATCATTAACTGAATTCATGTTTGCAGGATGATCTTTGTAGTCCTACCTGTGTTCTCTCCGGCAAAACAATACAGGAAAACTCAGGTCGAAGGACAAATTATTAGCAAACATGTGTGTTAGTGTGTGTGTGTGTGTGTGTGTGTGTGTGTGTGTGTGTGTGTGTGTGTGTGTGTGTGTGTGTGTGTGTGTGTGTGATGCAGGTGCAGCCGGCGATAATTCTGCACTTGTTTGCTGTTTTAGACATCTCTCGTTTCTTTTCTTCTTTGACATACACCAACTTGTTTGACATGCAGCTCTAATGCCTACGCAGCTTCTCATTTTTCTACGAACCACAGTCGTTGTGTCTGTCTCTGTCTGTCTGTCGAACTGTCCGTCTACGTCTGTCTTTCTTCACCAGCAGAATTAGCCCGTTGTTTTCGGTTTTTAACAGCAAATTTGATTCTTCAGTATCTGTCTCATTTTCTGTCTTCGTCAGCAATAAAACGTCTGCGTTGTCTTGTTTTCTGTCTTTGACAGCAAAAGTGGTTAGTGTTGGAAGAGATACTAGGGAGAGCTTGACAGCAGAAGAAACCCCGCAAACAAGTGTTTCAGCCCTGAACTCGTTACACTCTAAGGGGGTTGGGCCGCATGCAGGTCATGATTCCCAGAGGTCCTTCTACTGCCAGTCCTTTTTTTCTGGCGCTGCTGGGATTCGAACCCGCATCTTTTGGATGGGCTGGCATCTCAAGGCGTGCCTTTTTAGACGGACATCTTACTCCACTGCTCACCGGACACCTGTTCTAAGTTGGGAAATGTAAGCCTTATGAAGTTCACTTTTGTTCCTCCTCGACCAGATCCAGCTGGAAATCTTTTCGGCTGCCTCTGCCATTGCCTTCAGGGTTCTGGTCCTCTTTTTCCCTGAAATCCTGATCTGTTTCATGATATCATAGGCTAATGAGCCCACAAACACCCTTGCTCCAACTTCTATGGCGAGAACATGGCCTGGAAGCCGGATTCCCTAAAGTTGCTCGCTAGACTGGCATACTGCTTAGTCTTGTGGAGGTGCCTTTGCTCCATTCTGTTCTCGTATGGTACAGTGACTTCGATCATAATTATTTGTTTCGATGAACCTGAGAGGAGAACAACATCCGGTCTCATGCCATTCTTCCTGATGATCTCTGGGTGGTTCTCCCATTCTGGAAGGCATACTGTGCATTCCCAGTCATCTGCTCCATCCAGTAAACTCTGCTTCCATGCTTTTGATATCACAGCTGTTCCAGATCATGATACGTGGCCTCCTGTCGTCTAAAACTTTGTTGCTGGAGATTCTGGTGGCGTAGAGGTTCCTCCAGCAGTGCTAATTGCATGTGCGATCTCCTTGAGCACTTGGTCGTGTCTCCATGTGTACCTTCCCTGGGTTAGCATTGCTTTTTATGTTCCACTGTTTGTTTGTCGTGACAGGGTGGACATGCAGGTTCATTTGATTCGCCTCATTTGACCAGTTTTGAATTCAAGGGCAAGAAGTCATTGATAGATCTGAAGATTAAGCTGACCCTTAAGAGGTGCATTTGCCATATATGATTCTAGGTAAGACTTGTTTGGAGTGCGTTTTCCCACGACGTTCACCTTGTTGGCCTTGCTGGACTGCCTTCTGGATTCTCCTGGTGTCCTCGTCTTTTTTAGCTCCTCTGTTACCGTGTCTCTTTGTTCTCCCTTCTGCTTTTGACCACCATTTTATTCCTGTTGATCCCAGCTTCTGTCTGTTGCTTTGTGTGTGGCCTGTTATTTCCTTGATCTTGAGTTTTCCTTTGCCACGTCTACTGCCTCGCGAACTTTCCATTGCCTGCTAGTTTTTAGCTTTGGCCGGACTGATCTCACAACTTTGTCTGCGGAGTCCTCAAGCGTGGTTAGTAGCCTTGCTTTACCCACTTTGTATTCCTCGAGGACGCATTTTAGAGAAAGCTTCAGCTTCGCTTGGCGGCAGTAGAGTGCGACGTCAGCGAGACCTTTTGTGGGACCCCCAGCCATTTTCTTGTATATTTGTTGATTTTGGCCTCTGTTGATTCCAAAGTGCTTGTGCTGATATTGTATATCAGAAGAGGCCACCGAAGCTTCGGGATTAGAATAAACTGCAATCACCTGACATTTCACTCGCCAGGGAGCCAACGCTGGTCCATTATCTGTAGGCTTTCTTCTGCCATTTGCTGTATGTTTTTACCATTATCTGTCTACATCAGCAAAATTGGTCAGTCTGCGTCTGTCTCATTTTCTGTCTTCGTCAGCAAAATTTAATCTTCAGTGAATCATATGTTCTGTCTTCGACACCAAAATAAATACAAATATGAATCTTCAGTTAGTCCTAAGTTCTGTCTTCGTCAGCAAAATAAATAAGTCTACGTCTGTCTTATTTTATGTCTTCGTCAGCAAAATTGGTCCATCTGTACCTGATCGGTTTTTTTTTTTTTTTTTTTTTTCGACAGCAGATTTGGCTTTTCGTGTTGCGTCTGTCTCATGTTTTGCCTTTGTCAGCAAAACTGGTTCATCTCTCTCCTTACCTGCACGGAAAATCTCCGCCCTTCATCCATCCCTTTCTTCCGTCCTCTTTTTTCTCTTTCTTCCCTTTTCTCCCCCCCCCCCTCTCTCTCTCTCTCTCTCTCTCTCTCTCTCTCTCTCTCTCTCACTCTTCCTCCCCCTCTCTCCCTTTCTCTTTTACGTCTTTCGTTTCAAAGGGCATCCTCATTCTCCAACACACAGGGAACACGTGCAAACAGCTGCCTTTCATGAATACACATACGCTGATGTTTGCACACAAACTTACGATGCGGAGCACGTGTGCGGGTTGAATTGGGGTGTGGGTTGGGCAGGTGGAGAAGGGGAAAGAGAGGGGGTGGGTGGGGTGGGGTAGGGGTGGGGGGGTCGGTAGTTAATCTCGCCACAGGAACGCAGCATTTTGTTTGCCTGGGTCCGTCTGGTGGGGTAAATCGATAGCTTTTCACACCGACCAGAAGCGGATGTCTGTTGTCTGCAGTGTGAATAGCGGTTTCCCTGACACTGAACAGGATACACACAGTGATTACATAGGGAGTGCTGTCGGATTATGAGGGTAGTGGGCATCATGCGTGCGTTTGATTGAATGATGTGTGTGTGTGTGTGTGTGTGTGTGTGTGTGTGTGTGTGTGTGTGTGTGTGTGTGTGTGTATGTTTAAAAGGGGACATGGAAATTTAAAACAAATGAAATGGAAGTGCTTTAATTGGTTTAATAAAAAAAAAAGAAAAACATTAATGACCGCCTTTTGTCCTTGGCTCTCCTTTTCAGCAGAAGAGGTTCTTTAGAATCGAAATGGTGGTAAAAAAGGGATCTTTCAAGCAGTTTTTGGTCATAACCCTGAGACGCCTCTCGTCTATTGGAACCCGTTAATTTGCTTGCTTTGCCGGCATTCGAACCAGCACATACGTGATGGATGGGCGCGTCCTGGTGAGTCTTTGGATGATTGACATCTTACCCACATCGCTGTCGGACAAGTATTCGAAATCAGGAAATGTAAGCGTTATGAAGTTCACTTTTGCTCTTCCTCGACCAGATCCAGGTGGAATTCTTTTCAGCTGCCTCTGCCATTGCCTTTACGGTTTTGATCCTCTTCTTATTAGAAATTGCGCGCTCTTTTAAGAGGTTATAGGCTGGTGAAACCTACCAGCCTCCTTGCTTCTACCTCTATGGCGAGGACTTTAGCTTGGAAGCCGGATTTACCTCAAGCTGCTGGCTAGACTGCCATACTTCTCTGTCTTATAGACGTCAGTCTACTTCATTCTACTTTCATATGGCACAGTGAATTCAATTAGAATCATTTATTTCAATGAACCTAAGTAGTGTGCAATATCTGGTCTCGTGCGACTCTTGCTGATGATCTTTAAACTGTTCTCCCAACCTGGAAGGTTGATGCACACTGCCAGCTATCCACTCCATCCAGTAACACCCGGATTCCACGCTCTTGATGTCACAGCTGTTGCAGACCATAATCTGTGGCCTCCTGCTGTGTAGGACGTCATTGCTGAAGCTCCTGGCGGCGTGCTGTTTCCTCTGGCAGCGCTAACCACATGTGCGCTTTTCTTCAGCACTTGGTTGTGTCTCCATGTGCACTTTCCCTGGGTTATAGTGGCTGCTTCGCATTCACTCAGAATGTGTTTCATTGTTTGTTTGCCCTGGCAGAGCGAGCACTGTGTGAACAGTGTGGATCGTCTGATTTCGCCCATGTCACCAGGTTTGAATTCTAGGGCAAGAAGTCACAGATAGACTGAAAGATGAAGCTGATCAGAAGAGGTGCTATCTATATACCATAATTATTTCATTTCAGCTGAGACTTCTTTGGAGTGCGTTTTCCCACGTAGTCCTCTGCCCCCATTGGCCTTGTTGGCTGCCTTCTAGATTCTCTTTACATCCTTTTTATTTTCTTCAGCTTCTGTATTACCATGTCGTCCTTTGCTTTCCCGTTTGCCTTTGGTTATCACTTCATATCTGTTGATCCCAGCTCCCGTCTATTGGTCTTTGCGTGTCCTGCTATTTTCCTAATGTTGAGGAGAAGACAATAATAAGCTCTGCCAGGTTTTAACTATATCCGTGATTAAAGATAATGTTAAACTCTGTCGATTTTGAACCTTATCCATTTCTTTAGAGACTTGTAAAATCTGTTACATTTGAACTTTATCTTTATTTGAAAATAAAGCTAAAACCCCATCAAATTTGAACCATATCCTTAGTCAGAGATAAGTTAAACTCTATTTCGAATAATAATCATCTATTATATAAAAAAAAACACAAAAACAATGGAAAACTGTGAAGTGTGGCATATATTCATACCTGAAGATAACGATAAACTCTGACAAATGAACCGATTCCCGTGATAAAATATGAAATGAGACCCCACCCCCACCCCCCCCCACCCCCCACACACACACACAAAATGAAAAAAGAAAAAAAAAAGGCGGCAAAAAGTCACGGGGAGGGGATAAGAGGAGGGCAGGAAAGTGCTGGGGGGAAGGGAGAAAAACAAAGACGAGACGAGGAGCAGAATGAAAGTAAAATTAAAAGGTATCAGGAAGTGCGGAAGGGGTAGAATGGGAAGGGAGGAGATGGGGGACGTACGAAAACGGAAAGGAAGAATAACGGTATGATGGACAAGGGGAAGTAGAGGAAGGCAGGGAAGGGGGAGTATGGGAAGGGGAGCGAAGCAAAGACAATGGACAACTCCGATCCATTTTGCCAACCCATGCGCGTACAGATCACAGGTTGTGGTCATGATCTTCCACTTTGTTTGGATCAAACTATGGTGTCCATTGTTCATTCAAGGTCAGTCACAGGCTTTCTATCTCGGAGTCGTTGAATTGAGGGTAGGTAATCTGGGTGAAACCCCGAGCGATTGACTGCTGGTAAGCGGGTGCCGACACGCACTCGCACACTCGCTGACTGACTGAAAACAGTTCACCGTCAGATTAAACTGTGGTTGTAATAATGTTGAATAAAAACTATCATAAACCGTCGATACCTTTTTATGTGACAATCAGTTCCAAGGTTGTTGAAAAAAAGGACAATTCAGTTCATCTGCGTGTGATGAAGTATCAATCAGAAGTCGCTCACTGTCTCCCGTCTTTACGTTACTGTCTCTGTGTAGGTACCCCTCCCCCCTCTCTCTCTCTCTCTCTCTCTCTCTCTCTCTCTCTCTCTCTCTCTCTCTCTCTCTCTCTCTCTCTCTCATCCTCCCTTTCTTTTTCTTCATTTTTTTTAGGTAAGCATTATACAAAATTAAATAATAAATGGATAGACGTACAAATAAACAGGTGAGTGAATAAGTAAGTAAAAGATGAACACATTCATTAACAAATTCATAAATAAGAAATACACGCATGCATATATACGTACATACATACACACATAACATATATACATGCATACATACACATAAAATGGACAAAAATTAAGCTTGCTTCTGGATGTAATCTCTCTTTTCTCTCTCTCTCTCTCTCTCTCTCTCTCTCACGCACGCACACAACATACACGCGCGCACGTGCACACACACACACACACACACACACACACACACACACACACACACACACACACACACATGCAAATCGGGTGGGGGAGAGAGAGAGAGAGAGAGAGAGAGAGAGAGAGAGAGAGAGAGAGAGAGAGAGAGAGAGAGAGAAAAGAGAAGAGAAGAGAGAGACAGACAGACAGACAGACAGACAGACAGACAGACAGAGACAGAGACAGAAGACAGAGAGACTGACACTGACACAATTTTATTGCCATCAGCAAAATGCCCTGTTGGCAAAGGGGGAATCATGAGTCATATCTAGCCACAGCAGATCACAACAGCGATTAAAAAGGAAACAAATGCAAAAACTTCCCTTGTGATATTACAAATGCTCCAAGACATATATCTGTTACAAAAAGATCAACGAATCAAACACACACACACCACACACACACACACACACGCGCGCGCGCGCGCGCGCGCGCGCGCGCGCGCACGAACGCACGAACGCACGCCACACACACACACACACACACACACGCACGCACGCACGCACGCACGCACGCATGCATGCACGCACATACTAACGCGCGCGCGCGTGCGCACGCACACACAATATACCATTGACTTGATTATCAGGTTATGAACATAACTACTGAGCCAACGCACCTTTGAGGAAGTGATTATCTTACTCATTCGTGATATGCTTTTTACGAAATGTACTAGCTTCTGCAACATGCTTCGCAAATTCTACTACAGTTTTTTTTGTTTCCACTTGCTAA
>CM065719.1:25658457-25660957 GCA_033310375.1 Conus canariensis
ATTTCCTTGTAACTTTCTTTCACTGCCCCCTCTTTTTCCATCCTCTCATTTTAACTGTCTTCCCTTCGTCCTTCTTTTCATTTTGAATTTCTGCTGAACCTTTTTGCTTCCTGTTCCCTTTCCATTTTTCTCCTGCCCATTTCCTTTTTTTTCCTTTCTTTCTTTCTTTTTTGAATTACAAGGTTGGATACAAAACTTAGGTCCCAACACAATATTCTATGTAGTTGCTGTGAAGAAAATGTCATCTTCAGCATTCTAAAGAGAGCTTCTTCTCGGAGGTGGGGGAGGGGGGGGGGCATGGGGGGACGCTCAAAGACAGTGGCAGGAATGCTGCAAGTCTCTGGAGAGGTGGTACGCATCCATTAGACAGCTCTCTGACTGATCCTTGTTTCAGACGTCTGGTTGATGGGCACTGTGGGAAATTACAGTCTCCATTCCGAGGGCCAAGATTCCTTGAATTCAGGAACATGCGAGTCTTCTGAGGTGCCAGACAGCCCTCATTTATGAAGTTTCCAGACTGGCTTTGTTTTTTTTAAACCTGGGAACTAGGGTTTAAAGGTTTCGGAGTTTGACAAAAGAAGGCAATTGAGAGATTTGGGACTCGTTATTCAATGGTATAAAGGTCATTGCCCCTCGGAAACTGCATGACTACTGTTCATTAATCGTAGATAAACATGGCTAGATCGAGCCATTGGTGGAAAGGAAAAGGGGTGGAGAGAGAAAATTAAATGTGTGTGTGTGTGTGTGTGTGTGTGTGTGTGTGTGTGTGTGTGTGTGTGTGTGTGTGTGTGTGTGTGAGAGAGAGACAGACAGACAGACAGACAGACAGAGAGAGAGAGACAGAGAAGAGAGAGAGAGAGAGAGAGAGGAGAGAGAGAGAGAGAGAGAGAGAGCATATATATACGTCTATGTAACAACTTAAATTTATTGACATTTGTCAACACACATAGGCTCTTCATAGTGTGGAAGAATGACACAATCAGAAGCAAGCAAACAAACAAACAAACATACAGACACACCGGCAGACAATAGAAATGCGTAAACTGATTTGCATATTAGCCTGGTGACCACAGTGAGGACGAAGTCAGACTAGTCCGTTTTCTATATTGTGACAAAATATGGATGTTCGTTTTTGGGATTCAGTCTTTGTCTCGTAACAAAGTATTGTAGATCGTCCATAGGACCAGCCTATCTCGTACTCCACTCAAACCTCTTCTGTCCGGTGGCAAAATACAGATCTACCATCCATTAGAATCTGTCATCTATGCTTTGACAAAGTATGAATGTATTGTCCGTTAGAGCCTGTCGTCTTTATCGTGACAATAAATGAATATATGTCGTGTATTAGAGTCTGTCTTTTTTTGCCGTGACAAAGTATGAATATATCATTTATTAGAGTATATCTGCTTTCCCGTGACAAAATATGAGTACACTGTCTATTAGAGTTTGTCTCGTATGCAATAAGATATGAATAGCCTATATTGTCCATTAAACTATTCCATCTTCAATCTTTTGACAGAATATTAATGTATTGTCCATAAGAAGCTAGCTTCTCACCCGTGACAAAATATGGATATCATGTCCACTGAAGTCTGCCTTGTATACCGTAGCAAAATATCAGTTTACTATCCTCTAAAATCTGTCTTATTTCCCATGACCAAACAATAAAATGCTAAGTCGCCTTGTGGTAGATGTCTTAACCACTTAGCTTCGGACATCTGGGACAAGTTAGGAAATGTAAACCTTATAAAGTTTCCTTTCGTTTTCTTTTGTCGACCAGATCCAGCCGGAGCTCTTGTCGGCTGCTTCTGGCATAGCTTTCATGGATCAGGTCTTCTTCTACCGAGAAACTGAGAGCGTTTTCATGGAATCGTGCGCAGATGTACTCCCGAATGATCGAGCCATAATCTGCACGATCAGACGCTCCCAGGAGGCCTCTTTCTGGACTGACACACCCAAGTACTAATTCTCTGTCAGGTGTTCAGTCAGTCTCGCAGTCACGACAGAGAAGATTTTCCCCTCAATTGATACTGGTCTAAATTGTTAATGTCGCTTGAGTTTTACTGTTTTGAATGCATGTTCTATCAGCTTCCATCTGTTTGTTACTGATCTTCAGGTTCCTGTCCTGTTCTTAACGATTCGTTGAGCCTCTCAATGGCATTGAGACATTTCTTATACAGAAGGTAGGGTATTCCGTTAGGTCCAGGCGATGATTTCGTTCTGGTTCTTTGACCAGTTTCTGTAATTCATTCATTTTGATGGCTTGTTATTGAACACTTTACATGGCGCTGCAAGCCATACCGAACCCCGGATTTTACATGGTGCCTCGCTCTGATTGACACTTTTTTTTGTTTGTTTTGCTTAGATACTGTTCAAGAGTTTCTTATCCGCTGTCAGCGTCCCAAATCTTAGCTGCCGTGTAGTTTCAAGGCGTACTAGAAGCTGTTTCTGAAGAACCAGTCTTGGGTCTTCCTCTTGTAGTTTCTTCTCCTCCTTGCTG
>CM065719.1:25665957-25668457 GCA_033310375.1 Conus canariensis
TACTACGTACAACGTCCCTTTTGCCTCTAAGCGTTTAATGCCTTTTGTGAGAGGTTTAACGCCCTTGACAAATTCCCCCCACTTCAAGACAATGCCCTGCATTGGCTAAAACACATTCAAGGAGCTGAAACTCTCACAATTCTCTCGTTTAAACCAACTCTAATCTAGGCCTCTAATAAGCCTACTTACACCAGAGAACGCACGCAAGATTTATTTTGCAACAAAATTAGAGAAAAATCAATACCATACACACTAAAAACCAAGCAAATATCAGCACCAGTCTGAAACTTCCACCAGCTCTAAGTAGTGTGGCCATATATAGATAAACATTATGTTTCTACGGAAATTCTCTCCCTTTCTCTTCATACACGTGGCCCGCAACCAGCCACGTCACGCATACATGACACTGCAAAAGACACACGCACCCACAACCCGACTTTTCGCCCGATCATTTTAATTTGGCCTACGGTCCCGTCACTCTTTCTTCACTCTCTAACCCACATTGTCGTACCGCACGACATGTGTTGCAATGTGAACAGAAACGCCTGATATCACCTAGGATACCGGGCCAGTAGTACTTCTTCGCCACTGCCTTTTGCGAGGCCTTCTTACCGAGATGGCCCGAGGCTGACGTCACATGATTTTCGGACATCACCGCCTTTCTGCGTTTCGTAGGCACAACGATCTGTCTTTTTGTCTTCCCCGAACTCAAGTGAGTGAAAGTTCGGTACAATACCCCATCCTTTATCTCAAAACCGATGGTACCCTCCTTAACACGCTTCTTCTGCCTTGTGTGAGCAAAACCAAACAGTTTTCTGAGCGAGTAGTCGCCCTTTTGTTCTGCTCGCAAGTGAGTGGGGTTGGTCTCACTGGACACGCTCCATTGCGTTCTGAAGTGTGCGACCGCCCGGGGCCTTTCTCTCCTGTGATTTCTTTTCTCGGATTCAACACAGAAATCACGGTCTGGGTCTCCGTACCCACGTGCTCCTGGAATGTTTCCAATTACCAGATCATACGGCGGCTTTGGAACAGTCAAAGCCTGCACAACTCCACTATAGAATGGTGTATCAATGAACACCAGGGCCGTTTTGAATTCTGCTACTGTTCCATCTATTTGTCTACACCTCTGTGTTTTTCCTGTGAATTGTCCCTTCTCAACCAGGGACTCCTTCACCATTATACCTGTGCACCCAGAGTCTCGAATGACATTAACCACATTCTCCCCTACTCTGCCTTTGTGCACATCCATGTTATCGCCTGAATCTGTGAACACACAGCACAATCCAGACAAAATAACACTGTCATCTTGTTCACCTTTTTCTGCCTGCCTTTCGCTTGGCCTGACCCTCATTGCTGCAGCTTTCTGAGGTCTAAATCGGCAATCTCTAGCCAAGTGTCCTGTCTTATCGCACAAGAAGCAGGTACGTCTATCTACGGCCTTATCCACGTGGGCCTTCACCCTTGTTTGCTCACGTGACGCCGTGGGCCTACGGGCGTGCAATACTGACTCATCGTGTGAGTCATGTGGTAGCCTGCTATCCTCTGAATATGCTTCCCGGCTTTCCTCTTGTTCAGGCAAATCACGCCTCGCTTCCCAGTAGGTCTCTGCCGTCTGAAGCACCTCAGCTATTGTGGTTGCACCTTTTTCCTTAATGTGGATTGTGAGGCCCGTCCCACAACCATCAAGTATCTGTTCCTTCATCACCAGTGTCTTGAGGCCTTCGAAATCACAGTCCACTCCACTAAGTTCTACCCACTTGTTGAAATAGTGATCCAGTCTAACTCCGAACTGTGTGTATGTCTCACCCTGTTCGATTCTCGCCTCACGAAACTTACGCCTAAAACCTTCTTCAGTCAAATCATATGCCTTCAGTACTGCTTGTTTCACCTTGTCAAAATCCCTCTGATCACCTTTGGGTAAGGTGGACACAGTGTGTAACGCACGACCTGTCAACAAGGCAGACAGGTTTATTGCCCAGTCATCTTCGGGCCAGCCCTCGTGCTCGGCAACCGATTCAAACCGACTGATATAGGCATCGATCGAATCAGTTTCTTCTCTGAACAGTGGGAGTTTAAGTCTAGGTGCGCAACTTAGTCTGCGGCCTACTGACTCAGAACTGGTGTCTATCTCACTACGATTTTCAGATTTTATTCTTTCCAACTCAATTTGTTTGGCTAAAATCTCTGATTCCGCTTCTGCTCTCGCTCTGGCAGCTGCACTCTCTGCATCTGCTGCATCTGCTTTAGCCTTCAACGCAGCAGTTTCAAGCCTAAGTCTCTCGGCCTCAGCATCTGCACTCACTTTGGCAGCTGCACTCTCTGCATCTGCTCTCACTTTGGCAGCTGCTAGCTGTTCCTTTTCAAACTTCCTCCTTTCAACCCTTTCATCTCTCTCAGTCTTCTGCTGAGTCTCTATGAACTTACGCAGTTCATCTCCTGTATATCCCATTTCTTTCCCCAAACTTACTAGTTTTTCTATGGGGGTAAAACTTTCTTCAGC
>CM065719.1:25678457-25693457 GCA_033310375.1 Conus canariensis
ATCATGGTCTGAAACAGCGGAGTCCATTAGCGATGTGGCTGGAATTGTCAGTCTTAAAAAATGCCTTGAGATGACCCCCTCTTCCTTATTATCGAGAAAGTGCTGATTCGAATCCCGGTAGCGCCAGAAGCGGAAAGGGTACGTCTTGTACGGGACGGCCTCCTTAAAGCGTTAAGAGTTCAGGGCCAAAACACTTGTTGAATGAAGGTTTCTTCTCTAAATACCCTCTGCTGTCAGCCTCTCTCTTGATTACTGTGGCTGTCTCTGTCTCTGTCTCCCTCCTTCTCCCTGTGCTTGCTGGTATTGATACTTTACACATTGTGTGCACTTTATTGTTATGTTTTGATTTGAAAAAAAAAATCGACAAGATATCTCCAATCATTGCAGTCCAGTCTCTACCTTTGAAGCTTTGTTGTTTCGCTGGAGGAGGTAAAAAGTCATTGTCTGTCTGTTTGTCTGTCTGTCTGTCTGTCTGTCAGTTAGTGAGTCAGTCAGTCCGCCAGTCTGTCCGTTGTCTGTCTGTCAGCCTGTTCATCCCGTCCGCCCTTCTCTCTCTGTCTGTTCCGCCCCATCCCCTCTGCATTCCTAACCACCACCACCACCTCTCTCTCTCTCTCTCTCTCTCTCTCTCTCTCTCTCTCTCTCTCTCTCTCTCGTGCATTTGTCTGCCTGTCTGTCTGTCTGTCTCTGTCTCTCTGTTTTCTGTTATTGATGATTTGTGTCTGAAAGGAATGCGTGACAGTGAAGAAACTAGTGAACTATTTTACTGCTCTCCCGTTCACTGATTCAGAAGACAACATCCTGCTGCTAGTTGAGTCAGTGCACGCTTTTGTTAACTTTTATTCCGCATGGCCCAACTCCGCATGAGTTTTTCTTCTTTTTCTTTCTCTCTCTCTCTCTCTCTCTCTCTCTCTCTCTCTCTCTCTCTCTCTCTCTCTCTCTCTTTTTGCACAGTGCTTGTTTACAATCTTTTTGTTACGATCCGGTAAGAGTCTGTTGTATGGCAAACGGACAGTCACAATTTATTGTCGTGTGACAGCTAGATGTTGACATAAGTCCTTAACTATTGAGTGCAAGGCACACCATAGATTATGTCGCTTTCAGATTGTTTGAAAGAAGTTGGCGGTGCACCACTGCACTAGTTTTTTGTTGTTGGTTTTTTTAAGTTTTTTAAACTCGCAGCTAGCTAGCTAAAGGTCATGACACACGAGCCGCGTGGTTTGCACCAAGAGGATAGTCGTGCGATCTTTGCGAGGTCAATTTTTTTTTCCGATTACTTTATAGTTTTTGTTATGACAGCCCAGCGGACTGATACAGCGCCTTTTTAGGGATATTAAACTCGTATTGAGGACAAAGGTCACATTCTGAAAAAAAAACTGAGAAAGGCTTTATCCTTTAAAAAAAAAGTTATGAACAAACAAAAGAATATGAACTTAATGACATCGTTTCAAAATTACTGGCATCTTTGAAATAATACAAGGCCAGCGCTAGAGATTTCACTTCATTTACCGGTCGCAGACTAAAACCAAAGAAAACGTGAAAAAAAAAATCAATGAAATGCTATAAAATGTAACGAACAGTTCATGACAATAGATATACTGCAAAATGGACAGCTGGTGGTGGTGACCACTCGAGGTCAGATCTTTCTGAGTGAAGCGCACTGGGTACCATGGTACACACCTGGAGTTCTCAGTCTCAGCATCAATTGCGTCGCCGCTTTCTGATAATTCTGTGCCTGGAAATGCCTCTTTCATGACTCTCTCTTTGACTCTATTTTTGTTTCTTTCAATATACATTTTGTTTAACTGTCGTCCATTGTTGTCGTTGTTTTTTTTCCAACTACCTTGTGGACTACTCACCCGTCTCAACTCGAGAAAGTTTTCACGTTTCTTTTTTTCTCATCACAATTTCTAATGTGTTAGTTTTCATGTTGTAATCTGGCCGATAGGAAATGAAAATATAGATATTTTTTCAGAATGGAAATATAGTTCTTCTCTCTCTCTCTCTCTCTCTCTCTCTCTCTCTCTGTCTGTCTGTCTGTCTGTCTGTCTGTCTGTCTGTATCTATTTGGTTTTCTAGCTTTGCTTCTTTGTTTGTTTGGTTGGTTGGTTATTTCATAGGTTTTGTGTTACACCAGGCTATTGTAGAGTATTTTGATTTTTTTTTAATTATGAAAAAGGAGTAGAATGGCTGACATCCTCATCACGGCCAGGTGATATTTTCCCTACGGGAGTCAGCGGCTCAGCTGTCATGTTACAGGTTGTTGAACAGGTTGGGGAGATCGGTCGATGACAACTGAGATATTTTCTTTTTTGGACATGATGTTTCTTCCCCTGCGGGATCACAGTTCTGAGAGAGCCCCATCGCGGTCTGCTAGGCTAGAATAAATTCTACACGCGCACAGACACAGATACACACAGACACACAGACAGACAGACAGACACGCACACACACACACACACACACACACGCGCGCGCGCGCGCGCGCGCACACACACACACAGCTGGCTGTCATGGATTGTAAGGGAAAAGCAATGGGCTCAGAAGGAGATCCCCACCTGTAGTACTCTCCATGACCATAAGGTTGAAGAGTTACTGGGGCGTGTAGTATCCGCTGTGATCATAAGGTTAAAGAGTTACTCTGGCGGAGATCCCCACCTGTAGTACCCGCCGTGATCATAAGGTTGAAGAGTTACTGGGGCGGAGATCCCCCACCTGTAGTACCCTCCGTGATCATAAGGTTGAAGAGTTACTGGGGCGGAGATCCCCACCTGTAGTACCCGCCGTGATCATGAGGTTGAAGAGTTACTGGGGCGGAGATCCCCACCTGTAGTACCCGCCGTGATCATGAGGTTGAAGAGTTACTGGGGCGGAGATCCCCCACCTGTAGTACCCGCCGTGATCATAAGGTTAAAGAGTTACTGGGACGGAGATCCCCTACCTGTAGTACCCGCGGTGATCATAAGGTTGAAGAGTTACTGGGGCTCAGTACTGAGAACAAAACACCAGGATCTTCCAGGTTTGTCGTTCGTGTTCCAAGGTCAGGGTCTCTACGAATAGTTTCCGTGTCCATTCTGCAATGTTGTCGGTCACTCGTTGTTTGTTTTTTAGTCTCTTTCCTTTCGTCTCACATCCTCACCAGTTCCCCGGAGGGACAGTCTATCAAGACCATTGGGTCTTTTTTACATGGCCATACCAGCGTAGTATCTTTTCATGTCAGCACACCCTCGGATGGCCTATATCGTCCTTTGTGCTGCCTGGTGGTTGGATGCACTTGCTGGTAGGTGTTTGATATATGTGATGTACAGAGTCCTGCGATAACGTCTTGTCTTCCTGCCTTAGAATCTTCTTTTCTGACCTGTTTTAAGAGTCCCTGTCTTACGTGTGCACAGACAGACAGAATGTACCAGTGCACGCAGGAGCCTGGTGTTGCGTTTCATGGAGATCTCCTTCCATGGGAACAAACTGCTATCGAGCTAGGTGGCGCTACTCTATTCACAAGGGCGCCAGTTTACGTGAAGAAAAGGGGACAACTGCAGCGCGACAAAAGAGACAGGCGAAAAAAAGACCGTGCCAGCAATCATGAGTAGGTCGCTCACTCCCTGTCCAAGCTGTCGCCGTACATTTCGTGCACGCATCGGCTTGATCAGCCACCTGCATGTCCACAGATCGTCTCAACCCCCACAAAGCGAAGATGACTGAAGTGGTCCTCATCGACTCGACGGACGAACGAACGAGTGTCCTCCCATGCAGGTTTCAGTCTGGATAGTGCTGATGTGGTCCTTGCTGCCCTTGAGGGGATTCCTGGTTTGGTTCCCTCATTGAGTCCCATCAGAGGCTTTTAGTTTGGGAATTTTCGGTCCCTTTCCGGCCCCTGAAGAGAACTGTATGTGGTACTGGCTCAGATGAAAAGAACTCAAATCACACAGTAAATTTAATCCACTCAATGGCAGTATATCTGGAAAGTTGCTCAAATTTTCTGAACAACACACTGATGCCTGTATTACACCAGCCTGAATTTCTTCGACCTGCAATATACTATGAAAGGAACTGCAGTCCTGTCATGTAGTCTCAGACCAAAATGAAACTCCACAGAATCATCTTCAGTACTGTCTTTCTTACTGCTAAATGTAAAAAAAAAAGAAGTCGCGAATCATGTGGCTCTGTACTCCTAGCTCTTGTGGTGACCTGAATGTTGATTTCCTCTCCATCTCCATCCCTATGGTGATTCGGGATGTGGCGGAGCTGTTCGGAGGGTGTGCTTATTCACGGCTAGCTGCACGACTGAGTATTGCCATATGAAGAGCGCCTGGTAGCCAGGGCTCCGCGCTGAACGAGAACAGGCACCGTCGAACATAACCGATATGGCTCGGCAGCAGTGCAGTGTCTCCGCTGGTGGGTTTGCCTCTTGATGATATTGACTTTTTGCAGTACACTGCCCGTACGTGGGGAGGGGGGGGGGGGAGGGGGGGGCGACGTGACAAGCCTGGTTGTAGTTTTGTATGGGGCGGCCGGAATGAGTGGCTTGGAAGCCATTCAGGAGACTGAAAAAATCAGACAGCAGAAAAGAATGAATGACAGAAAAATAAAAGAAACTTAAAGAAATACCATGACATGAGATAAAAGCCGCTTTGATGTGAAATTATCCTGCTGTGCATAGCATGCGGATGAAAGAAACCCAAGCTTATTTCTGGTTTGACCCCAAAATAGCTGTTCATAGAATTACAAACTGATTTTTCGAGAGAAACGGTACAAAACTGACATTCCGCTTTGTACATGATATGACTTTGTAATACTAGCTAAAAAAAAAAAAAGAGAGAGAGAAAAAAACTTGTAGTTCACAAAACAACAAAAAAAAAAAAATTATGTGTAGAAAGTACAACAACTATACAGAGACGAGTATAAACTGCTGTTGAAACGGTAGAATAACGTAGGACACTGCGGTTGATTTATCTCGTCTTCAACGATTGCGCTGTTACGCAAACGCGTTGAAGCGAAAGATAGCGGCCGTTAGCAGTCAAAGTGTGGTGTTCGTTAATCTCCCAGTCAGGCCTGTGTTTGCGACGCTCACATACACAGACCCGATTGAAAGCAACTGAGAGGTAACCCCTCCTCCCTCCCCAATCCCTTGTCTATATTCCTATCGTCTGAGCCCTGCTCCCATTATTACCATTCTCCGTTCCACTCTGCTCTCTCTCTCTCTCTCTCTCTCCTCCTCTCTCTCTCTCTCACCTACCCACCCAAGCAAACAAAAATACGGGGAAACGTGAAGCTGAAATCAAGAGGCCTGCTTCCTCCCCTCGAACTAGATAGACTGGTTTTTAACAGTTTTGTATTCGTATGTCTTTTAGACGTGAGCTATATTGGATAACGAAACAATCCAAAGAGCGCACGTCGAAAAACCGTTAGCACCAATAGCAAGTGAACAGTTCTGCTGATTCCTACCAACGGCCAGAATGTTGGCAGAATTTATCCAATCGCGTAACCCAATACATACGTCAATAGATAAAGCTGAAAGAGACAGAGATGAAAACAGCAACAACAGCAACAACAACAACAACAAAGTGAAAGTATAAAACCGTCTGATCGCTAATTCAGCTTCCTTCGTTTATAATCTATGATACAAACACAATTAATGTTGTTTTTAAGAGCAACAGGTGTAACTATGGTTACCCCGTAATTTAGGAACTTTTGTCCTTTATAAAGATGCACCACCACCATCGTTTTCCACGCAACATAAATAGTAACGTCCTTTGATAGGTATTCATTCTGTGCGTCGTTCATACTCTGCCTAAGCTAACGTGTTTTAGTTACGTTGTCACAGTCAGATTGTATCGTTCAAAGCGCATCTTTCTGGATGCCAAACTTTACAAGTGACTGGAAGAAAGTTAGAACTGGACGAATCACATACCCCGACATATACGACAATAGTTACGAAGAGAGAGAGAGAGAGAGAGAGAGAGAGAAAGAGAGAGAGAGAGAGAGAGAAGAGAGAGAGAGACAGAGAGACAGAGAGAGAGGAGGAGGGGGTGGGGGTGGGGGCAAAAAGGAGTTTAATCAATGCAGAAACTGACTCAGATTCTTTATCTTTAAAATCCACTTCATCTTCGATATGAACGAGATAAATGTTGTGTTGAAGGGCTAGTGATAAAAGAAGAAATCTTTCCAAATTACAGTCAGCGATTATTTTTGTCTCTTTGCACCAAAACAGTTAGCCCTCTGATTAGTATGAAAGGCCCTCAGCTTTTTCCTGTCTGTGACGATGTGCAGCCTCTTGTTCTTTTTCTCTTAGGCCGGGATTTAAAACTGCTCCTGTTCAACTCTCCTCGGTGTACATCTGATGCCCATTCAGTCCGAAGGAACAACTGATAAACAAGGGGCTCCACTGTCATGATTGAGCGACAGAGCAATATAAGATGGCGGATATTCAAACAAGGAAGAGACGTGCAGATTAACAGAACTGTACCGAATCCAGCAAAAAATATACAGCTACGCCCTGTCAGTTTACCATGTCAGACACAAGGCTAGTTTTGATTTTATTTTTCTGGACGAAACTTTCCAAACACGGAGTACGCTGGAGCAAAGACGAATATGGAAAGGAACACCATGTCGCTTCGTTTTCTTGTTATTCACCTCTGTTCTTATCCCGTTCACTCGTGCAGGCTTCCAGGCGAGAGAAATGTTCAGTTGGCTGAGCTGCTCTTTCCGGTTATCAAGTACACACGCTTTTTCTTCTTCTTACTGCTCAGTGCGGTCGGCCTCAAGCCTGCACGTATCCTTTGCCAAATGTGAACCAGCGTGTGTGTGCTTCAATGTTGGCAGTATGACAGTCTCAGTGACGAGGTGTGGTGAACAGGCAGCCTAGCCCGTTAAACGAAGGCAGACACCTAGCCAATGAGACCAACAGGAAGTGGTAAATGCCTTCAATGAGACTCCAACAGGCGAAAGACGAAGACATTAATCCTGTATCCTCCACTTACATGGCCCGACCAAGATATTCAAAAACAGTCACCTGTCTGCAAGTGCAAGATTATTACACCAAGGAACAAGAACTGAATACACCTTGATGTATGCTGCTGGGTTGGATCTTGATTCTGATGCTGACGTCCTGTTCGCGATGGCCCTAAAGGTCGATACATAAATCCAGAATGCAAACAAAGCGGAGCAGGCGACCGTCTATGCACCAAATGCGAGCCAGACATTGGCATCGACGTCGATAAATGTTTTGAGGATTTAAGATGTGCCATTAGCTTTAATCAAGCTGGTTGCCTAAAGGAACTAGCCCGCATGCATGGCGTCTTCGTGTGAGATTCTGACAAACTTAACGACCCAAGCGCGAGTGTGTGTGTGTGTGTGTGTGTGTGTGTGTGTGTGTGTGTGTTGTGTGTGTGTGTGCCAGCGCTTGCTTGCTTTTGTTGTTGTTTTCTTTTTTCCTTTCTCTCCTCCTTCCTTTCATGATAATAATCATCATAATAATAACCACCATCTCCTTCATGTTATTACAGCAAATGCTCACACAAGGAAAACACTGATCTTAGTCATGATTGTGGCAGATGTTTTTCTTCTGGAAGTGGGCCGCAAATCATCACAGATTTGATTCTGCTCCGTTGAACTTCCGCTGCTGTTGAACCAGTTATTTCTCTTTTTGTGAATGACCATAAACTACAGTGACGTGAGGAAAAGGGGAGATAACCACTCGGTAACAGCGGGAATACCATCTGCTGAATTGCATGTAGATGAAACTGGTCATAACTTCCACTATCTGTTCAGTTGTACGTACTTTTGCGACAGTGAAAGAAAAGACACCGTTTTATTTGAAAAAAACATTATCTCTGTTCCTCAGCTGATCAAACTTAAGAATCTAAGCTGGTTTAACCCTTTAAGGTTATCTTTATCGTATGACGTAATAAAGGTTTCTCTTTTCTAAATGAAAATCTGTAAGGCTTGATGTTCTCTTGCTCTGCTAAGGTTTTCTGGTCTGCATTGAGGTATTCTCTCCCACAGCTAAACGTTTGATTGTTTTCCAGTGATCATACCGTCACTTTATGTCACTTTATTATGATTTGATTTCAGCACCGCAGGCCATTTAATTTGCACTGCTGAGTGTTTGTCCATGGCTTAAATCCCCCCCCCCCCCCCAAACCCATCTCGTTAGGGTCCATAGCTTTAGGCTAAACTGCAGAAATAGACACCTAAAACAGAGTGGCAGGGTAAATCTAACAACCAATGCAGAAAGGACGTGTAATTTTTTTAAGACATGCGCCTTCTTCAAACGTCACACATACACACACACGCGCGCGCGGGCGTGCGCGCGCACGCACGCACGCGCGCACGCACACTCACACGTACACACACACACACACAACACACACACACACACACACACACACACACACACACACACATGTACGCACGCATGCACACCACACAAACTCTCTCTCTTTCTCTTTCTCTCTCTGTCTGTCAACACACACACACACACACACACACACACACACACACACACACACGCACGCACGCACGCACGCACGCACTTAAGCGCTCGTGTTCATATTTCCTGTGTCACAAGCAAATGCATAAACAACTTTGCCCGTATCAACCCGGAATGTGATAAGCCCTGGGGCGGGTTTAGCTTGACTGGTTAGGAGAAGTGCTGATAAAACCCGATCACAGCCCAACGAAACACAAGTGGGTCTGGGACACGAAGTCACCACTGGCCAGGATTAGGGCGGCGGCAGTCTCACGCGACTCATGTGTGTGTGTGTGTGTGTGTGTGTGTGTGGTGGTGGTGGTGGAAAGGGGTGATATAGGACTTGAGGAGGTAGTGGTGAATGTGGGAGTGGGTGGGGGCATTTTTTTAATCTTGTCAAGTTCTGCATTTCTGGATTTTTTAAATTTATGAATTCAGTTAGTCATTACATATTTGTCGGATGGTTGAGTCATTTATTCATAATGTGGATCATTTCAAAATCTGAACAAGTGTTTGATCATATTTGCTTTACTCATGCATGGTCACTCCTTTTGATTCATTTATGTATGTGTATTTTATACGTGCACTTCCAGGCTGATGTCAACAGTCATAACACACAAAATGTACATTATCATGGCACGCCACACGTCCACCAAATGGAAAGACGTTTTGCTGTCCTTCCCTTTCTTCCCTTATTTGCCGCATAGTTTTGTAACCGCATGTACATACATACATGCACAGGTACGTATGCAAACATAAAAAGAAGAGGTTAGGAAAAGCGCTAGAAATTTAAAGGAAGGCCATAAAGAAGGCTGCGCTTTGCAAATCGATCACTTCTCTTGCCATCCTCCGGCCTCCCTCCTCCACCCCCCTACCTTGCCCCACCTTACGTACGTACCTTCATATACAAACAACGGCCCATTTAAAAGGGAGAGACATTCTGCTGCCGTACAACATCCAACCTACCATGCATGTCCATGACTACCCCACCAAATAGTGCATGATTTCTTTTGTAGTGTGAATGTGAGTTTCCTCAGTTTTCTTCTTTTTATTCAGCTTCAATAAATTTTGTTTTCTTTATTCAGTTTCAATAAACGTTAGCGCATGATGACACCATCGTTTTGAAATCATGTTCTCCCATCACTATTTTTGAGTTACATTCTGTCTGAAACCTTGTTACCAGGATACCTTTGAATACCTCTAATGATGGAAGACACAGTTGTAATGTAGAGTCGTTGTGGTCAGATCATGTAGCGCATACGGTATGGGGTATGTGGGCTAGTGAGATCCAACAGGTCATCCTATGTGACTTTCCGGTTGATCCAAACAACACTATACTTTCTATGCTCTGAACATAGGCACGCTTTTCTCGTCGCTTGAGAAGGTTTTCAGTCTGTGCCAACCTGGCCTGCTGCATCTGCAGAGCATACATATTACTGTCTTTCTCACGGTTTTCCAGAAGCTGCAGTTTGTATTCTCTTCAACTCCCGTTTCCTTTAAACCTGCTTTGTTGCTAGGATTCATTCTTTCAACTGTAGCCATCTGAATTTAGTGTCCATGTATATCCGAAAAGGGTTTTTCCATGTGATTTCATAGTCTACCAGTTTTGTCCATTTCCCGCAGTAGTTTGGTTTCCAGTCATCTTCATTTATATATTTCGTTACACGGTCTGGATGCTTTCTTGTTCGGAAACATGTTTTTAGAAGGCTAGTGTTACCTCTTGTTGTCATTAATCTCGATGATTTGAAAATGATACTGTTTGGACACGATTCAGATTTTAGATCTGACTTTATCCTGCTGTTGGGTAAATTCTACATTCACAAAAGTAAATTCAGAAATGAATTTCTTCATGTAAATTGCTCATTAAATTATTGAAAGACGGGCATGAAACAGAAAAGTTAATCACTTATGTTAATTTTAACACAGTAAAGTTTAACACTGACTGGCGTAAGTATAAAGAATTAATTGAAAGTAAATGAATGTAAAAACGAAAATACATATTTCATTAAAAGAAATATTAACAGAAAAAAAAAAAAAAAATTCCGAGCCAGTCATGTGTATGTAATTATAACGTCTGCGTATTCATTAAAAATTACTGCTTAATACTCATAAGATACCATCAATATGTAATCTTTTTCTTTGTAGGAATGGCTGGCAGTTATTCACATTCTTCTTTGTGTGTATGTGTGTTTTTCGATTGGTTAAGTGTTGCTCTTTTTATGATTTCCCTTTTGTTCTGTCCCGAGTCTACTTATATTTCCCATTACTTGTTCATGTGTGAAATGTTGAAATTATTTGTATTGAAACTTGAAAAGAAAATAAATGTGTAATAATTTAAAAAAAAAGCTATCTCGATGATTCACTCTTTCTTAGATTCTGTCTTAACAACATCTTTCTTTACCATCGTCCATCCTCTTGTCGACAATTTGTGGCCCATTAAATGCCTTAAGGCTGTGTGCATAACGGACCCGGACCTGGCCGTGTTTTGCACAGCCGTGCGCCGCCCGTCGGGAGAAGAAAAAAAAAAAACAAAAAAAAAACACCCTGCTCCGGTTCATCTCTTTTCCAACTTACTGGCGACGGCCAAAGCCGTGCATAGTGCACCCGGCCCGACCCGTGTGATGAGAGCCGTGATTTTGCCGGTCGTGCAACCGGGTGGGACTCGGCAGTGCTTTGCATGGCCGGGTCCGGGTCCACTATGCACGTAGCCTTACTGTGCGAAATAATCTTTTACTTCTTTCCTCAGTGCAGCGTGGCAACTTTTCCGTTGGGTGCGCAATCGTTCCGCTTCCCTCGTGCTCTCAACAGCGGTGCACAATTTCATGTTCCCCCGGGATAGACTTAGACGCCTCGACTTAGGGGCTACATTAGCTGCCCCGTTTTACGTAAGCGCTACGTTTAACTTAAGCGCTACATTAGCTGCGCTGTTTAACTTAAGCGCTACATTAGCTGCGTTGTTCCACGTAAAGCGCTACATTAGCTGCGCTGTTTAACTTAAGCGCTGCATTAGCTGCGTTGTTCCACGTAAAGCGCTACATTAGCTGCGCTGTTTAACTTAAGCGCTACATTAGCTGCGTTGTTCCACTTAAAGCGCTACATTAGCTGCGCTGTTTAACTTAAGCGCTACATAGCTGCGCTGTTTAATTTAAGCGCTACATTAACTGTACGTCTTCTGTAAACCCGGGCCCAGCGACCACCCAGTAGCATGTACATAGTCCACAGGCATTGTACTGTGCAGTGGCAATTGCTTATATGAACAAGTTATTCATTTTTGTGTGGCGCTCATGTGAATCTGACTGTTTGTTTATTTGTTTGTTTGTTTGCTTATACTTCAAGAAACAAGCCTATGTGCGGTCAGTTAAGCGGAATGGGCTGGCGCATGCATAATGGCCTCGTCTTCTCCGTGTCAGGAGGTGAAGGGTTAAACTAGTATTAATGAATTTCTGTATATCTGTACATATCATGTGTATAATGGTTTTTCTTTCCAGAAGTGAAGGGTTAAACTAGTATCAATGAATTGCTGTATATTTGTACATATTGTAATCATGTATAATGGATTTTCTTGCCAGAAGCCTATGAATGTTTTTCTCAACGACCAGAGGATTTACTTGAACTGCCATTTAAAAAAAAATCAGTCCTTAAAAACATAAAATGAAAATATATAAATCGTCCTGGTAGGAAATATTCTTCCACACTGTCATGAGTACGCCGATGTTTCTGATTGTTTATGTTCAATCCACGGTGCTTTCACTGCTTCAGTTCACGACCGGTCTTATCCACAGTTCGAAGGCATGTCCTTTAACTGGTCAAGAAAACTGCATGGGTTATCGCCAGATCATTCTGTCAAGAAATCAGGGTTGTACCTTCTGTCTGTCACGTTCTGTTAATGTGTCTGTGTATTTGAGTGTGTGTGTGTGTGTGTGTGTGTGTGTGTGTATCTTTTTGTCTCTCTGTCTGTGTGCCTGTGTGTGTGTGTGTTTCTTAATCGCTCGTTCGCTCTCTTCTGCCCATGTCGCCCTCCACTGTTCATCCCCCACCTTTCTCCTTTATATCAAACGTCAGTGACTTTATTTCCATGTTTACAGTAAACAAGTGGGGTATGTTTTGCTCCCATAAGAAAACCTAACACACAGTAACTTTTATTCAAGACTGGCACAGCCTTTTAAACTTGAATAAAGTCAGACAAATACATAGACGAACAATCTAATATGGGGGAAAAAAACAAGTGCAGGCCAACAACTGAACTGTCTTCATAGTAATGACTGGGCAAAGATTTGGACTTAAGGAGGGGGGAGTTTGAAAATGAAGAAACTGGGAACATGAAATTAAGAAAATATGTTACAGATATGAAATCTCTTCACTAGCTGCATAAGGGAACCATCGCAATCCCTTTTGAAAGCAGATATATTTGTATTGCCTGTTCCGAGGCCTTTCGTCCGCTGGGTCGGAACTCATCAGGGAGACACGGCTGGTTGTGTCTGCGCTCCTGGCGTCAAATAGAGACACACCACAGTCCATAATACTGTGGTGTTCTCACCACCAAGGGTGCAAAAAAGAATCCAATAGCACCCCCAAAGCAGCCAGCGAAGAGTAGTAAATGAAACCAAACGAAAGTGTGGGGAGGAAAAAAGTTGCTGAAAAACTAAAGACATTATGCAAATAGTATAAAATGTAGGGGACAATCTTTGAGCCTACGCTTGAGGATCCACCCAAAGATGCAAGGGAGATCAAAAGACAAACACACAGACGGACAGAAACAAATACAAATAACCTCAATTTAATCAAAACAAAATCGGAAATGAAATGAGGCAGGGAACAGTAAACGATAAACAGTAAACAAGTGGGGTATGTTTTGCTCCCATAAGAAAACCTAACACACAGTAACTTTTATTCAAGACTGGCACAGCCTTTTAAACTTGAATAAAGTCAGACAAATACATAGACGAACAATCTAATAGTGGGGGGAAAAAACAAGCACAGGCCAACAACTGAACTGTCTTCATAGTAATGACTGGGCAAAGATTTGGACTTAAGGAGGGGGGAGTTTGAAAATGAAGAAACTGGGAACATGAAATTAAGAAAATATGTTACAGATATGAAAACTCTTCACTAGCTGCATAAGGGAACCATCGCAATCCCTTTTGAAAGCAGATATATTTGTATTGCCTGTTCCGAGGCCTTTCGTCCGCTGGGTCGGAACTCATCAGGGAGACACGGCTGGTTGTGTCTGCGCTCCTGGCGTCAAATAGAGACACACCACAGTCCATAATACTGTGGTGTTCTCACCACCAAGGGTGCAAAAAAGAATCCAATAGCACCCCCAAAGCAGCCAGCGAAGAGTAGTAAATGAAACCAAACGAAAGTGTGGCTCATTTCATTTCCGATTTTGTTTTGATTAAATTGAGGTTATTTGTATTTGTTTCTGTCCGTCTGTGTGTTTGTCTTTTGATCTCCCTTGCATCTTTGGGTGGATCCTCAAGCGTAGGCTCAAAGATTGTCCCCTACATTTTATACTATTTGCATAATGTCTTTAGTTTTTCAGCAACTTTTTTCCTCCCCACACTTTCGTTTGGTTTCATTTACTACTCTTCGCTGGCTGCTTTGGGGGTGCTATTGGATTCTTTTTTGCACCCTTGGTGGTGAGAACACCACAGTATTATGGACTGTGGTGTGTCTCTATTTGACGCCAGGAGCGCAGACACAACCAGCCGTGTCTCCCTGATGAGTTCCGACCCAGCGGACGAAAGGCCTCGGAACAGGCAATACAAATATATCTGCTTTCAAAAGGGATTGCGATGGTTCCCTTATGCAGCTAGTGAAGAGTTTTCATATCTGTAACATATTTTCTTAATTTCATGTTCCCAGTTTTTTCATTTTCAAACTCCCCCCTCCTTAAGTCCAAATCTTTGCCCAGTCATTACTATGAAGACAGTTCAGTTGTTGGCCTGCGCTTGTTTTTTTCCCCCACTATTAGATTGTTCGTCTATGTATTTGTCTGACTTTATTCAAGTTTAAAAAGCTGTGCCAGTCTTGAATAAAAGTTACTGTGTGTTAGGTTTTCTTATGGGAGCAAAACATACCCCACTTGTTTACTGTTTATCGTTTACTGTTCCCTGCCTCATTTCATTTCCGATTCCATATTTACTATAAACCATGTTAGACTGGACATAAAACCGAATTCAATCAGTTCGGAAAAGAGCATCCTCCTGCCCCCACCCCCTCCTCTGAAAAAAAAGGATACGTCTCTGACATGTATTGCTACCTGAAGTTAGACCTAGTCACCCAACAAAAGAAAATGCACGACTCACTCGTAGCTTTCGGCAGCCATCCGACCGTCTTCCTCAGCGATGCTGTTGCTGACTGCGTGAACTCTCGATTCAGATCACGTGATCTTGGGACGTACCCAAGTCACGTGACCGAATCAGTGAAGCGTACACCGGGTGCATAGAGTGAGTAGTGCATTTTCTTTTGTTGGGAGACTAGGTCTAACTTCAGGTAGCAATATGTCTACTCCCCAGCTATTGAAACTT
>CM065719.1:25708457-25713457 GCA_033310375.1 Conus canariensis
TATGTACTATAATCTTATCTGGCCCAGTTTGTTTGAGAGAGAGAGAGAGAGAGAGAGAGAGAGAGAGAGAGAGAGAGAGAGAGAGAGAGAGAGAGAGAGAGAGAGAGAGAGAGAGAAGGTGCTGAAGGGTAAATGTCAACAAAACTGGTCAGTTATTTTACGTCATGTGCCAAATCCACTGATAGCAACCAGCATGCCCGGGCACCTGTTCAGTCCCGGGTTTTTAGTCCTTCCCTCCCACCCCACCCTCCTCTCCCCTTCTTCTTTCGCCTCTCCCCCTTACTCTGCCTTCCCCTGCATCTGCTCATGCTTTTTCCTTAGTCCCCTACACCAAACTAATGGCATCCCATTAGTGCCGCCTACACCAATCAGACATTTTCCTGACTATTTTCGCCCCCGACCCTTTTGCTTCTCCGTATGTTGTGTGCGTAAAATCGCCAGGTCAAACATCACTGAAAAGTTCAGAACTCTATTCGATAGTTCATTTCACATCCACCAGATTTAATGACTTTGTCTATGAACGATTCGGTCAGATGCTCCCCCAACAAAGGTGGAATTTTCACACGCATGCACGCACGCACGCACACAAAACAAACCAAACCAAAACAAAACCAAAACAAACCAAACCAAAACAAACCAAACCAAACCAAAACAAAACAAAACAAATCAAAACAAAACAAAACAAAACAAACCCAAAACAAAGCAAGCAAACAAACAAACAAACAAGTAAACAAACAAAAACCCGGAAAACAACATCGTCATTTTGGGCCAACGCACAAAAACAAGAAACACAATAATGGCTCTTTTCCCCTCACGAAAATAGTTATCATCCACGGGGAAAAGAGCTAAAAATCGGGAAATAGTTATTATCCTAGCATTACAACACTTCCTTGGGAATCACAAATGTTTTTCCTGATGATAACAACTATTGCCCCTGTTTTCCTGATGATAACAACTATTGCCCCCGTTTTCCTGATGATAACAACTATTGCCCCTGTTTTCCTGATGATAACAACTATTGCCCCTGTTTTCCTGATGATAACAACTATTGCCCCTGTTTTCCTGATGATAACAACTATTGCCCCTGTTTTCCTGATGATAACAACTATTGCCCCCGTTTTCCTGATGATAACAACTATTGCCCCTGTTTTCCTGATGATAACAACTATTGCCCCTGTTTTCCTGATGATAACAACTATTGCCCCTGTTTTCCTGATGGTAACAACTATTGCCCCCGTTTTCCTGATGATAACAACTATTGCCCCTGTTTTCCTGATGATAACAACTATTGCCCCTGTTTTCCTGATGATAACAACTATTGCCCCTGTTTTCCTGATGATAACAACTATTGCCCCCGTTTTCCTGATGATAACAACTATTGCCCCTGTTTTCCCTATTTTCCGTGAGGATTACAATTGTTTTCGCAGGGGATCATAACAGTTATCCTTAGGGATAATGATATCCTCAGGGATAATGACAGTTATCCTTCGCGTTAATGACTGTTATCCTTCGTGTTTATCCTTCGGGATAATAACTGTTTATCCTTCGGGATAATGACTATTTATCCTTCGGGATAATGGCTGTTATCCTTCGGGATAATGACTGTTTATCCTTCGGGATAATGACTGTTTATCCTTCGGGATAATGACTGTTATCCTGCGGGATAATGACTGTTTATCCTTCGGGATAATGACTGTTATCCTGCGGGATAATGACTGCTGGTAATGGCTTATCCTTAGGGATGATGACAGTTCTCCTTAGAAATAATGACTCTTTATAATGACTGTTATCATTAGCGATAATTACTGTCGATGATGACTGTTATCCTTAGGGATAACAGCTGTTATCCTTAAGGATAATGACTATTGATAATGACTGTTATCCTTAGGGATAATGAGTGTTATCCTTCGGGATAATGACTGTTATCTTTAGGGATAATGACTGTTATCCTAAGGGATAATATATGTTATCGTTAGGTGAAATAAATGTTATCCTTGTTTTCCTGAGGAGAAGAGGTGTTATGGAGAGGAAAACCTCGTTAACAGAGAAAGCAATTATGATTGCTGTCAACCAGACAAACGACAGTGAGATCGACAACACTGGGAAAATAAGTGTGATCTCAAGATTCACATCTGTTTTGCTATTTTTGGTTGTTTTTCTTCTAGGATAATACCTATTTTCCACATAAAAATAGCGAATACATGTGTAACCCATCGTGATAACACCAGTAGTAACTGGTTTCCTTGAGAAGAAAAACCACTTACAATCCACAAGGGAAAAAGAACAAACGAAAACAATTATTATTATCCACAGGAAAACAGTTGTGATCTTCAGGGATAATGGCTTATCCCTGTTTTCTGAAGATTAATCATTTTCCTGGGAGAACAGCTATCAACAGCTTATGAAGTTAGTATGCTCTCGTAGGTAACAAGGGAGTTGTTCCTGGCAAGGGAGGTAAATATAGGCAGGCATGGAAAGAAGGGAAGGAACTATGGGTGCCACCATACCGTGGCGATGCGCTGTCTCAGGGGAGAGCATTCCAAATTTTTGACATAGGTAAATCTGTTGTGATAGGTTATGCCATCCCATCCCATACTATGCTATACCATACCATACCGTACCATACCATATCATGGCATGCCATGCCATACCATACCATTCCGTACCGTGCCGTGCCGTGCCACGCCAAGCCATACCATACATACCATACCATACATACCATACCATACCATACCATACCACGCCACGCCATACCATACCATACCATACCATACCATACCATACCATACTATACCATACCACGCCACGCCGCGCCATACCATACCACGCCACGCCATACCTACTCCATACCATACCATACCATACCATACCATACCATACCATACCATACCATACCATACCACGCCATGCCATACCATACCATACCATACCAGAGCCATACCATCCATACCAGACCATACTATACCATACCACGCCATGCCATACCATACTATACCCTACCATATCATACCATACCATACCACGCCATACCATACCATACCATACCATATCATACCATACCATACCATACTATACCATACCACACCATACCATACCATACCATACCATACCATACCATACCATACTATACCATCCATACTATACCATACCATACCATACTATACCATACCAAAGATAGTACACTGACTGCTTATATCTATTGTTTAAAAGAAAAAGTACATTACATCTAAATTATTGTTATGAAGATGTTTTGTTGCTGTTTTGAAAAGACCAATAATAAAACCAAACAAACGAAGAAAGAAGAAAGAAAAAAGATGCAAAGCATATAAACGTACTCCCAGTTTATCCTGAATACACGTGAGATATTCCATAAAGAGGAAAAACCGTCTTGGGCTGGTGTAACCGTTAGTAATGGCTATTCTGGTAAACATCGGGCATCATCTGTGACCTATAATGAACATACATACAAATTTTCAGAAAGATCGGCCAAGAACTTTATGAGAATTTCCATAAAGAAGAAAACCATTATAGGCCGTTAGTAACGGCTATAACGGTAAACTTAAACATCGGGCATCATCCGTGTCCCATAATGAACATACCTACAAATTTTCAGAAAGATCGGCCACGTACTTTCTGAGATATTCTATAAAAAAGAAAAACCGTTAGGGGTCGTTATAGCCGTTAATAACGACTATAACGGTAAACTAAAACATCGGGCATCATTAGTGACCCATAATCAACATACCTACAATTTTTTTTAGAAAGATCGGCCAAGTACATTCTGAGACATTCCATAAAAAAGAAAACCCGTTATGGGCCGTTATAGCTGTTTGTAACGGCTACAACGGTAAACTAAAACGTCGGGCATCATCCGTCGCCCATAATGAACATACCTACATATTTTCAGAAAGATCGGCCAAGTACTTTCTGAGATATTCCATAAAGAAGAAAAACTTATGGGCCGTTATAACCATTGGTAACGGCTATAACGGTAAACTAAAACATCGGGCATCATCCGTGACCCATAATGAACATACCTGCTAATTTTCACAAAGATCGGCCAAGTACTTTCTGAGATATTCCATGAAGAAGAAAAACCGTTACAGGCCGTTACAGCCGTTAGTAACGGTCATAACGGTAAACTAAAACATCGGGCATTATTTGTGACCCATAATGAACATACCTACAATTTTTTTTTAGAAAGATCGGCCAAGTACTTTCTGAGATATTCCATAAAGAAGAAAAACCGTTACAGGCTGTTACACCGTTAGTAACGGCTACAACGGGGTAAACTAAAACATCGGGCATCATCCGTGACCCATAATGAACATACCTGCTAATATTCACAAAGATCGGCCAAGTACTTTTGGAGATACTCCATAAAGAAGAAAAACCGTTGCAAGCCGTTACAGCCGTCAGTAACGTCTGTAACGGTAAACTAAAACATCGGGCATTATTTGTGACCCATAATGGACATACCTACAAATTTTCAGAAAGATCGGCCAAGTACTTTCTGAGATATTCCATAAAGAAGAAAAACCGTTACAGGCCGTTACAGCCGTTAGTAACGGCCATAACGGGGTAAACTAAAACATCGGGCATCATCCGTGACCCATAGCGAACATACCTGCTAATATTCACAAAGATCGGCCAAGTACTTTTTGAGATATTCCATAAAGAAGGAAAACCGTTACAGGCCGTTACAGCCGTTAGTAACGGTTATAACGGTAAACTAAAAATCAGGCATCATCCGTGACCCATAATGAACATACCTACAAATTTTCAGACAGATCGGCCAAGTACTTTTTGAGATATTCCATAAAGAAGAAAAACCGTTACAGGCCGTTACAGCCGTTAGTAACGGCTATAACGGTAAACTAAAACATCGGCCATTATTCGTGACCCATAATGACCATACCTGCTCATTTTCACAAAGATTGGCCAGGTACTTTCTGAGATATTCCATGAAGAAGAAAAACCGTTACAAGCCGTTACAGCCG
>CM065719.1:25718457-25720957 GCA_033310375.1 Conus canariensis
GTGTGTGTGTGTGTGTGTGTGTGTGTGTGTGTGTGTGTGTGTGTGTGTGTGTGTGTGTGCGAGTGTGCAGGCGCATGTTTACGCAACGTGTGTGGAAGATTCTCTCTCTCTCTCTCTCTCTCTCTCTCTCTCTCTCTCTCTCTCTCTCTGAGCGCGAGTATGTAAATAATGTGCTGATGTGCGTGTAAGACTGTGTGTGTGTGTGTGTGTGTGTGTGTGTGTGTGTGTGTGTGTGTGTGTGTGTGTGTGTGTGGTGTGCAGGCGTGTGTTTACGTAACGTGTGTGTAAGACTCTCTCTCTCTCTCTCTCTCTCTCTCTCTCTCTACGCCCCCCTCCCCCCCTCTGTCTCTCTCTCTCACTGTGCGCGCGAATGTGTAAGTAATGTGCATGTGAGACTCTGTGTGTGTGTGTGTGTGTGTGTGTGTGTGTGTGTGTGTGTGTGTGTGTGTGTGCGTGCGTGCGTGCGTGCGTGTGTGTGTGTGTGTGTGTGTGTGTGTGTGTGAGCGCAAAGTTCAGGGATTGGATGAGGAGGGGGCGAGGAAAGAGGGAGAAATTTGAATGAGCAGTACTAGGTGTGGACAAGCTTATATCTTTTCGTGTTTCTTTTCTCTCTCTCTCTCTCTCTCTCTCTCTCTCTCTCTCTCTCTCTCTCTCTCTCTCTGTATCGCCCTCTCACTCTCTCTCTGTATACATGTCTTTCTCTCTATCACTCTCTCTCCCTTTCTGTCTCTTTCCTTCTCTCTGCCTCTGTCTCTCTTTGTGTATCTCTGTCTCTCTCTCTGTCTCTCTCTGTCTCTCTCTGTCTGTCTGTCTGTCTTCTCTTCTTGTCCCGTGGGGATACTTGGGGCTCTTCCAGTCCAAATAGCTGCCCCACCTTGTGGAAGTTCTGTGCTAGTAACTTCCTCTTTTCTCTCACTCTCTCTAACTCCCCCTCATGTTGTTTTTCTCCCCCCACTGTCGTCTACTGGGTTTTTCTTCTGTGCCTTTTCTGGGCTATTCTCCTGTCTTTGGTCCAGGAAATCGCTAGACATTGTTTACCATCTGATAGCAGTCAAAGTCAAAACCAGCTTTTCTGTAATGTGGCAATTCAATCCAGCAAACTGTCTACAGTGGTCGCTAGCTGTCTTTTTCCTTTTTTTTTCTTGCAATGTCTCTTTGCCCGTCTTTTTAGAAATGTATTTTGAGTGGAATTTGTATGTTTTTGATTTTTTGTTGTCCCTGTTTTCTGCGATGTGAAAAATCAGGGTGGAATGGCCATGTACTCGTTACGCAGCCTGTCTTTATATGCCGCAAAATGTTAATTGTTTAGCTACAGTTTCATAGATGTATTTTTGTTGTCTTTTTTTGGTATACTTTTTGTTCACTGGTCTTACCTGTTCGTTCATTATGTGACTTTTCTTTCCTGCCTGAGTTGGGACAGGCCTGAAAAAGTAAACAATGAACAAGTAAGGTAACTCTTTCTCCCACGATGGAAGAAAGAGTTACCTTCCTACTTGCTTGTTATTTTACTGTTTACTATTCCCTGCCTCATGTAAGATTTCCTTTCAGTCCTGAAAAGGCTCAGTGTAGACGGTTAGCTACAAAGCGTAAAACTTAGCACATTGGTCTTCTTCTTCTGCTCCCATATTGGGACTTGCACGATGTGACACATAAACCCTTTACGGTAGACTCCATGAAAACTTTGTTCAGAGAGGTCCCACCTGACGTAATCTTTGAATTTCTGAAAGAGATTAACAATTTTCATCTGATCTAATATTTTACGGAAGAAATATTTTTAACGAATTTTCTAGTGCGTTTTTAGAAGGTGTATTTCAAAGAGATGCATGAATGGTGATTTTCTATAATTATTTTTTTGTGGATGACTTGTGAGTTGATTTTAACGTGGTGACAGCCCTGATATGGCCCTTTGCGGTCGGCTGGGCTGGAAGCAACATTACCTCACCTTACTGCTCCTATATTGCCACGAGAAGTTATTTGGGCACCACACTGAAGAATATTTCAAAAAGTTCCTCCCGTCTGGCCATTGTGGGCCAAGGCTTGGGTTTCAGTAAAATGGCTTCCCTCTCCACTCTGAGCCCATAAGTGGTCTCAGTAAAATGGCTTCCCTGTCCACTGTGCAGTATTGTCAGCCCATAAGTGGTCTCAGTAAAATGGCTTCCCTGTCCACTGTGCAGTATTGTCAGCCCATAAGTAGTGTCAGTAAAATGGCTTCCCTGTCCACTGTGCAGTATTGTCAGCCCATAAGTGGTCTCAGTAAAATGGCTTCCCTGTCCACTGTGCAGTATTGTCAGTAAAATGGCTTCCCTCTCCACTCTGCTGTATTGTCAACCCATAAGTGGTCTCAGTAAAATGGCTTCCCTGTCCACTGTGCGGTATTGTCAGCCCATAAGTGGTCTCAGTAAAATGGCTTCCCTATCCACTGTGCAGTATTGTCAGCCCATATGTGGTGTCAGTAAAATGGCTTCCCTGTCCACTGTCCGGTATTGTCAGCCCATATGTG
>CM065719.1:25728457-25730957 GCA_033310375.1 Conus canariensis
TGGGATGCAGGAGGCGCCATTTTATTCCTTGCTGTGCCTTGATGATTGTCCTAATTTCATCGTATGACACCAGGTTGTTGGCCTACTCCTTCTGTGCACCGTCTTTTGCCAGAATGTCCGCCTTTTCGTTGCCTCTGATGCCACAGTGTGCTGGTACCCATTGTATCACCACTTTCTCCACTCTGGCACTCAGGGCAACAAGGGCTGAAGTGAGATGGTTCTGTTCTTTGCAGCGGGAGTTCTTGAGGGTTTGGAGCACGGAGAGAGCGTCAGAGAACACCACCACCTGCCCTGTTGTTCTTGTGGAGTTCTGCAAGACTGTTGTGGCTGCCTCACAGAGGGCTTCTCGCTCAGCTCGGAAGTTGGTGGAGTATTTTCCTGTTGGAATTGCAGTTTCTTCATCTCCGTCTTTGTATCGGAGGAAGATTCCAGCTCCACCATCCCTCGTTGCTTCTGTGGCGGAACAATGTGGAAATGGATATGCGCACGACAACAAGAACTAATTAGTGATTGGCGCTGAAGATGACAACACAAAACAAAATCAAAGAGCAAACATTATCGAGTCGAGACCGAATTATCCCATAAATATAGTTGTAGATTATTGTGCCCACTATGACCCTGTCTCAAGACTTTCCGTCTGATTTCTCTTTTAATTTTCTGAAGGAAATCAATAATTTTCATTTCACCGGAGTGAAATATGGATTGTGGTGAATTCAGTTCAGATTGCTCCTTCGAATCCCACCACTTATTCAAGTTCAGAAGAAATTATTGAGGTAATCTCATATCATGAACTGGCATCGTTTTTGTTAAAAACTTCTGTTACTGCGCTTTTGTGAAAATCAGTTGTGACATATGGTTTCGGTGGTACATTTTGTTAACAATTACGACCGAAACCATGTCACAACTGATCTTCACATAAACGCAGGAACTCAAGACAGGACACACAACAAACATTATCGATTTCTCGAACGCTCTCTCTCGAATTCTTGAATTATTTAACACAATTTATGGTTAAGGCGATTCATTCAGAACAAAACAAATGTGAAAGCTTGGGAAAAAAAATACACGCACACAAATACATACGCATGCACCCCCCCCCTCCCCTGCACACCCCTGCACCCCGCCCCCCAGATACACACACAGACGCACGCACGCACGCACGCACGCACACACAAACATACCACACACACGCACGCACGCACACACGCACACACAAACACACACACACACATACACACACACGCACATGTAAACACGCGCGCACGTACGCACACACGCATGCACACACGAACACAACCGCACTCACGCACACATCTCCCCACCCCCTCCCACATACACGCATGCTCACACATGCACAAACAAACGCGTGCACGCACGCATGCACTCACATACGCACACACATACAAATAATATGGGTCCATGGAAAAAGCTGAAATTTTTGCAGTGAGTGCTAGCACGCATTTTTTACAATTTAAATTTCCATTTAGACGGAAACATCCAGTGTCAAACAGTCATGCATCTGAGTTTCAGAGTCTATGTATACTCTTAACTATTCGAAGCGGTCAACGGTCCATCTGAACACGTCATGTTGGTGTATGATCGGTTCTGGTGATTCGATTCTGAAAGAGACTATAAGCCTCACTGACATGTCGTTTCCATGCAACTACATTAAACACCAAAACAACAACAACAACAACAACAACAACAACAACAACAACAAGCACACATTCACGCACACACATTATCACACACACACACACGCGCACGCACTCGCACGCACGCACGCACACACACACACACACACACACACACACACACACACACACACACACACACACACACACACACACACACACACACACACACACACACACACACATTTTTCCTTTTTGTTTTTCTTGTATGTAGAAGTCCCAAGAGGTCAAAAGGTGTTGCCTCTGTCCACCCATTTATCACTTCCACTCTTTTGGCGATGTGGTATCCAAACATTTTGTTTCCCAACCTGAAACATGTCACTTAGACAAAGCAATGCAATTTCATGGGCATGTTGCCTCACTGGACACCGAAAGAAAAAAAAAAAACAAAAACCAAAGCAACAGAATCAAACATAACATGAAGAACAACAGTCGTGTGGGAAGGAGGAAAGACAAACGGTTTTTTTTTTTTCATCAGCTCCAGAGCACCACCAACAACAAAAAGATACAAGTAAAACGGTTTCATTTTTTGATATAGGAAATGAAAACAAACACAAAATGTAACATATTTAGCAATAGTGGCGTCAAACGCAGAAGAAAAGACAACTTTTTATTTATTAAGAACAATCAACTACAGTAGTAAAAACCTGTAAACACAACATTCTCTCTCTCTCTTTTTTTTTTGTTTAAATCTTCGAAGGTTGATATGCTACTTAAACAATTCGCGTGTTACAGATATTTATAAACATTAAATAATATTAGCACCTGAGCAGTACATTTTTGTTATGAAAACGGAAGATATTTCA
>CM065719.1:25735957-25738457 GCA_033310375.1 Conus canariensis
CTGAACAGTGAAAACAACGTGAAAAACAAAAACAAAACAAACAAAACAAAAAAGGGGGTGGGGGTGGGGGAGGGACGGCGGTGGGCACCCAGCGAGTGTCTCCCCTCGCCCATCCCATCTACCCCCCCCCCCCCCCCCCCCCCCCCCTCAAGAAAAAAAAATTACAGATTTTCATGTTGACCGTTCTCTGCGTGGTACTCTTTTGTGCATTTTTGTTTTTTATATCTGTTGTTTGAAACGTCTGAAGCAGACGTATTTGTCGCAAATGAACTTCTGTTCCGTATTAGTCATGAAAACAAGCGTTACTTGCATCTTGCTTTTTTTTGTTTTACGCATTGGCACTTGGCCTTGTTTGTTACGGTAGCTCAATTGGTACCTATTCTCAAACGTTGCTCTGATTTCTTTGTCTGGGAATTTAATTTTCTTTCTTTCTCGTTTCTTTATTTCTTCCTTCCTTTCTTCCTTCCTTCCTTTATTTCTTTTTTCTTTCTTTCTTTTCTTTCTTTCTTCCTTCCTTTCTTTTTTCTGTCTTCCTTTCTTCCTTCCTTCCTTCCTTTCTTTCTTTCTTCATTTCTTCCTCTCCTCCTTCCTTTCTCTCTTCCTTTATTCCTTTTTCCTTTCTTCCTTCCTTCCTTTACTTTTTCCTTCTTTCCTTCCTTCCTTCCTTCCTTTCTTTATTTATTCCTTTTTTCCTTCCTTCTTTCCTTCCTCCCTTTTTTTCTTTCTTTCTTCCTTACTTTCTTTTTTCCTTTCTTCCTTTCTTCCTCCCTTTCTTTATTTCTTTATTTCTTCCTTTCAATTCTTTCTTTTTCTTTCTTCCTTCTTTTCTTGCTTTCTTTCTTCCTTTCTTTCTTCCTTCCTCTCTTCCTTCCTCCCTTCCTTCCTTTCTTCCTTTCTTTCTTTCCTTCTGTGTCTGTTCATCTGTTTGTGTCTTTTTGCCCCCCCAGACAGTCTAGTAGGGAGAACCATCCAGGGTACGATCCGAAACAGTGACAGTGGCTCCGTGGATTTTGACCAGTCTTGGATCTGTGTGATGTGAGTCAACATGTGGTATGATTGTGATCCAGTGTGTGTGTGTGTGTGTGTGTGTGTGTGTGTGTGTGTGTGTGTGTGAGAGAGAGAGAGAGAGAGAGAGAGAGAGAGAGAGAGAGGAAACGTGTCTATGTGCGCGTACGCACGCGCGCGCGCGCGTGTGTGTGTGTGTGTGTGTGCGCGCGCGCGCAAACAAGTATGCGCGTGTGCATACGTGTGCGTGCGTGTGCATGCATGCGTGTGTGTGTGTGTGTGTGTGTGTGTGTGTGTGTGTGTGTGTGTGTGTGTGTGTGTGTGCGCGTGCGTGCGTGCATGCGTGTTCTCTAGTCTGGATGTGCGCGTTTTTGTGCGTCTCTCTCTCTCTCTCTCTCTCTCTCTCTCTCTCTCTCTCTCTCTCTCTCTCTCTCCTCCTCCTCCTCCTCCTCCTCCTCCTCCTCCTCCTCCTCCTCTTCCTCCTCCTCCTCCTCCTCCCTCCTCCTCTTCCTTTTCCTCCTCCTCCTCCTCCCCCTCGTCACTCTTTCTTTCTATCTCAGTGTTTCTCCTCTCTGTCTTTGTCTTCCTCTGTGTGTGTGTGTGTGTGTGTGTGTGTTGTGTGTGTGTGTGTGTGTGTGTGAGAGTGAGTGTGTGTGTGTGTGTGTGTGTGTGTGTGTCTGTGTGTGTGTGTGTGTGTCTGTGTGTGTGTGTGAGAGAGAGAGTGAGTGTGTGTGTGTGTGTGTGTGTGTGTGTGTGTGTGTGTGTGTGTGTGTGTGTGTGTGTGGTGTGTGTTTTTGCGTGCCTGCCTGCCTGCCGGTCTCTCTCTCTCTCTCTCTCTCTCTCTCTCTCTCTCTCTCTCTCTCTCTCTCTCTCTCTGCCCTCCCCTTCTCCATCTCCCAGCCAGCCCCCTTTACTCTCTTTGTCTCGCCAATATTGTCATAATGACGGTTGAGTGGCTGCCCTGTGGTCTCGGTCTGTGTCTCCACCTACACCGCTGTTGAAGACTACTGTGTGGCCATCACCAAGGGGCCGCCCCTTCCCTGGAAATTCCAAGCAACGGTTACTCATCGCAGACAACGGTTTGTCCATGCTGGCGGCGCCAGCCTTGTCTGGCAGTGCTGCGTGCATTGATGACACGGCAGGCCTGTTTCAGTTCCTGCACTTTATTCTGGGATTGAGTCTGGTTTATTAGACGGTGCAGCCGTGAATTATTCATCCGTCATTTTCGGTTATTCCTGACCAAACGGTTTCTAATCTCCCTCTCTACCACCACTCCACCTTTCTCTATTCTTGCCTGTTTGAAGGATATGCTATCATTGTTGGCTTTCAACTCAAAAGAAAAAGTATTAGATCGTTCCAAAAGGGTAAAACAAATTTCAGGACGAAACACGACGCGTTTCGACCTCTTTGGTCTTCTTCAGGCAAGATAAACAACATTCAGGACAATGAAAACGAAGAACTAACAATCACGTATCTTCTCAAATTGGGCGCAGAA
>CM065719.1:25743457-25748457 GCA_033310375.1 Conus canariensis
GTAAATGCAGACGTGTGGAGAATGTAGCGAATGGAGAATTCACAGCACTTGTGAACTAGGGGTTTGAGAAGCAGCATGGACAAAGGCATGGCCCGAAGGGGAATCCTTTGTTTCCATTCCTATATAAAGTGAGGGAGAACAACGAGAAGGAGGAACACCAGGAGAGAGAGGGAGAGAGAGAGAGAAGGCAGAGGAGAGAGAGAGAGGGAAGAGAGAAGGGTGGGCAGGACAGAGAACGGGTCGAGAGAAACGTGGTCTGGGAGATAGAAGAGACAGCAAAGTCTTAGGGAAAGACCAGCTGGAAGAGAAGAAAACTAAGTTTGAAGCCCAGAGGTGGGTGAAGACAGACAAACTGAATTTGAACCCAGAGGTGGGTGAAAGAGACGAAGAAGAAGAGTTCTACGTCGAGATCCCAGAGACGACCACGAAGACCCAGTCCTGAAACCTGGAGCCAGTCAACCAAGGGCCTCACCATCAAGCAGTGCTGAAGAAGACGTGAAGAGACTTTTCAAGAACTGTGGTGTGGTGTGAAAGCGTGGTTGTGTGTGTGAAAACCTGGCCAGGTAAGAAGTCATTTTTATTATAACCCGGGATTAGGAAGTATTGATCTTTTATGTGTTGATTTGTTCATTTTGTGTAATTGGATTTTTCATGTTTGATTATAGTAGCATAGAAATTGGGTTTCTTGTGCTGAGTCGTGTTAGGAGAGAAACGAATGCGTGACATCCCATTCCCAGAGAGAGGTGAATGTTTGGTGGGCGCATGAGTGTGCATATGCGTGTATGAGTGCAAAGATAACCTTGGTGTGTTAAACCTGACTAATAATACATCAACTTAGTGCACTTAAGCAATACCATCACGATTTCCCCCGTCCTGGACAAAGTGGCGAGCCTGCCAGGATTGCATGGCCCAAATTAGTCTCAGGCGGGAAACAAAGTGAGTACTAGAGTAGTACTGGGTCGAAGCGTCCACTAAAGGCCATTTTAATTAGCTCTTCTAATTATTTCCTTTAGTTCTTTGAGTGTTGAGTATTGACTTGTGTGTAGGGTGGTTGTATTAATCAAAGGTCGTTCAGGGAAACGAAGAACGAGGTTCTAGTCTTAACTCTCACAGAAGCTGTGGTTTAAGATTAAGGCTCCTTTGTGTTGGGAACACTACCACTGGTTGGTGTACTCGTAACGTTTAGTAGATAAACTGTGTATTAACTTTTTCCGGGTCTATAAGAGTAACTGTTTTAGTGGTGCTGAAACATATTGAAAAAGAAATGGCTGAAGAAAGTTTTACCCCCATAGAAAAACTAGTAAGTTTGGGGAAAGAAATGGGATATACAGGAGATGAACTGCGTAAGTTCATAGAAACTCAGCAAAAGACTGAGAGAGATGAAAGGGCTGAAAGAAGGAAATTTGAAAAGGAACAGCTAGCAGCTGTCAAAAGAAATCTAGAGGCAGAAACCGCTGCGTCAAAGGCTAAAGCAGATGCAGAGTGTATAGCGGCCAAAGCAAGGGCAGATGCAGAGAGTGCGGCTGCCAGAGCGAGAGCAGAAGCGGAATCAGAGATTTTAGCCAAACAAATTGAGTTGGAAAGAATAAAATCTGAAAATCGTAGTGAAATAGACACCAGTTCTGAGTCAGTAGGCCGCAGACTAAGTTGCGCACCTAGACTTAAACTCCCACTGTTCAGAGAAGAAACTGATTCGATCGATGCCTATATCAGTCGGTTTGAATCGGTTGCCGAGCACGAGGGCTGGCCCGAAGATGACTGGGCAATAAACCTGTCTGCCTTGTTGACAGGTCGTGCGTTACACACTGTGTCCACCTTACCCAAAGGTGATCAGAGGGATTTTGACAAGGTGAAACAAGCAGTACTAAAGGCATATGATTTGACTGAAGAAGGTTTTAGGCGTAAGTTTCGCGAGGCGAGAATCGAACAGGGTGAGACATACACACAGTTCGGAGTTAGACTAGATCACTATTTCAACAAGTGGGTAGAACTTAGTGGAGTAGACGTTGATTTTGAAGGCCTCAAGACACTGGTGATGAAGGAACAGATACTTGATGGTTGTGGAACGGGCCTCACAATCCACATTAAGGAAAAAGGTGCAACCACAATAGCTGAGGTACTTCAGACGGCTGAGACTTACCGTGAAGCGAGGCGTGATTTGCCTGAACAAGAGGAAAGCCCGGAAGCATATTCAGAGGATAGCAGGCTAGCACATGACTCACACGATGAGTCAGCAGTACACACCCGTAGGCCCACGGCGTCACGTGAGCAAACAAGAGTGAAGGCCCACGTGGATAAGGCCGTAGATAGACGTACCTGCTTCTTGTGCGATAAGACAGGACACTTGGCTAGAGACTGCCGATTTAGACCTCAGAAAGCTGCAGCAATGAGGGTCAGGCCAAGTGAAAGGCAGGCAGCAAAAGATGAAAAAGATGACAGTGTTATTTTGTCTGGACTGTGCTGTGTGTTCACAGATTCAGGCGATAACATGGATGTGCACAAAGGCAGAGTGGGGGACAATGTGGTTAATGTCATTAGAGACTCTGGGTGCACTGGCGTAATGGTGAAGGAGTCCCTGGTTAAGAAGGGACAATTCACAGGTAAAACACAGAGGTGTAGACAAATAGATGGAACAGTGGCAGAATTCAAAACGGCCCTGGTGGTTATTGATACACCATTCTATAGTGGAGTCATACAGGCTTTGGCTGTTCCAAAGCCGCCGTATGATCTGGTAATTGGAAACATTCCAGGAGCACGTGGGTATGGAGACCCAGACCGTGATTTCTGTGTTGAATCAGGGAAAAGATTTCTGGGGAGAGAAAGGCCCCAGGCAGTCACACACTCCAGAAAGCATTGGAGCGTGTCCGGTGAGACTAACCCCACTCACTTACGGGAGGAACAAAAGGGCGATTACTCTCTTAGTAAACTGTTTGGTTTCGCTCACACAAGGCAGAAGAAACGTGTTAAGGAGGGTACCATCGGTTTTGAGATAAAGGATGGGGTATTGTACCGAACTTTCACTCACATGAGTTCGGGGAAAACGAAGAAGCAGGTTGTCGTTCCTAGGCAGCGCAGAAAGGCGGTGATGTCCGAAAGACATGTGACGTCAGCCTCGGGCCATCTCGGTAGGAAGGCCACACAAAAGGTTGTGACGCGGGAGTACTACTGGCCCGGTATCCTAGGCGATATCAGGCGCTTCTGCAGACAGTGCAACACGTGTCGCGGTGTTTGGCATGGTGTGTTAGGGAGCGAAGAAAGTGTGACGGGGCCGTAGACCAAATTAAAATGGTCGGGCGAAAAGTCAGGTATTGGGTGCGTGTGTCTTTTGCAGTGTCGTGTATGCGTGATGTGGCTGGTTGCGAGCCACGTGTATGAAGAGAAAGGGAGAGAATTTCCGTAGAAACATAATGTTTATCATTATATGGCCACACGACTTAGAGCTGGTGGAAATTTCAGACTGTGTTGATATTTGCTTGGTTAGTGTGTATGGTATTGATTTTTCTCTAATTTGTGATGCAAGATAAATCTTGCGTCCGTTCTCTGGTGTAAGTAGGCTTATTAGAGGCCTAGAATAGCATTGGTTTAAATGAGAGAATTGTGAGAGTTTCAGCTCCTTGAAGGTGTTTTAGTCAATGCAGGGCATTGTCTTGAAGTGGGGGGAATTTGTCAAGTGCGTGAAACCTCTCACAAAAGGCATTAAACGCTTAGAGGCAAAAGGGACGTTGTACGTAGTATACAAATAGGTAATAGAACCATTAACAAGTGTGCCGTACCCATCGCACACGGTCGAACCGTGTCAAGGAGGACGAAGCGGTCAGGTGACAGATGGCACCTAAGGTAGTAAGGAGTTCGGACCTGCCCGACAGCGAAAGGGGAGAGGAACATAACCACTAGGACCTCGGTGCACCAAGTGAGCGCTAAATACTCAGTTAGCTGAGGTTCTTTTGTAAACAGTCAGTGAAGAGCAGGAGTCTTGGACTCGTTCGGATGGTATTGCCGTGGGTCACTGGGTTGGTTCTATTGTCAGGCTGGTTGAACGCGCGTGGATGTTGTTATCGTAGCCCTCTTTAAGATAATTACTGTGTTAAAGTGGCCTCCGAAGTCGGCGGGAATTTTCGATGTCCATCTGGTGCCAAGTGTTTGTTTGCTAATCAATCAGGTAGGGATGTGTGTAAATGCAGACGTGTGGAGAATGTAGCGAATGGAGAATTCACAGCACTTGTGAACTAGGGGTTTGAGAAGCAGCATGGACAAAGGCATGGCCCGAAGGGGAATCCTTTGTTTCCATTCCTATATAAAGTGAGGGAGAACAACGAGAAGGGAGGAACACCAGGAGAGAGAGGGAGAGAGAGAGAGAAGGCAGAGGAGAGAGAGAGAGGGAAGAGAGAAGGGTGGGCAGGACAGAGAACGGGTCGAGAGAAACGTGGTCTGGGAGATAGAAGAGACAGCAAAGTCTTAGGGAAAGACCAGCTGGAAGAGAAGAAAACTAAGTTTGAAGCCCAGAGGTGGGTGAAGACAGACAAACTGAATTTGAACCCAGAGGTGGGTGAAAGAGACGAAGAAGAAGAGTTCTACGTCGAGATCCCAGAGACGACCACGAAGACCCAGTCCTGAAACCTGGAGCCAGTCAACCAAGGGCCTCACCATCAAGCAGTGCTGAAGAAGACGTGAAGAGACTTTTCAAGAACTGTGGTGTGGTGTGAAAGCGTGGTTGTGTGTGTGAAAACCTGGCCAGGTAAGAAGTCATTTTTATTATAACCCGGGATTAGGAAGTATTGATCTTTTATGTGTTGATTTGTTCATTTTGTGTAATTGGATTTTTCATGTTTGATTATAGTAGCATAGAAATTGGGTTTCTTGTGCTGAGTCGTGTTAGGAGAGAAACGAATGCGTGACATCCCATTCCCAGAGAGAGGTGAATGTTTGGTGGGCGCATGAGTGTGCATATGCGTGTATGAGTGCAAAGATAACCTTGGTGTGTTAAACCTGACTAATAATAC
>CM065719.1:25758457-25763457 GCA_033310375.1 Conus canariensis
TCCTTGTGTTGTACTGTGTGCTGTGTGGTATTGCTGTACATTGTCGCTGTGTCTTGTGTTGTACTGTGTGCTGTGTGGTATTGCTGTACACTGTCGCTGTGTTTGTGTTGTACTGTGTGCTGTGTGTATTGCTGTACATTGTCGCTGTGCCTTGTGTTGTACTGTGTGCTGTGCGTATTGCTGTACATTGTCGCTGTGTGTTGTGTTGTACTGTGTGCTGTGTGGTATTGCTGTACATTGTCGCTGTGTTTGTGTTGTACTGTGTGCTGTGTGGTATTGCTGTACATTGTCACTGTGCCTTGTGTTGTACTGTGTGCTGTGTGGTATTGTGTGCATTGTCGCTGTGTCTTGTGTTGTACTGTGTGCTGTGTGGTATTGCTGTGCATTGTCGCTGTGTGTTGTGTTGTACTGTGTGCTGTGTGGTATTGCTGTACATTGTCGCTGTGTGTTGTGTTGTACTGTGTGCTGTGTGGTATTGCTGTCATTGTCGCTGTGTCTTGTGTTGTACTGTGCTGTGTGGTATTGCTGTACATTGTCGCTGTGTGTTGTGTTGTACTGTGGCTGTGTGGTATTGCTGTACACTGTCGCTGTGTCTTGTGTTGTACTGTGTGCTGTGTGGTATTGCTGTACATTGTCGCTGTGTGTTGTGTTGTACTGTGTGCTGTGTGGTATTGCTGTACATTGTCGCTGTGTCTTGTGTTGTACTGTGCTGTGTGGTGTTGCTGTACATTGTCGCTGTGTGTTGTGTTGTACTGTGTGCTGTGTGGCATTGCTGTACATTGTCGTGTGTGTTGTGTTGTAGTGTTGTACTGTGTGCTGTGTGGTATTGCTGTACATTGTCGCTGTGTGTTGTGTTGTACTGTGTGCTGTGTGGTATTGCTGTACATTGTCGCTGTGTGTTGTGTTGTACTGTGTGCTGTGTGGTATTGCTGTACAATGTCGCTCGTGTTTGTGTTGTACTGTGCTGTGGTCTGTCATGCTGTGTGGTATTGCTGTACATTGTCGCTGCGTCTTGTGTTGTACTGTGCCGTATTGCCATCAAATTGGATCGTACTTTCCTGTATTGTGTGGTTATTACACTGTAGTGTGTTGTGCTATATCACTTTTTTTTCTCTCCAGACATTGCATTGTATTGTACAGTACTGTGATACACATGAAGTAAACACAGTTCTGCAGTGCAGTCATGTTCCTGTTTTATGTTGTGTGATTTCACAATCACAACAGATGTCTTTGTGTGAAATACAAACTAATCTCACTCCCAGTGAGGAGTATATAGCCATGGAACGACGCCGCATACTTTTTTTTTTTGATATATATATATATATTACTGATGTTTATCTGTCTACATTTTTTTCTTTACCACAAGTGTAAAGGGACATAAACAAGCAAGCATTCCTGTCGACACTTGCTATCTGAAAGTTGCGGCCCTTTGCATACAGAACAGCCTATTACGTTCAGTAAGCTCAATTTGTTTTCAAGAAAGCTGAAACCGCCGTAAATTCTGGGACTAGTTGAACTGAAAATATGGAAAATATGAACAATTTGTTCTTGTACTTGGCAGCCTAATGCACGTACTGATATACGCACACCGAACACCTCTTTGAAATAAAACTGTCGTGCATTTCTCTTCCGCTCGAGTTGTGTGTACGTGAAGTTCAGATTCCATTATCGCTTGAATTTCACTTTCAACTGCCGCCACGGTAAACGCCGCCATATTGTCAAATAGATTTCACAGCATGCTTCGGCTTGCTTCAGAATTGACACGGGGAAACATATCGAAGGAGTTATCTGAAAATGAGATAGCGAGGGTCGGTCGCAGAAACTGCTCTTTCATGCTTACGTTCCTGTAACTGTGCATGTCTTTCAGAACTTTGATAAAGTCAGTTCTCTCGTTGTGATGTCTTTGATTATTGCGGTAAGTGCATGTCGTACACAAACTTTCGGCATTACGTCTCGTTTCATCATCTAATCAAGAAGCTTCACGGAGAGCAGGACACCAGAAGTCCTTCGGAGAAGTTTCTGTCGACGAAGTGTTTCAGCCCTGAACTCTAAGGGCACCAGGCCGCATTAAAGTGTCCTGGATGCCATTCTGCAATCGCAGTCTAGTTAAATGGAGGGAAAAGTGTCAGACAGGGCTTGCTTCTTGGATCAAACGCAGATGCATTACCCATTTAAATAAGCGTCCACTTCTGCGCTGAGTAGGGATGTGTTGATGATTGTCTATTTTTTTTTTTATATATAAATCAGACGTTGATCAGCGTCCTGTATTAGTAGGGTAGGAAGAGATGGTGTGTGTGTGTGTGTGTGTGTGTGTGTGTGTGTCGTGTCGTGCGTGGTGTGTGGGTGCGTGCGTGCGTGCGTGCTGGTGCGTGCGTGCGTGCGTGGTGTGTGTGTGTGTGTGTGTGTGTGTGTGTGTGTGTGTGTGTGTGTGATTGAGGGACATTGTGTATATGTAGCTGACTGATTTAGTGTCGTGTTAGTGTTGCGCCGTCATCTGTTTTGTTTTGGTTTTCTTGTTTCTCTGTTAGACGATCACAAATGGCTTGGTTTTGTAAAATAGAAAGAAACACACACATACAACCCCCCCCCCCCCCCACACACACACACACATACGCGCACACACACACATTTTATTTCTAGTGGAGATCTCGCATAGAGATACACATGCCCATGTAAGTAATACACGTACAAATACAGAGAGGAGAAGAGAGAGAGAGAGAGAGAGAGAGAGAGAGAGAGAGAGAGAGAGAGAGAGTGAGAGAGAAGTAGACAGACAGACAGACAGACAGTCAGACAGACAGTCGAGAGAACTGACAACATCGTTCACTACTTCTCCCTTCCACGTCCCCCCCCCCCATGCCCTTACCCAACATTCACCCTCCGTTCCTCTTCCTGGAGAAGAAGGAACAGACTGCGATCACTTAATGTAATCAAAAAGAGCGACAAAAAAAGCATTCACAGCTGTCTAACCACAACGTGCTTCCAGTCATCTACAGCATCAGCCAAGACTTCGGGCTGAACTTCTATGCCATGTTCGCCTGCGTGGGTCTGTGGAACTCCTTCTTCCTGCTCCTCTACTCCCTCTTTGACGTCAGCAAGCTCATGAAGTGGTCCTCCAGGTGAGTGCCCCGTGTCGTTACAAAGGGGAGTTGAAGAGGCATCTCGGCTGTTTTTCTTTTTAAGTGGTCTCGTGGTGGCGTCTAATGCTGTATTTCCCCCCCTCCCTCCCCCCCCCCCCTCTCTCTCTCTCTCTCTCTCTCTCTCTCTCTCTCTCTTTCTCTCTCTCTGTCCGTCCGTCCGTCTGTCTGTCCGTCTCTCTGTCTGTCTGTCTGTCTCTCTCTGTCTCTGTCTCGCCCGCTCTCTCTCTAATTCTCCTTCTCCTACCCTCCTTTTCCTTCTATCCCAGTCTCTCTCTCTCTCTCTCTCTCTCTCTCTCTCTCTCTCTCTCTCTCTCTCTCTCTCTCTCTCTCTCCTCTCGCCACTTCAAGGTTCCGTTGATAATTCATTCTCAGTCTAATGCAATCCTACTAATGAACAGACAATAAACAGATCACTCAACCGACCAACAACCGACTAACCAACCAGATCTGACGTATTTTCCGACTATCCAACCAGATCTGACGTATTTTCCGACTAACCAACCAGATCTGACGTATTTTCCGACTAACCAACCAGATCTGACGTATTTTCCGACTAACCAACCAGATCTGACGTATTTTCAGATCCACAGAAGAGATCTTCTCCCTGTTCATCACTTTCGCCTTCTCTGCAGATGCTGTCAAGGACACCATAGCCAGTGAGTACAGTGAGGACGATGATGTCACCAGACTGTTAAAAATACCTCAGGAACCTGTCATAATGGCTAGCTGCAACGTTCGTGATAGCTGAATGAAATCTCTTCTTTTCACTTAATACCTTTTTGTATTTAGCAAACATTTACGGTACTGTTTCATTCTTCTTATGAAAAGAAGGGGTTTCCCCTAGAAGCATCTCAAGCTAGTATACTCATGTAAGAAGTGATACTTGGGATATAAGAACATTTCCGAAGAAGCATGTTTAACTTTTTTTTGTTACATTTTTTCATAATTGTTTTTTGCGGAATGTTCTTCAGCACATCAAATCACTGTGTATCATATCAGTTCACGTGGTGTATTAGAATAGGCTGAATTCGTTATCTTTATCACGTAACGTCAATGAATAATGGGGTTTTTGTTTTCAGTTTTGACAAATGCGTGTGATTTCGGTGTATATTGTAAATAGAATGAAATTTCTGTTCCATTGAGAACATCACATCGTTGATGAGCGGCAAATGTATTGCTCTCCAGTGGGTTGGTTTTTGTTTTGTTATAACACCTTTTTTGCCCTGTTTGTTTTGGTTTCTCCTTGTGTACTAGAAACCCTGTAAACTAATTTCTCCATTCATAATGTTAAATTTTGTCTGTTGTCTGACAACTACATAATCGAAAAAAAAATTGACGACAGGATATAACACTGTCTCTTCTACAATGCTATGTGGCTTTTCCTTTTTTTCTTTTCTTTTTTTTCTCTTGCATTCAATTTTTTAAATAACGATTTCACGATTTTTTGAACGATCTTTAAAAAAAAAAAAAAGTATGCAGAATAGCTTGGCTCACTCCGGACGACCTAACTTTTTATTCGCCGTAGGGATATCAATATCTGAATTAAAGTATCACAAATTGTGCATGTTTAGAAATTATCTTCTTTTTTTTTTCGCAACAGAAGTGACCTTCCCTTTTCGTTTTACGTGGTTACAGCCTTGTTTACATACAGATAGTTTGGATGGATGCTCATACAGTCTTTTTGGTCTGTCTGTTGTGAAAGCGTATGCAGGATGGTTGCAGGCATTGTTTCTTTTAACGTTTGTAAGCGTGTTCCTTAATAATGTTTTTGTTCCTTTGGATTTCAACTGCAATGTCATCTGTTGACGTTTTAGATTCTGGAATGAGATTCTTCATTGTCGACCACGGTGCCATGAATAA
>CM065719.1:25773457-25785957 GCA_033310375.1 Conus canariensis
TTATATCCTAGAAGATGGATTATGGCTGCTCTAATGGTGGGAATATAAACTTTCGCATACGAAGAAATCTCACCCGTGGTAAACACGCAGAATTCTAACGGAGGTTTGAAGAGAGAATGAACGAACGGATGTTTTTAGTGATGAAAAACGAAAAGAATAAGCACCAGGTTTTGTTTGTTTGTTTTACATAGGGTCCTTAGTATTACAAATAAAATACAAAATGCACATAGCAAATTTTCACATGACTGTATATTTTTGCAAAAACATGCGACAGAAAATAATCAATTCAATAAAACAATTGCATACACAAACCAAATTGAGAGAGAAGAGAGAGAGAGAGAGAGAGAGAGAGAGAGAGAGAGGACAGACAGACAGACAGACAGACAGACAGACAGACAGACAGAATATCTGAGTTTTGTGACGATGCTGTGACTGATATTTTCCGCAGAGATTGGACTTGTATCTTCATGATGAAGCGAGCTGTCTTCCAGGTGTTCTAAAATCTGTAGCTCAGACCGACTGGACTTCAAACCTGAAGTTTAATACTGTATATTGTACCCAACTTCAGATCCCCACGTTAGTCAAGAAAATCGCTTTTGAGATAGTCAGTAGTTAAGATACGGCTTATGTGGAAAATGTTGTGTTTAAGATATCGCTGAAGTTAAGACCCCTCCTTTTATGAAACAGTTTATTTAAGATACCGTAACTGAGATTTCTGTTGTAATCAAGAAAGCAGTATCTAAAATAACATTGTTTAGTATAGACCTCTGGTTCTCTGCATATTGCAATAAAATTTGGACCTCTAGATTGTAAAGAATACTGTACCTCAGACCGTGTTTAAGTTTATACCACGTATCTTTGTGCAGATAATTGCTTGACTCTCATCCGTATATGAATGTTGACTTGTAATCATATTTTGTGCGTGGGTCTTTTGGAGAATGGTGTGGTTGTTACAGCGTGGTGCACGTGCGGGAAACGCGTCTGACGGGTATAGTGTCCCACGTGATGATCGGCCTGTCCATGTTCATGCTCCCCCAACCCTTGTCCTACATCCCCCGTGCTGTCCTCAATGGACTCTTCCTGTACGTGGCCATCACGGCTCTGTACGGCAACCAGTTCTTCGAGCGGGTGTTACTGCTCATTACTGAACAGGTAGGATGGGTTGGATTTGTTTGTTGGAGGTGGGTGAGGGTCAAGTGGGTCTGTTTTGCAATGCTGAGTGGGCCGCACACCACAATTAGATTTTGCACCAAATAATAATCCATGTAAGCATTTTGACGCGAAGCACAAATCTGAACAACAGACTGGTAGTAAACTGGTGATAAATCAAATTAACACTCCCAACCAATCGTTTCACTCATTTTGGGGATTTTTATGGATGACATCATTCATAATTTAGAAATGCATAATCTACCCCTTACCTGACGCAACATTTTAGGCCTTCGCAGTCGCCTGTGCCACTATCTTTGCGCCATGTGTTCTCCCATGAACAGCCCCATTCCTTTCATTTTCATCTGTCTGCTTCGAATCGCCTGGCATGTACACTGATGGGCACATGAAAGAAACGAAGGGGAATCAACTTTCAGACACAAGAAGAATTCTGAAAACAATCTCACTTCGCCTCTCTGTAGATATTCGACTCCTTAAACAAGGCCTTGGCCTGAATGTTTGGTGAGCAACCAGCATGTATCAAGAGGGGAGAGGATAAAAAATCATCGTCTTTCGCTGGTCAGTATTTGGTCGCGCATATTGAAGGTATTGACCACCTCCTGTCCATGACAGGCTTTCAGCCCGCCTTCTGTCTGTTCGCCACACGTTCGCTGCTGGCAGTGCCAAACCGTCAGGTTTCAAGCACACACACACACACACACACACACGGTGATTGGTGTGTAGGTTAAAAAAAACAAAACAAAACTACGTTCAGGCAATGGATCAACCTCGCTGAGCAGGGAACAAGAAGAAGCTGGCATACATAGTTACTTGAAAGGGCAGCCCAGCGAGTTGAACGAATCCCTCGAGGTGCTTGAGCAAGCAAGGCGAGATACTCATTCTCTCACCTCTTGATGCATGTACAGAGTTAGTCCGTATGTCACACTGTTGTTACAAAACAACGTCTCGTACCAAAATCAGCGTATAGCTTAGTGTTTTCTGTGCTTCCCGGCTGAAATGCTTTGATAAGAATCGCTTTTCAAAGTATTTTGCACGTGCTCTAATCTCATACGTTCCATTTTTGAGAAACTCGAGGATTCGACCACAGATGTACAGAGGTGGGAGGGTGGAGTTGGGTGGGGTGGGAGGCATGGATGGGGGGTGGGGGGATCGGGAGGGAGGGGTTAGAGGTAGAAGCATCTTGCCTTGCTTTCCTGGTGTTGATTTCTGTCAGAATCTCCGTTCACTCGTGCAGCTCACTAGCCTCTTTCGGGCACCACAGTCACTGTAGGCCTGGAGAAAACTGTTCAGTTAGCTAGGCTGCCTTTCTCGAGGAGCCACGAATGAAAGTTTCTTGTTGTTCGCTGTTCAGCGAGATCGGCCCTTCACCTGCACGTTGCCTTTGGTCACGCACGAACCAAAGTGTGTACGCTTCAAGCCAGACCATGTTCACACCGTCAGTGGTGAACACCCAGCCGGTTCGTAGACACGAGGCAGACAGAGCCAATAAGATCAACAGGAAGCGATGAATGCCTATGCTATGCAGAGTGGACCTCGAACAAGCGAAATGCAAAGATACTGATGCCCCCTTCTCCTATATATCAATGAATTTGACAGTATGCATCAGTGAGCGCCGCTGGCGGTAGAGACGGGAGTATGCTTTGTGCGTTCTGAGGTAAGAGTTGCTTGCAGCGATGGTTCACAGTGTTTTTCATTGACTGTGGAGCGCTTTGTTTGTTGACAGAGAAACAGTATGGAACACAAGCCACATTTGCGATCTTCTTGCAATTGATTTTTGACAACCACAATCAATATGTGTATCTTAAGAGGCATACGTATTGATCAATAGATCGATGAACTTATTTATTTATTCATATAAATATCTCTTTAACTATCAGTCTACCTGTCTATCTATCTATCTTATTATCTATCTATCCATCCATCCATCTATCTATATATCTATCTATCTGTGTGTATTTATCAATAAACTGATTGTTTCTTTATGTATTCATTTATTCATTTAGTTATCTATTCGACTATTTGTGTGTGTGTGTGTGTGTGTGTGTGTGTGTGTGTGTGTGTGTGTGTGTGTGTGTGAATAGATTGATTGTCTATTTGTGCCTTCGCTTATTCATGTATCTATCTCTATAACTAATTCCAGGCAGCGTACCCTCCCAACCACTACATCCGGCGAGTGCCTCAGCGGAAGATGCACACGTTCACCTTCATCCAGCTGGCCCAGCTGCTGGTGCTGTGTGTCTTCGGCTTCAGCCCCATCCCCTACATGAAGATGATCTTCCCGCTCCTCCTCATGTTCCTCATGCCCATCAGGTCGGTCTGGCTGGCCATTGGCCGCTTGCTTCCTGCGGGGCAGTGCACAGAGTCCCCTCCCATCCCCCCTTCCATCTTCTCGAAGTTCGTTGCCACTAACTTCCTCTTTTCCGTCACTGTCTTGACCCTGTCTTTTTGTCTTTCTGTGGTGTGTGTGTGTGTGTGTGTGTGTGTGTGTATGTGTGTGTGTGTGTGTGTGTGTTGAATTTGGTCTTTGTGTAAAGTCCTCTACTGTTTTCCTGCCTCAGTGGGCCCTTTCCTTCGTGCTTGTTCTGGAAACTCTTTGTTGTTGTTGTTGTTGTTTTTGTTGTTGCAGTTTATGACAACATGTCAGCATTTTTGTTGTACTCTGTTGACTAGATTTGGGACAATACCACAAGATTCGAACATACGGTAATGAAAAGGATAAATATGGTTACAGTAGCTAATGACCGAATGATATTAAATCTGATTTTTTTTTGCTGTTCTTCCAGACACAAACTGGTGCCTAAGGTCATCGACCAGAAGTTCCTCCGAGCCTTGGATGGTCACTGAACCGAAGGCAGCTAACTGTCCAATCAACGACTCATCCTGCCAGAAACGAGTCTGAAGGGTGTGGCCTGTCACGTGGCCTGCTGAGACTGCTTGATGCACAGAGAGGGGGTGGAAGACAGAAGAAGGAAGGGAAAAGGGAAGAACAGAAGAATGAACGAAAGAAGGAAGGGAAAAAGAAAGAAGATAAGAAGGAACGAGAGAAATAAAAGGGGCAAGGAAAAACAGGAACGAAAGAAAGAAGGATAGGAAAGGAGAAAAGGAGGAAACAGTGTGTGTGTGTGTGTGTGTGTGTGTGTGTGTGTGTGTGTGTGTGTGTGTGTGTGTGTCTGTGTGTGTGTGTCTGTTGGTGAGTGTGTGTCGGTGAGTGTGTGTGTGTATGTGTGTGTGTGTGTGTGTGTGTGTGTGTGTGTGTGTGGTGTTGGTGAGTGTGTGTCGGTGAGTGTGTGTGTGTATGTGTGTGTGTGTGTGTGTGTGTGTGTGTGTGTGTGTGTGCGCGTGTGTGTGTGTTGTCGGTGAGTGTATGTGTGTGTGTGTGTGTGTGTGTGTGTGTCGGTGAGTGTGTGTGTGTGTGTGTGTGTGTGTGTGTGAGAGAGAGAGAGAGAGAGAGAGAGAGAGAGAGAGAGGAGGGGAAGGATGCCAAGTCACATTCTTGTTTATCATAGGCTGTCATCTCCCCAATGACCAAAACGAATCAAAGCTAACAGGTTCACACACCACATAAACGCTGGGACATTCCAGGGTGCTGAAAATGCAAAAGTTCGGTTACACCGTCATTAGTGGCCTGCGCTGTTGTGAAAATGAGTCCCTGGTGAATGACGTTTGTACAATATTCATTACATATTTCAATCTTTCTTTACCACGTTTTGATTTGTTACTATATCAAGTTAATAACCTTGTGACACCATACCGCTTCGTACATGTATTAACCGCTGGCACCGCTGGCATGAGACAACGGTGGATCTTTTTGAATGTTAGACTTTGTAGACAGGTTGGAGCAACCTGAATAGAAATTTGTTGTCCATTAAATCAACTTATATCCCCCCCCTTCCTCCCTTTCCATCCCCCCTTTCTGCCACTTCCTTATCGCATTCCACCATCCCCTCTTCCTCTTCTCCTAGTTCCTGCCTCTGCCTCCCCTCATCTCAGACTTGTAAGAACCTTTTTGCAACAACTAAAAGTACGATTCAAGCAAATCGGAGGGCGGCGTGGGGTGGGGGTGGGGGTGTTTCTCTATTTTGTCTTACCCTCTTCTTCCTTCCATTTTATCCAAAGACAGTCATATCTCTTCCCCACAGTAATGCCAGGGTTTGAGTTTATGTCTAGGCGTATGTTATTGTGAACATTACTGTTTCACAAGCATCATGACAGGGACGGATTCTCTACACAATAAGAGCGACCGAAGTCCGCAATTCAGATTAATGTTTTCGTAGAATATGAACATCTCTGAAGAGTTATTAGACCGCGTCAAATGAAGTCATGAACATACTAATAGAAATTTCAAGACTTTAGCATTTCTTTTCTTTCCCAGGATCTTCACAATCACTCACACATTCAAACAAACAGCTCAGACACACCACAGACACACAGACACAGACAGACAAACAGACAGCCCACACACACACACACACACACACACACACACACACACACACACACACACACACACACACACACACACACCCCGTCTGGCAGGCATACAACAATCGTCAGCTCGCTGCCTGATTAACGCAGGTATTCATAAACTGTCAGATACAGAGTAAATTCGAGGCAAGAAACGAAGCATAGTATTTGATGATGCAGGGAGAAGAACATAGCACAAAATACACCAGTACAGTGATTTAATTATCACATAGTACATAATACACCAGTACAGAGATTTGTTATCACATAGTACAAAATACACCAGTACAGTGATTTAATTATCACATAGTACATAATACACCAGTACAGTGATTTAATTGTTATCACATAGTACATAATACACCAGTACAGTGATTTGTTATCACATAGTACATAATGCACCGCTACAGTGATTTGTTATCACATAGTAAAAGGCACATAGCATATAATAACCAGTGATTTGTTATCACATAGTAAAAGGCACATAGTATATAATACACCACTACAGTGATTTGTTATCATATAGTAAAAGGCACATACTTCCAAACCAACCTCCTTCCGATACTCATTCATCTAACACATACGCAGGGACGAAGCATGCAGAATAAACATGGCTCTCCGTCCTCCCACCTTCTCCCATCTTACGGTATGATGGCTGCTCGCAAGCAAGGGTAGGTAGGTACGTCACAAATGACTGTCAACGTTTCACAAGGCTGCAGAATCAGGCAATGTTGTCATTATAATTAAGATATTGTTTCAGAAGTTGAAATTTAAACACAAATGAAGTTCTCAATTCTTCGGTTGAATCATAACATCGTTTCACCATGAAGACACTGCTTTCTTTGAGCTGGTTTACTTATCAAGGACAGAAAGAGTAACTATGATATCGTCTACCAAATTTCCCTCGCTGTCAACATTACCTTTATCGTTATTACTGTATTTCAGATTTCTTTGTTGTTTTGCGCAGGGGAACCTCTTCCTGTCGCTAACACAATACTTTATTTCCAAACTATGCACGTTTTTTTCTTCTTGTTATGCACATCGTTCTTGAACTTTGCCAACAATGTTTAGATTTGATTTCTGTGTATTCTACGTTTGTAAAATGACGGTTCGAAGTGGAGTATTTCCATTCTTTCCGATACTAGTGATGCAGAGAAGATCGATTCACATCTGTACATAAATGTTGTTTTTTTTTTGTACCATGAAAAAAAGTCGAGAATGTGGGTTGTAGAAGTGACTTTTTCAGTAGCCATATGTCCCATGTTTTGGGTCGTACACCTTTCTGTAGGCAATGCTGCAGCGAATTGTGTCCTCGCACGGAAGGGGAGGGGGACTATACAGGGTAGGGGACAGTTTTCCTGGTCCGCAAATCGCTAACAAAAAGAGGAACCCGAGCGAGCTGCATTCACTTTTTATGTCCACAGACATCTCACGGTAATACGCCATACGGCAATAACCCTGCCAGGAAAGTGGGGGTGGGGGGGGGGGGGGGGGGGGGGGGAGGGGGGGCGGAGACTTGTCTGAAGCTGCACTACATTACCTGAAGGACAACACATTAAGATGGATAACAGGGGTCCAGACTGGGGGCACGTTCTGACCTATGGCCTATTTCCGGCATACATGCTTCTTTTTGTACTCTCAGTCCTTATAGAACAGAGAGTACTTTACAATGGAAACGAAGAAATGCTGTCTGTGTGTCTGTTCGTGGTCAAAATGTGTTCCACTCGCTCCAGATAAAACGTCTGGGCTGATCTTTCTGAAAATTTGTAGGTATGTTCATTATGGGTCGCGGATGGTGCCCGATGTTTTATTTTATCAGAATAGCCGTTAATAACGGCTATAACGGCCCTAAACGGTTTTTCTTCTTTATGGAATATCTCAGAAAGTACTTGGCCGATTCATAGATAAACTGGGAGTACGTTTATATGCTTTGCATTTTGTTTTTTCACTAACAGGGAAACGATTTCAGTTATAAATGCCACCGTAAAAGTCAGTGGCTGGTAGTAGATTTATGGACCGGAGGCTTGCTATCCTATCCCTTGCTTTGCGTTGTAACCGAGGCAAGCTGATGCTGGGGTACTATCGATGACTTCCTGACTCTGTCCCTCCACCATCTGCAGTTCCCTGCGGCCGCCTTCAGTTATAGCTGACCTAGGACAGGTCCTGTCACTCCCTGATGCTGACCTCCCATCTCTTCGTCTGTCTGCCTCTTCTTCGACTTCCTGACTTTGTGCCTTGCTGAATGGGTTCTTGCTAAGCTGGCTGATCTTCAATGTAGCGGGTTGTTTTAATACTAGAACTGAACTAAACGTTCTGTAGCTAAGTGGTGCGCCGTTAGTGTTTTGTTTGCTCGGTTTTCTTCTTGTTTGAGTAAGAGTTTATTTGTAATTTTTTTCATTGTAGAAAAAAGTCCTGTCTTTAGATTACCTTTTCGTGACATTTTGAACGTTTGTTAAAAGGAAAATAACCCATTAACACCATGAACGCAGGCTGAAAAGAAAAAAAGAAAGTTTGGTGGAATCTGTTTTAATGGTCATTTCATGCATATAAGGTCCGGAGATTGATACATAACCAGTGTCCTGTGTTGTGAAATACAATTTTTTCCCATATATTCATTTCTTCTGGTTTTGTTTTCTTTCCGTTTCCTTCTTTTTTTTTCTTTTTTGTTGTTGTTGCCGTAATGTTACTACAGACTTATTTCCAGAAAATCTATGTATCAGTGTTATAACATGATCATCATCGTCTTGTTCCATATTAGTCATCCCTTTCAATCTGAACAATTTGTATTTTGTCTTATTTCTTAAAAAAAAAAAACATTGAGAAATAGCTGGCAGGACAACAATTTCATATTGCTACGGTGCTATCCCGACAGTGAAGATCAGTGTCGTTCGTTGCTTTTTTAATAAGGTACATTCATTGATTCGACGGTACGCCTGTAAGTGACGTTACATTTTCCCAGCTTACTGTGTCCTTCTGGCTTTCATTTGAGATCAATATCATTGATAAGAAGGGAATCATCATTAGCAAAATGTTTAATGAACCCAACGCGAGAGAAGAAAAAAAAAAAAAAACCGAGTTCAGTCGATTTTTGTTTTTCCTCCCCATACGCCCGGTGTATACACAACAAAGGCACAAACAGGCTCCCGCTCCCCCACGTCTCGCCACCCTCAGCCCCACCCATCTTTAACCCCTCAACCCTCCCAAGTTGATGGCACGTTTGCCGTGCTGTCAAGCTTTCACTGGAAACCAACAAGAGAACAAAACAGTGGGTAACTAACTACTGGCCCGACACATAGATGGAACAATCGAATAACCAGGGTCTGTGGAAAACAGACGCGTCGAAGCACGGTCACCTCTGACCTGTCACGTGTTTGTGGCGTTCGGTCAGTGGACCAGTAACTCAGCTTTCTCTTCTTTAGCTTCACCTTTGGCCTCCAGCTGTTCCACTTTTCACCTAAAACAAATACGGTGAGAAACTAACATAAAAAAATGGAAATAAATATGATATAAAGAAAGTGAAAAATATGAAATACAAAGAAAAATACAAATAGAAAAACATGCACCTCCCCCCTCCCCCCCCCCCCCCAAAAAAAAAGTAAATAAAATAAAAATAAAAGGGCACTCTGGACAGCGCAGTCCTCTGCCAAGGTTATACGAGTCCTGGATCTGTCATGTAATCCGGATCCGCACCAAAATCTTTCCACATAGCGTGTTTAATTTAGTTTTTATGCAATCTTGCTTACATACAGATCAACAAACCAATAAATGCGGGTGGAAACCTGCCCTCCTGGGCAGAGGCAGTGTAAGGGAAGAAGAAACGCGAGAGAGAGAGAAGAGAGAGAGAGAGAGAGAAGAGAGAGAGAGGGGGGGGAGGGGGAAAGGGGAATGAGTGGCAGGAAAAGAAAAACAAAACGGAAAACATCACGAGAACGGTAACACTGTGAGAGGACACTGTGTGTGTGTGTGTGTGTGTGTGTGTGTGTGTGTGTGTGTGTGTTGTGTGTCTGTGCGTGTGTGTGCGCGTGTGTGTGTGCGTGCGCGCGCGCGCGCGTGTGTGTGTTTCTGTCTGTCTGTCTGTGTATGTGGACATGCGGCGTGCATGCGAACAAGCATGGCGTTCATGCTCGCGTGTGGACAAATTACTGGTATACGTGGTCTGAAGGTTTGAGCTCGATATCATAACATATCTTAATTGTTCTTATTGTGATAACATTCTCCACTTGTACTTAAGCCACAAGGTAAGTCTTGCTAGTAATGGAAACGTCAGTATGAACGCTGTGGCATTAAAACGAAGTGGGCCTTTCTTGTGAGACAATCTGTTCTCAAAACAGTATGCCAGAATTTGTTTTCTTTGAACGTGACTTAGTTTAAGAAGACATTTGTTTCCTTTGTTTCTGTTAGACGCATATTATAACGAGAGAATTCCGTGTGTGATAATCGCTGAGTAATAATAAACTTTCGTCTTGACTTGAGTTTGTGTGTTGGTGTCAGTTACTTTGTTGTGTGGCGTCAGAGAGAAGAATTATCAGCTGATTAACGTCATGAACCAGGTCAAGCGTCCCGGCAGGGGAGAGAAAAGGGTGGGTAGAAATGACTGGCTACTCCAGCTGTCATACGTTGAAGTCCCACACCTTACAACGGATACCCTGTACTCCGTCAAAATTCGCTTAGCTTGCAGCTTCTCAAAGCGAAGAGTGAATATATGTAGATAATACACATCTATTCCAAGAGAGACAGAATGGTTATAGTGCACATTTATGTCACAGTGGGATGGAGTTTTGAACTGAAGTACGCTGTGGAATGTGTGTGCTTACCTTTTCACTCTCACTTTGTGGGAGTTCATGAGTTCACTCTGTCTGTCTGTCTGTCTGTCTCTCTGTGATGTGTGTGTGTGTGTGTGTGTGTGTGTGTGTGTGTGTGTGTGTGTGTGTGTGTTGTCAGTACAACCATGAGTTAATCTGACAATAAATTGGTTTCAGTCAGTCAGTGTATGCGTGAAGGGCAGATGAGAAGGGGGGGGGGGGGGGAGCTGGAGGTTGGTGGGGATGGGCAGGGAGTGGGCATAAGCAAGTGGAGGGAAGGGGAGGGGGAGGGGAGGGAAGTAAGAAGCTTGTGTGCTGTACCTGTCAGCATTTCCGTCTAGTCGTCACTTCCTAATTTCCAGTTTCCTTGGAATGGAACACTGGTATATAAAGGCAGACAGGGGCGCGCGCGCGCACACACACACACACGCGCGCGCGCGCGCGCGCGCGCGCGCGCACGCACGAGCATGCACGCACACATGGAGGTTAAACCCGCAAAAAAAGACATGAGTACATCCTTCGATGTGAATTCTTGGGTACCATCGACTTAGCTTTCCATGGTTTGAACCAATGATCAAGAAAATCTGAAGCGAATTACAATTCCAGCAGTCGAACAAGTTTCTTTGTAAAGGGACGTAAGCACTCATAGAAATACCATGCAATCTGAATAAAAGTTTCGTCCCCTTAAATCCAAACCACCACCACCTCTAACTGTCTGTCTGTCTGTCTGTCTGTCTCTGTCTCTCTCTCTCTCTCTCTCTCTCCTCTCTCTCTCTCTCTCTCTCAATGTATTTATATGTGTGTTCATCTATCTATGTAATTATCTATCTACCCATCCATTCATTCATGCGGCCGTCCGTCTGATTCTCTCTCTCTATTATGTTATACTTTAAAAAAAAAAACAAACAAACAAACAAGAAAAACAACTCCAAAACGTAACAATGTCACTGAATCCATTTCCACTTACTGACTAATGTTAAGGCTCAGTGGCGAGACACTGAACTTTTGAGCCGGTGTTATGCACAAGTAAGACGTCAGAGTCTGCACCTTAAAGCCGGTTAAGGGTTTCTGAGTTATTTGTATTGCAATCTATTTTCCGTTATTACTGAAAAAAATTGACTATGTTCAAAAGAAGGTTTGCGTTTTCTTTCTTTGTTTTTCCTGCCTTTTTAAAAAAAATTCTTTTTCTTTTTCTTTTTTTTTCCAGAAAAAATGAGACTAAATAAAGTTGAACAAATTAACGCTTTTCCACCTTTCGTGTAATTCTCTCTCTCCTCTCTCTCTCTCTCCTCTCTCTCTCTCTCCTCTCTCTCTCTCTCTCCTCTCTCTCTCTCTCTGACTGAACACTAGGCCTCTATATTTTTGGTTGTAATAACAGTATTATTCCATTGTTTCTCACTATTTTCAGGATGGAGCTTGTTGCTTTCCCAACTTGGTGACAGTTCTGAATAGACTATATATTATTGGCTGGGCTATGGGAGAGCTAGAACTCGTACAAGTATATCCACATGTATCCCTGTCTTCCAATCTCAGAACAGGTGGCTTGGCAACACGTAAAAGCCGAGATCTCTTTCTACCAATCAGGGCGAAGTTTGCAAAATTGGACAAATGACGTAGCCTGACACATTCAAAAGACAGGGGTGAAAACCAATGACGAAGAAGCTCGAACAATCTACAGTGTAACTAAACTTCTTTCCATTTAAAATCCACTTCATCTTCAATATGATCAAGATAAATGTTCTCTTAAAGGGTGGGAGGTTAAAGAGGAAATGTTTTCGAATCATATCCAGCTATTATTTCAGTCCCGCCATGCACCACAAAATGGTAATGTCTTCAGACGGGATAAGACGTGCATTGTCACGCCATGGAGAGCATAGCTTACTCTTTTAGGAAGGGAGAGAATGGGAGTATGTGGGTCGACTTCCTGGTGTCCGACCTTTTCGTCTCCCTTACTTCATCAATGGGCTTTTTATGACAGTGGTTTGTCAAGTAGTCTCTTGCATTTTGACGTTCTAACAGTGTTGGTATGTCTCCCACTCACCCTCACTCCCTCCAGATTGCGCA
>CM065719.1:25790957-25798457 GCA_033310375.1 Conus canariensis
AAAAAAAAAAAAAAAAAAAAAGAAAAAAAATCACTATCATCAAATTGAAAGTGACTTTACAAGTGTACGCACCGAGCAACTGAGAAGAGGAGGTAGGATCTTACATCTTGTTTTGTTCTTTAATTGTCTGCCGAGTAGTAATTTCTCTTCTGCTCGCACACATGGGAGATACAACCAGGCCTCATGGTCAACGTGGTCAGAGCATTCAGCTGCCGAGCTGACGGTCATGATGGAAGTTTCCGAACGACTTGTGGGCTGGGATTTTTAAAGCCTGAAAACTCTTTCTGTCCGACCAGCGTTAGAAGTGTCCGACCAGCGTTAGAAGTGTCCGACCAGCGTTAGAAGTTTCCGACCAGCATTAGAAGTGTCCGACCAGCGTTAAAAGTGTCCGACCAGCGTTAGAAGTGTACCTGACCCAGTTCAGGGAACGTTGAGGCGGCAGAAGGAGACAGTCCTGCCTTCCATAATGCCCGAACTTTAGGGACATTAAACATCCAGCAGCTCAATATCCCTACGACCATTTGGCTAGGAGACTAACCTTTTTGTTACGTACAAAAGGATGTGAGAAAGTAGATTAGTATAGTCCCATCAGGATGAAAATCAAAGGTAGTAGCCCGGTTGTAAAAACCGACAATTCCAATTCCTTTTAGGTTCAAAGTCCATACCCACGGGCAGGCGGGGATAGCCATGCCAGGACAGTGGGCTCAAGAAGCCTATTACACATGACACTGATAGCGCCGGACCAACAACACGTTAAGATGGGCACTGAAGAACGGAATAGTTTTACGTTGGGAGCACCAGAGGCATTCGAACCCGTACCTTCAGTTTGCGAACCTGGTTCTTGACCTCTAAGCCAACTAGGCGCCCTTCGAACATACAGAGAGTATGTACCAGTCTTTTTCTGGGTTTTTTTTTTTTTTTTTTTTTTTTTTTTTCTTCTTCGTCGTCGTTTTGCTTCGAGTTTCATTTTGTGAAGATATGTTTCCCCCACCCCCCCCCCTCGTCTCACCTCAGACCCCTTCGTACACACACACACACACACACACACACACACACACACACACACACACACACACACGCACGCACACACACACGCACGCACGCACAACGCACGCACGCACGCACGCACACACACGCACACACACACACACACACACACGTGTGCTCGCGCGCGCGCCTGTGTAAGATGACTAAATGAGGACTGGGACAGTCAAGTGCATGGCAAAGGAAAAGATTGTGGCGGACCTTGGACCTCTCTTTTCAGACCTCCAGACTACAAGACCACCACTCCAAAGAAAGAAAGAAAGAAAGAAAAAAAGAAAGAAAGAAAGAAAAAGAAAGAAAGAAAGAAAGAAAGAAAAAAAAAGAAAGAAAGAAAGAAAAGAAAGAAAGAAAGAAAGAAAGAAAGAAAGAAAAAGAAAGAAAGAAAGAAAGAAAAAAAAAGAAAGAAAGAAAAAAAAAGAAAAAAGAAAGAAAGAAAAAAGAAAAAAGAAAGAAAAAAAGAAAGAAAAAAAAAGAAAGAAAGAAAAAGAAAAGAACAAAACAGAAACAGTAGTGAAAAAAGAAAATCAGAAAAGGAAATAATTTTATTTTTGTTTCCGCATCATGCAGGAAACCACACGTGACACATAAAACTCTGGATTTGTGTGTCATGAACTGTGAACAGCTGAGATCACCACCCCCCACCACCACCCCCATCCAACTTCCCACACTCTCTGTCCCCTCTCCCTCTCTCTGCCCAATCCGCACACCCGGCCTCCTCATGAAATAAATATCTATAATCATAAGCATCGCCAAAGAACAATTCTCTAATTACAGATGTATACAGCTGGGTCGGCCGGACACAGGAGTTGGGGCTATTTTCAGGCGTGGCTGACTCACTCAACTGCTCGTTGGTTGACTGATTGCCGACAGATGGCGGTAGTATCATGTCTGACACTGATCTGACTGTCACGGTGTGAGCACACACACTCGTAGTTGGCATGCAGACGTCAAAGCAGTAACGTTTACAATAAAGAAAGGGGTATAGTGGGAAAGACTTGCGTTGGCTTACAGCAGGAGTGTACTTGCAACACGTGTGAGGATACATACACAGTTTTATTCGCCGCGGATCATTCAAACAGGACAGGGCCACAATTTGTACTTTTTATCTCACCTTCACCACTCCCTCCATGCTAACACCCCCATGACTCTTTTTTCCAGCTCCCTGTTAGACCTCCACGCCCTGTGTAACAGCTCCACCACCAGCAGTTAATATCAGTCGCCAGGAGGCAACCCCCCCCCCCCCCCCCCCCGGAGGAAACACTGCACTGCTGCTGGTCACTTCGGAGATGTCCAGCGGTGTGCCTATGCTGGCCCAGAATGCGCAGGACATCACCTTCATAAGCCACATACTGAAGATAGCAATCACATAGTTGCGGAATCAGTGTGAATGGGTGTCCCCCCCCACCCCCCCCCCCCCCCCACCCCACCACCCCCAAACAGCACCACCACGCCCCTCTGAAGGAAAGTCCCCATAAACTTGCCGAAACCGAAGACATGGACGTTGGTTCATCGTGGACTTGGCTATGGAGATGAACCCAAAGCTGAGGTCATCACAGCAGCAGGGCATAAAGGGTTAAAGAATTTCATTTAAACGAACAAAAAAGAAAAGATAGTTCTTAAGAAAGATACAAATTCATGGTGTGATGAATGGTTAAGAATTTAGTTTGCAAACATGCAGGTACAATACTACACACAAATACTCACACTTACATGTGTGTGGACACACGCAAACGCGAGCGCGCGCGCGCCCGCACATGCACACACGCCCGCACACACACACACACACACACACACACACACACACACACACACACACACACACACACATACACAGAATTCAAAGTTCGGTATGTTTATTCTTTAACCCCTTGTTGGGACATATAGTGGACAATTGATTCATTCTCACAAATCTTTATGCAAAACAGCCCTCCTTTAATCAAAAGCAGACTACAGAAAGACAATTTGTTTAGCTTGATACATTGTGACTGATTTTAACAGAACAGGCTGGTTTGCACGCAAACGGTCATCTGATGAGAAAAAGCTGACAGCACCGCAAGAAACGTTTGGGTAAACACTTGTTTCGATGGTCAAGAAATTCAAAAATAAAATGGAACATATCGCCTAACAACATTACACGACTTGCATTTCCTATTTTCCCCTGTGTCTATCCAATTCAATTTAAAGTTTATAACAACTACATCAAAATTTCATTAATTCAAACAACAAAAAAAATGTCAAGGAACTTGTCCAAAATCAGTCTGAAAATTTCTATAAAGTAAACATTTTTGCCCCTCACGGGCAACAAACAATCATCCTGGTGCTTTTGTTGGCATTAATCAACTGTAATTTCAAGAATCAGACTTCAGTTGTAAACTTGAAGTATCCCATACACAATTGATCCAATTCTCAGTTTAAATGCTTTGTATGTGACGAATTCGGGGCGAGGAATAAATACCTTACACGTGCAATGTGTACAAGATTTTATACAGGTAAATGAACATTTCACCAAAATTTTATGAGATGATTAATTACTGCAAAACGTTATCATTCTTTAATTCATTAAGCACAGAAGTGGACAGACCCCATCGTCACCTAAAAATCGTAAGAGTCGTAGTACTTCTCTGTCATGGAAACAGACATTCAAAAAATTCTTGTTTTTTTTCATGAATATCCTCATAATCCCTCGTCCCATGATGTTTGGGAAAAACAGGCTCAACAACATCTGGTGAAGATGCAATATTGAATTGCAAGGAAAGCTTTTGTGTCTGTCTGTCTCTGTCTGTCTGTCTGTCTGTCTCTCAACACACACACACACACACACACACACACACACACACACACACACACACACACACACCACACAACACACACACGCGCGCGCGGCACACATAAAACTCCTCTCCTCTTTCTTATTCACTCACTCGTGCATGCACACACACTCACATAAAATACACATACAGAGAGAGAGAGAGAGAGAGAGAGAGAGAGAGAGAGAGAGAGAGAGAGAGAGAGATGGGGCGGAAGGGAAACAGCGAAGGACACAGAGACAGAGAGACGGAGACAGACAGATACAGTGAGATCATGCAGTTAGAGATCACACACACACACACACACACACACACACACACACACACACACACACACACACACACACACACACACCACGCGCGCGCCCACTCAAACACACCACGGATGCACTCAGAGAGAGAGAGAGAGAGAGAGAGAGAGAGAGAGAGAGAGAGAGAGAGAGAGAGAGTTTTGTCTTTAGTTTCACACTTGTGTAACTGCATCTGGTTCGTGTCAACAATGTATGTTTTGGCTGTTTCAATGGGCCGACTGCTGCGAGCCATCCGCCTTGATTTCGATATGACAGGTGTCGGATGAGTAAAAACCACGACGGCTCTCTCTCTCTCTCTCTCCTCTCTCTCTCTCTCTCTCTCTCTCTCTCTCTCTCTGTGTGTGTGTTGTGTGTGTGTGTGTGTGTGTGTGTGTGTGTGTGTGTGTGTGTAAACGATGGCGGAAGTTGAGAGAAAGGGGTGTGAGTGTGGGTGTGGGTTTGTGTATGTTTGTTGAAGTCAATATAATTATTCCAACTGGGAGCATTTATACGTGGCTACTAATTTGTAAAGCAAAAAAAACCAAACAAGCCAGAAACAACATGCCCTACAACTGAAGCAAAACGACAACAACATCAAGAAGTATTCAACTATTTTGATCCACATGTATACTTGAATTAAAACTTGAGAAATTGTTACATTACGTTATTAACATTGGCAACGGCTTTGAAACATGGCAACGGCTTTGAAACAGAAAATAAAATAATCACTGCTTAAGATTATCAACCAGCTGTAAAAATGTCTTTTTTATAGTTACAAAGACTACACGCTAAATAGTAGCAAGACGACATAGTTTAATGAGCATTAAAAGTAATTTAAGTTGGCTAGAATTTCCTTGTTTTCAGCTCAAGACCAAAATTAGTTGCATTGCGAATCCAGTTACGTTTCTCGTCCTAACGGAGAAGAGAAAATATGTTTAAAGACAACTTAATACCGCAAACCTTTCGGAATGCTATGCCAAGCTTCACAGACAACTTCGCCGATTTGTCACGTGACACTGGTGACGTGCGGAAGGGATTAGGAAATAGAAGTGGGATCGCATTCATATGTGAATATTCAGTTTGAACCGTAGGCCTGGTTCAAAAATACAGCAACAACAAAACAACAGTAATCATCATCATCATCATCATCATCATCACTCAAACATCTTACTACTACTACTACTAACTACCACCACCACCACCAATGAAAATAGTATGATAATAATAGTAAGAACAATAATAATGATAACGATAGTAATGATTATGATGATGATACTACTACTAATAATACAATTAACGATTAAAAATAATGATGATGATGATATCGTAATAATAATAACAATTTTTTTTTTAATCCCAACTCATTTCTTTTTTTTTCAGTCACAAACCACGGTCGTCTGCTCTGACTACAATGTAGAGCCAGCACTTTCCGGACAGCTGTCGTTTCGCAGGGATTTCCGTTATCAGACAATCCAAATCTCACCCTGCAATGCCAGTCCCAGACGAGAAACCCCGCCGCCGCGCCGCCGCAGTGATTCGATTGACACGGTGAAATATTTTTGGATGTGATAATTATACATCCACTGCAGAAACGAAGTACAACACGAAGGGCGGGATCAATTACGTGAAAGGGGAGTGGGCGGGGGAGGGGACAGGAGGGGGGGGGTTCTCTCTCAGTGGAGGTACAGGTGGCAACACGAGGGAGGGAGTGCGGGCCGTTGAGAGCTAGATTGCAAGGAGGTGGGGGTGGGGTGACTCAAACATGCCATTTTTTGCCAACTGGGTGGACGTTGGGATGGTAGTGAGGGTGGTGGAGAAGGTGTCCAGAAACCCCGGGGCACTCACTTCCTTCCCCTCCCCCCCCCCCCCCCCCCCCCCCCACACACACACACACAGACACTTCAACTCATGCAGCCCTAAGGCAAAGCACAGTGCAAAGGTCAAATTTCTTCTCTTTCACTGTGGTCACAAAGGTCAAATCCAACGTGATACGACCGAGAAACCGCACTTTGACCCAACTATCTCATTCATGGTCAGTCAGTGGTCAGTCCATCAGTCGGTCAGTCATTCAGTTAGGGAGTTTGTCGGCTGGTTAGTTATAGTCATGTAATTATAGTGAGTTGGGTTTGATCGATAGGCCGTTGGCTGTTGACGAGTTGCCGGTTTCTTTATGAGGATAGTTTGCTAATACATTCGTTTAATAGTCAGTGAGCTATGTAGAGTGTTTAGTTTTTAGTGAGTTTAATAACTGGATGTTTGATAGAATTGTGTGTGTGTGTGTGTGTGTGTGCGTGTGCGTGCGTGTGTGTGTGTGTGTGTGTGTGTGTGTGTGTGTGTGGTGTGTGTGTGTCCAGTTTTTTTGTTTTTGTTTTTGTTAGAGTGTATTAGAGGTGTATATGGCTAATCCCCCCCCCCCCACCCCCGCTTTCTCCTCTCCCCTCCCTCCAACCCACTCACCCACCCACCCACCCCCCACCTTCCCTGTTTCCTTCACTTTGTTTTTTCCCGTCCCATTTTTATCGCGGTTGAGGAGAGAGAGAGAGAGAGAGAGAGAGAGAGAGAGAGAGAGATGGTGCGATGGAAGACAAGAGGGCACTTGATCTGGTGTCTCTAGACAATGGACATGCTTTCTTTAATGGTGGCGAAAAGGGAAAGATAACTCCACTGGCCCCACACAGCAAGTACAACCTATCGATGAAGTGGTCGTTCGTTCTTCTGTTTACCGTCTGTTCACTTTCACTGATATTAGACGTGAATGAATGAAGAGAATGACTGAAGGAATGAATGATTAAGTGAATAAGCCTATATGTTATATAAGCGTGTATGTAGGCCTTTGTATGTGAGTGTATACGTGTATGTATCTGTATATGTATCTAAACAAAAACAAAAAAACAAAAAACAAAAAAAAACCAAATCTTAAACACAACAATTACTGGATAAAATGAACAGAAGATATAGATATAACAATAAAACAAAAATCCTTCACTATCTATACTTAAGAGTGACTAACGCACTATGAACTAACACAAAACAATCTAAAGAAAAACCCCAATCAGACTATGAAATAAGTATTCGGCAATTTCGATCAGCAGAAAGTGGACCGAAAGTATATCTTGCAAGTTTTTTTCAGAAAAATTATTAGACCTTAATGATTTTGGTAAAAAGTAGTTAACTTGTGACAACTAAATAAAATATGGCTCTAAGTTATTTCTTTACCACAAATAAAATTAGCATTTTTATTAAACTTTGTTTTTAAAGCATTTAGCTTTAATCGAATTATAAGGGAATATATTTGTCTGGAATAATAAACTGGATGATCAGACATTTTTCTTAGTACAAGGTTTATTGGAAAAGCTTCC
>CM065719.1:25810957-25813457 GCA_033310375.1 Conus canariensis
GATTTGTCGAACATTTGTCTGCTCCGTGTTATTTATTTACAGAAGTATCACTTCATCTTTTGTTCTTGTTTATTTGTATTTTGGCTTGTTTTTAGTAATTCTGCAGTCAGCGACAGTCATCTGGTCCGTCTGTCCCTCTGTCTGTCTGTCTGTCTGTCTCTCACCTACTTCTCCTCCTCTTTCTCTTCTTCTTCCTCCTCCTCCTCTACCTCCTCCTCTCTCTGTCTGTCTTCTGTCTGTCTCTCTCTCTGTCTGTCTCTATCTGTCTGTCTTTCTGCCTGCCTCTCTCTCTCTCTCTCTCTCTCTCTCTCTCTCTCTCTCTCTCTCCTCCCTCTCCTCCTCCTCCTCCTCCTCCTTCTGATCCATCCCCACCCCCCACCCCTTCTCTCTCTTCTTTCTTCTGCTCTCTCTGTCTCTCGGTCTCTATCTCTGTCTCTGTCTGTCTGTCTGTCTGTCTGTCTAACTGTCTGTCTGTCTGTCTCTCTCTCTCTCTCTCTCTCTCTCTCTCTCTCTCTCTCTTCACCGCTACGCTACCACCCTTCCTCCTCCTCCTCTCTCTCTCTCTTACTCACTCACAGCTACGCTACTCCCTTCCTCCTCCGCCCCCCCCCCCCCCCCCCACACACACACACTCTCTCTCTCTCTCTTTCGCTTGTGGGATCTTCTGTTCCATGCCCCCATAGACGACACTTGGCACGTGGCGCGTGCAGCAGCAGACGACACTGTTCACGTTCGGTCAACACTTCACAGCAAATGGATGCAACACGCTTACTGTGTTTTTTCTCCTGCCCCCACTATCCTCCTGCCTCCCCCTCCCTCCCCCCCACTCCGGTCTCTCCCTCCCCCCTCCCCTTCCTTCACCACCATTACTAACACACAGTCAACCTCCGCCCTCTGCTCTCTTATTCTCCCTCCTCTCGCCTCCTCCCGTCGCTTCAACATTGAACGCAAATGTTTTGTTGTTGGTTTTCCAGGTAGTGTGTGTGTGTGTGTGTGTGTGTGTGTGTGTGTGTGTGTGTGTGTGTGTGTGTGCGTGTGGTGTGTGTGTGTGTGTGTGTGTGTGTGTGTTGTGTGTGTTTTTAACTTCATTTACAAAGAGACTAATTCCGTGACGTTGACTTTGCAGTGAAAGTTGAGTTTTGTTTGTTTGTTTCTTTGTTTTTGTTTCTTTGTTTGTTTGTTGTTGTTTTTTTGGTTTGTTTCTTTGTTTGTTTGTGCGAGCGAGTGTTGTCTTTTCATTTTCTGGTATGATGTTTCCATATCTATACATCATCTACTTCATAAAGAACAGTAGGAATCAAAATTTCTGGCTCCATGACAAGCTCCTCAACACTGGGTGGCCACTACATCTTCCTGTGTGATTGTGAAAGTTGACTTGCTTGGAGAGCATTGGTCGCCTATTTCATTAAAGTATCACAGCAGCCCATTGTCATGACACTGCGTTCAATCAGAAACATTCCTAAGTTCAAGCAAACACGGAATATCACCCAAAGACTTCTGAGTGAAATTCTCAACATCCTCAAATAGTCTGAAGCACAATTCCGTTGTGTGATAATTGACAAGTCGGCAAAACAGGTCGGGCCACATGTGAATTATGATCTTATTAGGAAATCGTCACAGGTGTGCTAATAGAAGTCAGTGAATCAGGCGGCCATACATCTCTCCCCCTCAATCCCCTCTCTCTTTCCAAGTATGCATGTATGTATGTATGTATGTATATTTGTATGTATGTATCTGTTTATTTATGTATGTATATATATATATATATATATATATATATATATATATACATGTATACATATATATATATATATACATATATATAATAAACTAGTAAATTCCAAGGATAAGTAACCGAGCACCATTCCAGCAACTTACAGAGCAGCTTGGTGTTGCAATGACTGCAAGAAATATTCAATTATAAACAAAGCTTGCTCTTATGTCTTAGATTGAAGAAATAGGGGGAGGTAAGCATTAACATCCGCAGTGGTAGATAATTCTGCCTAACTAGCAGTATGTGCTTGATCTTCAATCTAAGACATAAGGGCAAGCTTTGTTTATAACTGAATATTTCTTGCAGTCATTGCAACACCAAGCTGCTCTGTAAGTTGCTGGAATGGTGCTCGGTTACTTATCCTTGGAATTTATTAGTTTATTGTAATTTAGTCCCTTGCGGATTCATTCCAAGAACTGGCCCTCCGCACTTGTGTCTTAAGAGGTTATCTTTTTATATTTACTACTTTTCACAAGAAAATGTAGCTTGTTTTGCTTGTTCATGATTTTCTTTTGCTTCTTAGGTGGCACCTTTGGTTGTTGTTTTTTTTTAAATACTCAACAACCGTACTACGGTATTGCACACCAGCCTTTTTCTGGGATAGCATTCCTCTTAAAACAGAAAAGGCAGAGAAGTTAAGTCACCGCTTTCCGCGGTCAGTGAGGAGAAACAATCAGGTTTCGAAATACCGGTATCTGACCAAAAGTTATATGTTAGTGAGTTTTC
>CM065719.1:25823457-25828457 GCA_033310375.1 Conus canariensis
GTAGATTGACTTCCTGCGTGGTGCACTTTACGTCTGTCTGACGCGAATAGTATGCCATACAGATGCTCACCACTGTCCATCCACCATTGCCTTAAGTCGCTTTGATGTATACGTTTTCTCCCACACACGCAGTTTACTGCGTGGCAGTCACCAAAGGCTTCAAAGTAAGGTGAATGCAAGCGGAAAAAGAAGAAAAAGAAAAAAAAAGCAAACAAATAACGAAACAAACACCACGCGCTTCAGCCTATTTTGCTATTGCCATTATCATCGTTCTAGCCTGTATTGTCTCCCCTCCCAGCAGCCTCGTTTCCATTCCACATTCATTTTGCGCCCAATTTGAGGAGATAAGTGTCTGTGTGTTCGTGCTTCGTGTTCATTGTCTTGAATGGTATTTGTCTTGGCTGAAGAAGACCAAAGAGGTCGAAACACTTCGTGTTTGGTTTGTTCATTTGTTTGTTCTTTCGTCTGGGTGTACAGTGTCAAATTCAAAATTAACCAGTCAAACCCCTTTGACAGGGTTATAAACTAGGTTTTTGATGAAGTGCTCTTTCATTCTGTCTGAAGGCTTGAGAGTATCAGATGAGGTTTGTGACAATTGCTTAAAGAGCCTGGCCTGTGAAAAGAGCTGTATCTGACTTTGATCAAAGCTAGGACGTTTAATTTGGGTCTTTTTGTTAGTATCAGTCATGTCTTCATAGATTGAGGGGAGGCTTGATTAGTGCCTTCGATTGCCAGGTACTTTTGAATAGAACATTTAGTGATCCCACTTCTCTCTCTCTCTCTCTCTCTCTCTCTCTCTCTCTCTCTCTCTCTGTCTGTCTGTCTGTGTATGTGTGTGTGTGTGTGGGCGCGCGCGCATTAATCTCTCGGTGTGTTTGTGTTTGTTAGAGTCCCGCGTCCATCTGAACACAAATATGCCCCCTCCCCTCCCCACCACACCGCCATTTCCGTCCCGATCCCTTTCTCCTCCTTCCACCCCCCCCCCCCCCCCATCCCCGGTCCTTTCCTCGCCCCCCTCCCCTCGCCCCCCCCCTCCCCTTTCCCCCGCCCCTCCCACTTTCCATGAGCAAGTCATCAGCTGAACTGAATACAACATGTTGCAGCTTATCACAGACACGGTCGATTTCGATGCAGATGGATGGATCAGTTCCAACGAGTTCAGAGTGGCCATGCTGCATTTTGAGGTGCTGGTCTCCCTGACTGGGCCGATATGGGCACTCATCGGCATTATAATAGTGCTCCTCTTTTGCCTCATCTGCCGCCGTTAGGTTCAGCAGTCTGCGACGAGGCTGAATGGCACGATTTCTTGGTAATCACGTGCACGAAAAGAGCTCATCCATGTTCTGTAGTGTAAGGAGTCTGGAAGTGGAGGACCCCTTTGGAGGATTGGTCATCTTCCCTGTGACCCGAAGGGGTCTGGACCTTCGGTGTAACTATGAAGAATGAACTGGAAACGTAGTCACAACTCAGTTTCAAATAACATTGTGAATTCTGGTTAATACAACAGAGCGAAAGCGACAGCGCACCAAACATTAGAACATGAATAAACCCAGACGCCTTGTATCAAACTCGGGAAAAAAATACTAAAACTGCAAGCCAATGTCCATCGGTAATGAAACACACAGACAGTGCATGGTGTGTGAGGCTTTGAAGAAAAAAAAAAGTGACAAAAGTGGGGAAAAAAAGAGGATGGTAGCCCCACTTAAAAACAAAGACCGTCTTTACTCTCTCTCTCTCTCTCTCTCTCTCTCTCTCTCTCTCTCTCTCTCTCTCTCTTTGGTTGATGTGTACGCTATTTTCAAGCTGAGAGATGTGAGTGTCTCTCTGGTTTCGAGTCTCAGTGGGATTTTTTCAGTTTACCTAATAGGTCTTTTTTTTTCTTTCTGGCGGATCTGCGTCCTTATCAGTGGTTTTATGTTTTTGCTTTACATGTATTTACCTGTTGATTTTGTAATCACAGCTTGTTGTAAATGTTGATACCTATAATGCTGGGAGGGCTAGGATGAGAGAACACGACCCAGATGGGCTTTATTTATTTCGCACTCACCCACGCATGCACATGTACATACACACACGCTGTCTCTCTCTCTCTCTCTCTCTCTCTCTCTCTCTCTACCCTCTATCTCTCTGTGTCTCTCTCTCTGTCTCGCACACACGCTCGCACACAACACACACACACACACACACACACACACACACACACCACACACACACACACACACACACACACACACACACACAGAGGATCTTTGCTTACAAATTTTGTGTGAACACGTGCATAATTTGTTGCTGAGACAGGAATAGAAAACAAAGATAGTCGATGTTGATTTGATGGTGAATTACATTGGTTGAGGTGTGACACTTCAAACTGAGGGATACACTAACGTTTTCTCAATTTTTTTCCTGTGTATTTTTTTTTCAACTTACCTTGTAGTTATGTTGTTGTTGTGTTTTTGGAAGGATGTACCTATTCACGGTGTGTTGTCATTTCAAATTGAGCGAGTGTTTCAAAGGTTCACATACGCACACAGACACACCCACACAGACACACAGCACACACAGACACACACACACACACACACACACACACAACACACACCACACACACCACACACACACATTCTCTGCACATAAAATGTATGCACACACATGCACGGAATGCTTCAGGGATAAGAAAAGAACAAGAACCCCCCCCCCCCTTTTTTTTTTTTTAAAATTTTGGTTGTGTATGCTATTTCAAGCTGAGAGATGCACCAAAGGAGTGTCTCTCTGGTTTCGAATCTCAGTGTGATTCTTCAGTTTATCTAATAGTTGTTTGTTTTTTGTTGTTGTTTTTTTTTTTGGCGATCTGCGTCCGGTTATTTTTGTTACATGTATTACTTGTTGATTTTGTGATTACAGCTTGTAGTAAAAGATTGATAGCTAACTTTTTGAGAGGTCTGGGATGAGGTCTGGGAAAATAAAGCATTCTGAATTTCAAACTCTCTGTTTCTGTCTGTCTGTCTGTCTGTCTGTCTGTCACTCACTTCTCTCTTCCTCTCGTCTCTCTTCTTCTCTTCTCTCTGCTCTCTCTCTCTCTCTCTCTCTCTCTCTCTCTCTCTCTTCACACAGAATGAAGATGACTGATTGAATGATGGTGGGATATCCGAGGTATAATCTACAACTTTGTATCTCCTTTGTTCTGAGCTGGTCTATGCTGTTTGTTGTTTTGCAATGCACATCTTGTATGGTTGTTTCTTTTTTTTTTTTTTCTTCTTTAAATGTCTTGGACTGAATTATCATTACTGTTCAGCCATTTGTAAAGGCCTAGATGCTAAACGAATGAACCATTTATGCCCTCTCTCTCTCTCTCTCTCTCTCTCTCCTCTCTCTCTCTCTCTCTCCTACACACACACACACACACACACACACACACACACACACACACACACACTCACAAACACACGCGCGCGCGCGCCGCTCGCACACAAACGCACGCACGTACACAAACACACACTCACACACGCATACACGCACATGTAACACACAACACTCTAGTAACACACACATACACACACACACACCACAAACATACATGTAATACAGACGCACACGCACGCGCACGTGCGCATGAGCGCGCGCCGTGCACACACACACACACACACACACACACACACACACACACACACACACACACACACACACACACACCTGTCGCACCTGAATGTGTAAACTGATGCATGTTTTTGCTGTTTCGAAGAGAATATATCACCGTTGCCAATTTCATCCACGTGCACTGCGTTTATCTTGCGTGTTGTCTCATTGTTTCGCTTGCTGTAAGCTCACATAAGGCTGGATGAAAGACTCGTTACAGTGAGAGCAGTCTTCTGCAATTCTGACTGAACGAGATGTGTAGTAAAAACATTCTGCACTAATTCTGTGTGAACGAGCCATGTAGTGAAAAAAAGAAAGTATTCTACTGTAATTCTGTGTGCACCACACATGTAAGTTCAAAAGTATTCTATTGCACTTCTGTCTGGACTAGCCATACAATGTAAAAAAAAAAGAAGTGTTATACTGTAATTCTGTCTGAAAGAGAAATAAAGCGAAAAGTGTTCTATTATAGTTTTTCTAGCTGAACGAGACTTTAAGTCAAAAATTTCTACTGACATTCTGTCTGGACAAGACATGCAGTAGAAAGTATTTTATTGTAATTCTGTCTGAACGAGCCATACAGTAATTCTGTCTGAACAAGACACGAAGAAAAAAAGTATTTTATTGTAATTCTGTCTGAACAAGACATGATGTAAAAAGTGTTGTATTGTAAATCTGTCTGAACGAGATATAAAGTAAACAGTATTCTGCTGTATTCTGTCTGAACGAGCCATCAGTGATTCTGTATGAACAAGACACGCAGTAAAAAAAAAAAGGTGTTGTTACTGTTATTCTATCTGAATAAGACATGAAGTAAAAAATATTCTGTTGTAATTTTGTCTGAACGAGACATACAGTAAAAAGTATTGTATTGTAATTTTCTGAACAGGACTGGAAGTAAACAGTGCTAGTGTTCTGCTGTAATTCTGTCTGAAAGAGCCATCAGTGATTCTGTCTGAACAAGACACAAAGTAAAATCAAGATGCAAAACATATAAAAGTACTCCCAGTTTATCTTGAATACGCGTGAGATATTCCATAAAGATGAAAAACCGCTTTGGACCGTTATAGCCGTTGGTAACGACTATTCCGGTAAACATCGGCCATCACCCATAATGAACATACCTACAGATTTTCAGAAAGATCGGCCAAGTACTTTCTGAGATATTCCATAAAGAAGAAAAACTGTTATGGGCCGTTATAGCCGTTAGTAACGGATATAATGGTAAACTAAAACGTCGGTCATCATCCGTGACCCATAATGAACGTACCTACAAATTTTCAGGAAGATCGGCTAAGTACTTTCTGAGATTTTCCATGAAGAAGAAAAACCGTTATGGGCCGTTATAGCCGTTAGTAACGGCTATA
>CM065719.1:25838457-25840957 GCA_033310375.1 Conus canariensis
GCATCAAAAACATCAACTTTAAACTTACTTGCATTTTCCATCAAATATCTAGAACCAATGATATAATCAACAACTGTGCTTCCTTTACATGTGCATGTTCCAATACCAGCATCTGAACCAATTCTTCCGTTAAAAATGTATATCGACAGTGATTTACATCTAAGAGACGATAACCATAATTATTAGGCCTCTGCTTATCTTGAGATGATCTTTGACAAGGTTGGAAATTATCCGCTCATATCACAGAGAACATCAGAGAACACAGACTGAGTGAACTGATTCATATCAATAAAATCATTCATACTTTTGGTACAAGCATTAAAATCGCCCAACAACAAAACATAACAATCCTTACATTTATCTTGTAATGATAACAATTCCGTCTCAATCACATCAAACAGTTCAACACAGCTGTAAACTGAACCTTCGGGAGGAATGTATACGCCACCAATCAGACAGTCTTTATCATAACCTGACAATGATCTTTTTAATAGACACCAAGCCACACATCCACCAGAATAAGGTAAAATCTCCACATACGTAGATAGCTTGCTTTTGATGGCTATTCCAATACCACCAGAACGTCGATTAGACAGGCATTTTCTGTTAAACAGTTTAATGTCATATCCCCAGTCACTGAAGCAATCAGAGATAAATAAAGCATCTTGGTCATCAGTTTTTAGTCTCAAGGAAAACGGCAATGTCGAATAGTTGAATATAGTTCACAAATTCCAAACACTGGAGACGGGAACGCAATCCACACACATTTAAAGATATAAAAGCCAGCTCACGATCATGGCGAACAGTGTGATCCACATCCATATCAAGAACATAATCATCGTTGACATCACAATTAGAAACGCAAGTTTGCAAGCAAAAGGGATTCACAGATGAAGTTACCACACTAGATGATCGCTCATCAGAAGATTGATTGGAAGAATAGAAACAATTACCAACACATAGACAAGATGAAGAATGAGTACAGCTACAAGCACATAACGTTGAGACTACACATGAGTCAGATGAATCACCACGACCTCCGGCAAACCCCTAGCTGGTGTAGATGAAGTGCTGAAGCCCAAGCGCCGTGTAGTCTACCTTCGTCACACCGATCCGGAAAAGGTCGTCAGGTGACTCTACGTACACCGCGTTGCTGCCGGAAGATCCCGCACTGCCACTGCTGTTCCTCCCAGGGGCGGCCTTCAACTGACAAACAATTTTGCCATCATGGGTAGTGGATACCCTGTCCACACCAGGTGCTGCCTTACAAATTTTGAATAATTTGAAGCGTAGGGGTGTCAGTTCATCGTTCAGGTAAACTCCTTTCATGTCATGTTTGCGCAGATCTCTCTTCCTCATCATGAGGTTCGCCTTGCTTCTTCGTGAAGTGAACTTCACCAGCACTGGTCTTGGGGCTTTCTTGTTTTTTTAGGCCAGTTCTATGCACAACAGAGATGTCCTTGATTTCTAGATCTACCCCAACTTTCTTCCCCAACTCCATCACTTTCTCCACCAGATCTTCGTTCTCCTCTTCTTTGAGTCCATTGATTCTCATGGTTTCCCTTCGCTGATACTGATCCAGCCTATCCTGCTCGTATCGCAGCAAAAGATGTCCCTGTTGAGCTTTCTCTGAAATAGATCTGAGTTTTTCAGACACCTTTTCTGACAGTTCTGTGTCATCCATACCAACACACACACACACACACACACACACACACACACACACACACACCACACACACACACACGGCTATCACTATCATGCCTTCTTTTTGGTTTATTAATGATTATTGTTTTCGGCGTAATAACAGCAATGTTAACCTTTTACCCATTCTTGTAAACAAAAAATAAGTTTTATTATATTATTATCATTATAATGAATACCTATATAGCGCCTATTCTCGGCTAGAGACCAAGCTCTAAGCGCTTTACAATCCACACTCGTTTACACAACGGGCTGCCTACCTGGGTAGTGCCGACTGAAGAGCTGCCAGCTGACGCTTCATTCAGTCTTTTCCCGTGTCCTCCCGTCTGTTTCATTCAGTATCGTTCACTTAGTTTCCTTACTTCCTTCATTCTTTCCATTTCGTACGCAGGGTGCATGCTATGTGTAACGTGTCATCCATACCAACGGCCAAACTGGCCTTCTCTTCCGAAAGTTGGTGATGGGATTTTACGTGTGTGCAAGATGTTGAGCGTGCGTTCACACACGGAACCTCGGTTTATAGTCTCATTCGAAGGACTGTATGGCAAAATGGAGTCAGAACCAATGTTAATTCCGAGGGAAAAATCCCCCTGTACCAAACGGCCCAGCAGAGATTCGAACCCGCAACCCCAGAATCACCAAGATTACGAGTCCGGCGCTCTACCAATTGAGCTATTCCGGATCCCTATTATGTCATCCCAAAACAAGTTTGCACAGCATCAGACACAATAGCTGATAGATGACATATACCTCACAGATCCTAATGCAATTGTCACATTCTGACGCCAGTCACTTT
>CM065719.1:25845957-25860957 GCA_033310375.1 Conus canariensis
TGGGCTGCTCGCTGAATGCCTGTCCAGGTGGTCCCCTGCCTCTTTATCTCTGCCTCAGTGTCTCGCCTCCAGCTACTACGAGGTCGGCCTCTCTTCCTTTTCCCCTGTGGGTTCCATGTCAGGGCTTGGCGTGTGGTGCTGGATGCTGGCTTCTTGAGAGTGTGTCCAATCCAGCCCCACTTCGTCCACAGAATCTGCTTGGCCACTGGTTCCTGTCCTGCTTGCTTCCATAGATCTTCATTGTTGATCTTCTCTGGCCATCTGATTTTGAAGATGCGCCTCAGACAGGTGTTGATGAAGGTCTGATTTTTTTGCTGTATTGCCTTGGTCATTCTCCAAGTCTCGCAGCCGTAGAGCAGAACCGACGTCACGTTTGAATTGAAGATACGCACTTTTGTTGTCCTTCTGATCTCTCCTGAGGCCCAGATTTTCTTTAGCATGATGAATGCTGCTCGCGCCTTGCCTATCCTGGCCATGATGTCTTGGTCGATGCCCCCCTGCTTGTCAACTACGCTTCCCAAGTAGACAAAGGAATCTACTTCCCTGATGGGCTCGCCTCCGACTGTGACTGGGCTGCTGCCTGTGGTGTTGATCTTCATCAGCTCGGTCTTCTTCTTGTTTATCTTGAGCCCTGTTCCTGCTGATGTTGTCTCAAGGTGGATGGTCTTGTCATGCATCTGTTTGTGACTGTGGGAGATGAGTGCCAGGTCGTCAGCAAAGTCAAAGTCATCTAGCTGCGTCCAGGGTGCCCATTGTATCCCATTGTTCCTGCCTGTTGTGGTCTTCATGATCCAGTCGATGACCAGAAGGAAGAGGAAAAGTGACAACAGACATCCCTGGCGCATTCCTGTCTTCACCTCAAAACCGTCTGACAACTGGCCTGCATGAGCCGCCCTGCAGTTCATATCCTGATAGGTGCACCGGATGAGAGAGATGATCTTCTCTGGTATTCCATGGTGTCTCAGTAGCTTCCATAGTGTCTACCTACACTGTCGAAGGCCTTTTCATAGTCGATGAAGTTTATGTAAAGGGGCGAGTTCCACTCCAAGGACTGTTCGATGATGATCCTGAGACTAGCGATCTGGTCGGCACAGGATCTGTTTCGCCGGAGGCCCGCCTGCTGGTCTCGGAGCTTTGGGTCAACTGCTTCCTTTATCCTCTCCAATAAAACTCTGTTTAGAACCTTGCCTGGCACTGACAGGAGCATGATCCCTCTATAGTTACTACAGTAGGTAAGGTCTCCTTTCTTTGGCAGTTTGATGACAATGCCTTCCCTCCACTCTGCTGGGATGTTCTCTTTTTCCCATATCTTGCCGAAAAGGCTGTACAGTAAGTTGACAGCTATACCAACATCCGCTTTAATGGCTTCTGCTGGGATCTCATCAGGTCCTGCTGCCTTCCCATTCTTCAGTGTCAGGATGGCCTTTCTGATCTCTGCTTTCGATGGTTTCTCACAGTTGGTGGGCAGTTCTGTTTCTGCTGGTAGGATGTCGGGTGGTGCTTCAGGGGCAGGACGGTTTAGTAATTCCGTGAAGTGCTCTGCCCATCGCTTCAATTGATCTTCTGTTGTTGTGAGGGTCTTTCCGTTTTTGTCTTTGACTGGCTTGCCAGTCTGTTGGAACTTGCCCGCCAGCTTCTTTGTGGTGGTGTACAGCTCTCTCATGTTGCCCTGTCCTGCAGCATCCTCTGATTGTCTGGCAAGTCTGTCGATGAAGTCCTTCTTATCTTTCTTCACACTTTTCTTCACTTCTTTGTCCGCCTGGGTGTAGTCTTCTTGGGCTTGTGCTTTGCTTGATCTTGTCCGGCTCATGTTCAGTGTGGCTTTCTCCTCTTTCCTTTTGTTCAGTTTCTGAAAAGTATCATCAGAGATCCACTCCTTGTGCTCGGTCTTCTTCTTTCCAAGTACCTCCTCACAGGTCTCATGCCAAAGTTTCTTGGTATGTTGCCACTGGTGCTCAATGTCTGTGCTCTCCTCTTCAAGCAATTCTTCAAGTAGCTGGAACCTGTTGGTAAGACTGATCTGAAATTTCTCCTTTATTTCTTTACTGCTAAACAGCTCCACATTATATCTTGTCCTTGCTGCATTTGTTGAAGTGTACTTCTTGAGTCGGAGTCTCACTGTTGTAACAAGCAGGTGGTGGTCTGATGGCACGTCAGCACCCTCATCACCCTCAACATCCCGCCATGATCGCCTGAATTTCCTGCTGATGCAGATGTGGTCGATCTGGTTCTCCGTAACGTGGTCCGGGGGTCTCCAGGTGGCCTTGAGGATGCGCTTATATATATTATATATATATATATATATATATATACAGAGAGCGAGCGAGCGAGCGAGCGAGCGAGAGAGAGAGAGAGAGAGAGAGAGAGAGAGAGAGAGAGAGAGAGAGAGAGAGAGAGCAGAGAAATGCATGCGTGCGTGTGATATGCATTCTAAATTCTTTGTTTTATGTAAACTTTTGCTAACAATGTTGCGCTCCCCCATAAACATCTATTCCATCAAAGCTGTCTGAATTTTCATAATGAGAAAATAAAATCTTCAGTGGTTAATGAGACACAAAACTATGCATAGGCAGCATCTTTTTTCTTTTCTTCTTATTTACTAAGTTCAAATAATATTTTGATAAGATGTTTCCTTCTGTGTTGCCATGTGTACGCTACCCTTTAGGCCTATTAGTCTGTCATGTGTGAGCCACCCCTTTTACACTTGGCACGTGTGTGCCGCCCTTTCCATTTTGGTGGATTAACCTAATAAAACAAAAAGTATAAAGAGGGGAGGGCGGCAGACACAACCGTAACAGCGGGTGCTCTTGACAGCATTGTAAACATGTTCAAGTTAGTGAAAAATGAGTGGCAAAGACTATGGAAACGGCGACAGGACAACCAAACAGATTTTTTTTTTTTCAAATGTTACTTTAGCCTTAGCGTACAAAGTGATGGATTTCTCGTAGAATTACAATTAACGTCATGCGAGCGAACGCGGGTGAATACTCTCCCAGTTTCAGAATTATACCCATCACGACTTTCGAAAAATGATACAAAAATGACACCAAAAATCACGTTGACCGTCAATGTTAAGGCCATTCTAGACTATTTCAAGAGATATGGATGTATGAGTGTTTTGCTTCTCTCGATTTTTTGTTGTTGTTGTTGTTGTTGTTGTTGTGTATTACTTCTTCGGCGTCGATGCAATGGTCTACTGTGAATATAATCAGCGCGTTTTCGAGAAATCGAATTCTGAGCGCGAGAGGCAGCTACTATTTCTGGTGCGGACAAAAGTGAAGGCTGAACCTCGGTAGAAAAGGTTTCCTTATTAACCTCCAGCCCCTAAAGATAATGTGTGTGTGTGTGTGTGTGTGTGTGTGTGTGTGTGTGTGTGTGTGTGTGTGTGTGTGTGTGCACGCGCGCGCGCCCATGTGTGTGTGTGTGTGTGTGTGTGTGTGTGTGTGTGTGTGTGTGTGTGTGTGTGTGTGTGTTGTTTTCGTATTTTGTTTGTTTGTATTGAAGATTAAGTAAATTTTCAATAGAAGAAAAGCTTATTTACAAATTAAATTGCTTTTGCTCTGTCTTTCTTGTTTTTCCGTTTGTTTATGTCTCTATTATCTATAGATATTTAGACACACACACACACACACACACACACACACACACACACAACACACACACACACACACACACGGGCGCACGCACGCACGCACGCACGAATAAATATATCGGCCTTCGTGTCTCGCTGCATTTGTAAACTTTCTAGAGACTGGTAGGAAAAACTATCGAAATTTATTTGTTGTTCGCCGAATCGCTGGGCATCGCCATGTTTGCGCTCGGTTAAAGAACACACCACCAAAATCCGAACGTGAGAACAATATGTAGACAAGCAGCGCTGGGTTGTTTTGAAAATGTTTATAGGCTGAAAGATAACCCCGACACCACACACCTCACTCCCAAGCTCTTCTTGGGGAGAGAGAGAGAGAGAGAGAGAGAGAGAGAGAGAGAGAGAGAGAGAGAGAGAGAGAGAGATGCGCACCAACATGCATGCTAGGCAGTTCTTAGCTGACAGAATTAAATGAACGGACAGGTATTGTTTAAGGATGACCACGCCACACACATACAGGCTCACGGGTGAGAACTAAGACCGGACATCTGACGTCATATAGGAGTTAGTCTTATAGATTCTGATTTATAGCATTAGTACGAATCCTCATCAGTGAGAAACAAGTGAAAAGACTGGGACAGGATATGGAGGGATGGTTGTTCTGTGATGGCTGACGCTTGGCTTAATTGTGGCTCGATATTAAGAACAAGTTGTGCCTGAAACGCTGGTATATAATGCATATATCTAACTGTAGCGTGGGACCAGTTACGCAAGTTGTCGTTCCTCTTCGTCGTTTTCCGTTTCCGTTGCCACCGACGAAACGTTAGCCAGTAGAGCACGTTCCTGACGTCACAAATCGTTGGTCCCTCCTCTCCCTCGTTTTCCGTTTCCGTTGCCACCGACAAAACGTTAGCCAGTAGAGCACGTTCCTGACGTCATAAATCGTTGGTCCCTTCTCTTCCTCGTTTTCGTTTCCGTTGCCACCGACAAAACGTTAGCCAGTAGAGCACGTTCCTGACGTCATAAATCGTTGGTCCCTTCTCTTCCTCGTTTTCGTTTCCGTTGCCACCGACAAAATGTTCGCTTTTGGCATAGAATATGTTCATGACCTCACAAATCATGGGACCCTTCTCTTTCTCGTTTTCGTTTCCGTTGCCGCCGACAAAACGTTTGCTAGTAGCAAAGAACACGTTCCTAACCTCACAACTCGTGGGCCCCTCGGGCAATAAAATAAAGCGGTGTTAATGTGTGGGGTATGTCTGCCTTCTAAAGCAGTGTTAATGTGTGGGCTATGTCTGCCTTCTCAGCCACCCTATAAACCACGGCGGCGCCACACAAGTCCTGTGAGTAAAGGAAACAGTATTCCGTTGACATTGGGTAATCTGGGGTACGTTAAGGCTCCCTACTGATCGTTGGCGAGGAGCAAGGAAAACAACAGCGTGGGAATCGTTATATGGGGAAAGGGCATGCATTTGGATTCTGCGCGCGTGAAACAAGACAAATGGATTCGGTGAGAAAAGAGTATTATAAAGTGAGACGTTTCGTCTTCCTATCTTGGCAATAAGTACGAATTTCACGTTTCACGAGATGTTTTGGGAATATGACCTTTTTTTTTTTTTTTTTTTTTTTTACCCCACTGAGGTAGGCAGATTATGTCTTCAGAGAAGATTAGTTAATGTGACATTAGCATGTGTGGATGTTTGTTGTTGTTGTATGTCATTCACTCCACCTACGTATCTACGGATCTTCGAAGGATCAAAAGCGAATAAAAGTTGGTGGAACAGTTTTCTTTACTATTGTTTAAATACATACGCTCACACACAGGACCTTGGATAAGAGTCTTATCCTAGGATTTGACTGGGGGTGGAATTCGCTCAATTGTTTAGTCCGAAGTGAACGTTTCCTCAAATCTGCTTGTTCCAAGCAGGGAGCAAATAAACGATCATGGATTACGATAACATTGTTTTATGCTCTAGGTCAACTAGATGGGGGGAAATACATTACAAGTCTGGAGGAGGAGGTGGAGGAGGGGGGAAAGGAGTTTTGTAAGCTGAAGAGGAACTTAATAATGGAATTAATATTGCTGAAGCCAAACTCCTGAAGCTCGTGTCCACTGGACACTTATAAAGTGAAGGGTTGTTCTCCATCAAGGGTACAACACGGGTGACATTTTTTTCATCGTACCCTCCCCCCAACAAGGGGTTGGAAGAAAAAAATCTGGACATGTGATTGTCTGGAATATTTTCTTACTAGAATGACCGGGACAGACAGACATGACTTTAGTTGTAAATTAGCATTCTTCACTGGAGTGAGAACACCTCACCGTGCTCCGTATCAAATTCACAGGCATGGAACTATCTGCAAACTGGTCTTTTTTTTCTCTCTGAACTTGCCCACTGTGACCATACCTTGCAATTCAGCGAGAGGTCGCCAGCTCCGATAAGGGTTTTAAAAAGCGACAAGCAACGCAGTTCATACATTAGTGGGTCTCTTGCTCAAGTTCAAGACACAGATCTTCTCTTGTACTCGCTGCTTTCCTTCCTTACCATTTTATTATTATTTATTTTTTTTTTTATTTTTTGCTGTCCCAACCTCTGCGCCACCTCAGAGGCGGTGCACCCACGCCGCTCATTCCGACACCCGTCCACAGCCGCAGCCCGGCCGGTCCCGCCGCAGCCCCGACACCGGCAATCCACAGGGACCAGTCAATGTCAAGTCGCCGAGAGGCAACCCACCGGAGGAGACAGTGCACTGCTGCCGAGTCACTTCGGTGGTGTTCAGTGGCGCCTGTTCTGATCTAACATACGCAGGACACCACCTACTAAGCCCCCTACTGACGACAATAATTGCTTAGTCGCGGAGCCGGCGTGAGTGAGCTCTCCCTCCGGAGGGCGCCACCACGTCCGTCCAACGACAGCCCCCATGGACTCACCGATACCGGTGACCCCGACGGAACCAAACCAAAGCCACAGACGTGGAGAGGACACCGAAACTGAGGTCACCATGAGAGCAGGGCATGAAGGGCCACAGAATTTGAGACTTTTTTTTTTATAATGCTGATTGATGAGAATGAGGATGATTAAGATGATGCTACGGATTTCCATTTCGGTCTGAGACTACATGACAGGGCTGTACTCTACGCTTCCTTTCATAATATATCCCGGCGTCAACCAGGCCCGAGAGATACAGGCACCTGCAGTGTTGGTCATGAAATTTGAGCAACACTCTCAGAAACGCATCCATTAAGTGGATGAAACTCGACTGTGTGGTCCCAGTCTTCCCAACTGAGTCCGCAGCAAACTCAACTCTGGGTAGGAGCCGGTCGGGGCAGAAAAACCCACATGACTCTGATGGGATTCGAACCCACGACCTCCCAGCCGGAGTCCGCGACGCTAACCACTTCGCCACGGCGGCTGGTTCCTTACCATTTTATTGTCATACCAAGCGTATGCATGACGATTGGTCCCGTCACTTGGAAGCGGATCTCCTTCCTCACTCCAGCGGGTCTCTCTCCATGTCGTTTATTTAAAGCATGTTAGGGCTTTGGGGCTTCCTTACTTCAGTGAAGAATACAAGACAAAACACATAGAATCACGTTTGATACAAAAACGTGAACGCAAGGACCGATTCTCGATCTTGGTGAAGAAGAAAAATCAGTGCCTGCAGAATAGAGTAGGCTGAAGAGCACATGCACTGAGTCTGTGATGTGACTGGCTGATCACCTTCGCTGTGCGAATATGTTGCCTGACAAAAACAAAAAACGATGAGCACGTTCAACTCCCCCCCCAAAACTGGGCGAGTATTCGCTCTGGCGCTCGCTCATCTAGGTAATCACGCTTGCCGAGCGTCAAAAAGCAAGCGCAAGAACGAGCACTCGAGCGAGAATCTCTTGTAGTGTGACACAGGTTTAAGGGGGCACAGAGGGGGGGGAGGGAGAAAGTAGTATTGCCGCGTGGGATCCCTGCTTTAGCACTTGTGGGGAGCGGAAGAAGCTAGGTGAGGTGGAGCGCCTGTGACTCACTGGGGAAACTTGATAGGGATTGTAAGCCCTCGGGCACACAACTCTCAGACCGGCAACAATGCCCTGGGTCGCCAGGGTCTACCCAGCTGCCGTGGGGGGTGGGGGGGGGGGGGGTGCGGGGGGAGACGGGGACGGGGTGGTCCCCCTTCCCTGTGGTGGTGCGCGCCAGTGTAGATCGAGACAGTGTCTAGTCAGGTGCTTGAAAAAAAAAGGTGTAGCCAACCGCCACCTCCCCGGGAGCATGACTCATGTGGACGACACTGCCCCCCCCTCTCCCCCCTTCCCTACCCCCCCCCCCCCCCCCAGGGAATGACACTATCACAAGGTCATGACAATCACTCCTAGTACCAAAAAAGAAAGAAACAAACAAACAAAAAAGATGTGTGTGTGTGTGTGTGTGTGTGTGTGTGTGTGTGTGTGTGTGTGTGTGTGTGTGTGAGAGAGAGAGAGAGAGAGAGAGGAGAGAGAATGTGATGATGAAAAGCAAGACTGATTCTGAGAAAAAGATGTTCTAAGAAAGCCAGATTTTCTATGTGAACCAGACTCGTAATCTTGGTGATCCTGGGGTTGCGGGTTCGAACCTCCGCCGGGGCGTTTCGGTACAGGGGGATTTTTCCCTCGGAGTTAACATTGGTTCTGACTCCGTTTCCCATACAGTCCTTCGAATGAGACTATAAACCGAGGTTCCGTGTGTGAACGCACGCATAACATCTTGCACACACGTAAAATCCCATCACCAACTTTCGGAAGAGTAGGCCAGTTTTGCCGTTGGTATGGATGACACGTTAAAACATAGCATGCACCCTGCGTGAGAAATGGAAAGAATGAAGGAAGTAAGGAAAATGAGTGAACGATATTGAACGATATTGACTGGATGACACAGGAAACGACTGAATGAAGCGCCAGCTGGCAGCTCTTCAGTCGGCACTAACTAGGTAGGCAGCCCGTTGTGTAAACGAGTGTTGATTGTAAGGCGCTTAGAGCTTGGTCTCTAGCCGAGAATAGGCGCTATATAAGTATTCATTATTATTATTATTATTATTAATGTCTTCGGGAATTGGTGTTGCTGTAAAGTATATCACAAAAGAAATGATAGTGAATACAGTATATCGTAAAAGAAATGGGAGAGAGAGAGAGAGAGAGAGAGAGGGGGGGGGAGGAGAGAGAGAGAGAGAGAGAGGGAGAGAGAGAGAGAGAGAGAGAGAGAGAGAGAGAGAGAGAGAGAGAGAGAAATGGAAATGGAAAATGGTTTATTCAGGTTAGGCCACAGCCCCCACTGAAGGGGGGAACTATTTACAATGGCGTTTTAACGACAAGGAAAAGTAAGGATACATAAACATAACAATGGCAAATTCCAACATCTGTTGACCATAGAGTACAACAGATACATGCTTCAATGTTAACATTCACATCCTTCAACTGCAGTCGCACGCCTTTGAAATGCCTTGTATAGATATATGCATACATTCTTCAGTATATTGTTTTGTTACTGTTAGCCATCAGTAAGGCTACGTTGAATAGACATAAATTTGCATAAAATTTTCCTGGAATATATTCTTGCCGAAGCTCACAGAAACTAGGGCAACAAAACAAAATATGTACTTCATCCTCTTTTGCATCTCTGCACAAAGGGCATGCTAGAGAATTAGTTGATACCTGATCATATCGGTCCCTATGTATTGCCATGTCTGTTACTCCGAATCTAAATTTGGTTAAATAACATCTAATATGTCTGTCGATGTCAATTCAAAGATACCTTTCACAGCTCCTAGATGATTTGAAAGTTCTATATAAAGAAAACCAGTCACTGTCTTGGATATGTTCATTCCAGTTTTGCCATCGGCAATCAATAAGCCTCTGGCGAAATTCATCCAGAAATGCATTGACATTTTCAACCCCTTGATTTAGCCATACCATTCCAAATCCATTCTGATGCAATCTTTCTCGAATCCTTGAAACCCATGTATATTTACCGTGTGAGTCTAGCCACATCAACATCTCGTAAGCTTTCACCGGCAGTCTATTTCCATCCATACGCAATATCTTAAGCCAATATCTAATACACCGAACAGACGTCCTGGCGTCCTGTCTCTCCGTACACTAAATCATTCGGCGTTTTAAGCTGTACCCCTGATAAATTTTTCAATGCAAATAAGCGGACCTTTTCAATACGAGCAACTGCTTTATCTAATCCCCATATTTCAGCACGTACATGGCAATAGGTAGAACCTGATTATCAACAATTTTCCAAAATACTGCAAATGAATTATTCTTAAGCATATACAACTTACGCATTATACACAGCAAGGCGTTCTTTGCTCGGCTTGCAAGGTCTTCACAAGCAAGTACAAAACTAAGTCTAGTGGAAAAATATATACCAAGATACAGTTGACAATCTTCACTTCCTCTCCATCAAGAAACCACATTTCTCTCGCTGCAAGATAACCACTTTTCCTGATTACAATATTACTCTTTTTCATATTGACCTTAAGCTGAAGTCTTGAAGATGCACTCCATAAACTATTCAGTTGTGTTTGAAGACCAGCTGGTGTTTCGGAAAGCAAGGCAATGTCATCCGCTAATAACAAAATAAACAATTCAGTAAAATCAGAAGTCAATGTTGCACCGTGCCTTCATTTCTCTGTTATTTCCAGGGCTAGCTCGTTTATAAACAAAGAGAAAAGTACAGGGCTGCAGAGAGAGAGAGAGAGAGAGGAGAGAGAGAGAGAGAGAGAGAGAGAGAGAGAGAGAGAGAGAGAGAGAGAGAGATGATTGACAAGGAATTATAAATTAGGCTAGGTTTGCTTTTTTCTTAATTGTTTATCTCTTACACACGCTTCAGTTGAGACCTAGAGAGAGAGAGAGAGAGAGAGAGAGAGAGGAGAGAGAGAGAGGGGAGAGAGAGAGAGAGAGAGAGAGAGGATGGGGGAGGAGGGAAGGGTGGTGAAGACTAGGGATATGGGATGGGACCTGGCAGAGCTGGTGATGGGGGGTGGTGGAAGGAGTGGGGGAAGGGGGGAGGGAGGAGGGGGGGGGGGGGGGGGGGGGGCGGGGGGCAGGTAAAACAAAACAAAACTAAACGTTTATCAATGAGGATGTCACCTTTGATAGCGTTGCTTTTCACATGTCGTCTTCGTGCAAAGAGAGAGAGAGAGAGGGAGATGCATGTTTTATTCAATAGTAGCCATGGCTGTCACGTAGGTCTAGTGTAAACAGAACAATTTCGCTGGTATTTTAAATGATGCAGATAGGCATCAACTCAAACAAGAAAAAGAAAACAACTTGAACAACAAACGTAAAGCATCAGCTACATTTTGCATCCTGTATTATTGTGTTAATGTAAGCGAGAGAGAGAGAGGAGAGAGAGAGAGAGAGAGAGAGAGAGAGAGAGAGAGAGAGAGAGAGAGAGAGAGATTTAAAGTTCATTATGTTATATCCAATACTTTGTAAAATGAAATTGCTCTCAAAATGTCACAAAATAGTGCTTACAAAAAGATTACTTCTTCTTCTCTTTTGATGTTAATTTGAAGAGATCTGTAGGGTTTTGGTGTCTAGGTTCGGTTGGAACAATATCCTCGCTTTTTGACTTAAGTTCTTTACAAGCCAGAACAGATGAAAGTGGTCACTGCGGTTTTCCGGAACCATTTGTAAATGTACAGCATCCGCATATATCAAAACCAGTGTCTGAAAGCTTCACGAGAGGAAACGGGGGAGGGGAAAGGGAAGAAGACAAAGCGGGACATGGGACGGCCCGGACACATCTGGACCTGCCGAAAGGGGTAGTTTTTGACGTGGATGAAATTTCAGTTGTCACCAGAGTTTGCTTGCTTCCTATCCACGTAAAGAATCCGCTCCCCCCCCCCCCCCCCCCCCCCCCCCCCCCCCGGACTCTTTTCCTCCCCTCTACCCCTCTTTCTCTCTCTCCTCCCCCCCCCCTCTCTCTCTCTCTCTCTCTGGGACACACATGCAGACACAGACAAACACACACACGCGCGCGCGCAAGCACACACACACACACACACACACACACACACACACACACACACACACACACACACTGTGATATTGCATTACGAAACGTAAAGGACAAACAAATAACTATGAGTCAGAATGGCACGCACTCTCACGACTGTAGTGTGGTATTATTACATTAACATGTTTAAAATACGTTGAAAGGAATGAAGAGAGAGAGGCACCCCTTCTGAAAAAAAAAATTAAATGAAGAGCATTCATGAAATCCGCTATCGAGTCAGGGTGGGGAAAAAAAGCCCCACCATTCACATTTACCGCCGGACGCGTTCCTTCGGCGAAAATCCATCCGGTGAAATTGAACGCCTCTGACGGCCTAGCTGTCATTGTCCCTGAGTGTCCAGCACTGGAGAGAGTGTCTGGCTGACCAGTGTAGTGGCGTTTGCCTTAACAGTGAAATGGGTTGCCCCTTTTACCAAAAGAAAGTAGTCTTTTTAAGGAGAGGACCGTATCCTTTTTAGAGACACTGTTGGTTACAGCTTTTTAACGGATATAAAATCCTCTTCTTTTTTTCGAGATCTTTTAATAGTCTGCCACAAAGCATTTCGAATGATATCTTTAAATGGTAAATGATATCGTTAAATAGTACATGATATTTTCAAATGGTAAATGGTATCTTTAAATGGTAAAAGATGTATTCAAATGGTAAATTATATCTTTACATTTTAAAAGTGTTGCTTAACCTTTGCACCTGCATGAAGTTTTGCATGGAGGTAAAACCTTTTCTCGTTTGTCCACGTTCAACATTCTTTTCTTTAACTGAACAGTCACAAACATTGAAGTACAATCTTCGACGGCGTCAGAGAAACAAAAAAGCTGGCAGTAGAAGGGCATCTGGGAATCATGACCTGGATGTGACCCGGCCCCTTAGAGTGTAAGGAGTTCAGCGCCGAAACACTTGTCTGAGGGCGGTTTCTCCTCTGAAGACCTTCTGCTGTCAAGCTCTCTTCTAGAGTTTCTCCCTACCTTCGACGTTCTTCACCTTTGCTTATAGAGGATATTTTTTGTTTGTTTGTTTAGGTATCAAATAGACCGTGTTACGAAAGAACAACTAATTCAATGTTTTACACATGATCACAACAAAAAAACACCAGTTGTTCTTTGCCAAATTTTCGTCTTTAGTAGACTTCTTCAGGACTGTCACCTTGGAACACCTAGTAGTCCTCCTTTGACGTCTATCTTGTCACACGTCATCGTCTATACGTATTTTTTGGTCTCTCGTTTATGTCGTCAAACCTGGAAGATTTTTGTTCTGTTTCTTCCTTTCTCTCTCTCTCTCTCTCTCTCTCTCTCTCTCTCGCTTTCTTTTCATTCTTTCAACAACAAAAAATAGAAAACACACACACACACACATACACAGAGTTTTTCCCGAGTGGCAGCAGGGGAAGTATCGTGGACACCACCTGAGCTCTAGTCCCATACATTTAGGCCGTCAGGGTAATTTGTTTTCAGTTTGTGGCGCCACAATCGTTCCCTGACTTTGCGTTTGCACGCATTCTTGGAGTGGCACTGTTCTATTGCAATAACCCTCATGTCCGTCATGGAGTGGCTGTTAGCTTGGAATTCAATGTTTTGTATGAATATCTTACGTGCCTTTATTGAAAAACAGGAATTATTTTTCCTTGAAAGGCCTCAATTCTCTTCGTGATTTAATGTTCAAACTAGTTTTCAAACAGGTAGTTAAAGATGCTTTCACCCTCTCAGACTTCGTTGTATGGGTCCCTGTCACGTTCTGAGTACTTCTTTTACTCTCGACCAGTCTCTAATTTATTTTTTTTTACAGGAAAACTAAATTACACAGTGTAGCTGTGTGCATACGCAATTGTCGTGCAATTCCTGGTTGTTGTCATGGTTGTAAAGGCAGTCCTTGTAAATAGAAGACGAGATTGCGTGACGTACCCCACTGGGGAATTCCCAATATTTTCTTGTATATTTTTCTTATATACTACAGGATGTTCAGGCCACGCTTTGGACCACATTCCTATTTCGCAAGTGAATTAACTATAAGGACATAAGTGAAATTTACCACGCACGAAAATTATCATACTGCCTGCCAAACAACAAAGTGTCATCAGCATTCCCGGACATGCTTTTTTTGTTTGTTTGTTTGTTTGTTTGTTTGTTTGTTTTTGTTGTTGTTGTTCTTGTTTTTTTTTTTTTTTGTCGGTTTTATTTTTCCAGATGTCCTATTAACGCTGTTGCTGATGAATTTCATTTGTCAAGGTGTATCCCTTTTTTTTTTTTTTTTTTTTTTTTGAAAGACAGCGAGAATGGGTGTGCACTTAAAGATTTTAGTCTATATCTAATTGTTCCGAAAAAAAAGCAACAACAACCTATCTTCAGTTTTCGCCCTGTAACAACACTGTGCTTGTAATATTTAGAATAATTCAGTGGTCTTCAGTTTACACGCGAGCAAATGAAACTGTTCTGCTGATATTCTGCATTCTTCGTTGTTGATGTTGCTGTGTTAGGTTGATAATGTGTGCATGCGTGTGTGAATGCCTCTGCGTGGTGTGTGTGTGTGTGTGTGGTGTGTGTGTGTGTGTGTGTGTGTGTGTGTGTGTGTGAGTGTGTGCAAATGTCCCATAGGGCTGCGAAGTAAACAGTTCGCAAAACCAAACAACAAAGGCAAGCTATCTGGGATACTTCCAAGAGAACTTTCAGAAATAGCCGGTAAAATAAGTCTCAATCTCTGGCATTCTAGAAGAATGTGTTGGTTTGAAATTTGTTCACCGCACAAACATTTTTAACATTCTAGCTGAACTTTGTTTTGAAGGCATGAAACTTTATTCTAAAAGACAGCGAAGTAATGTGTCTAAAGTTGAAAATGTTACTATAATTCACAGCTATTTTGTTTAGCCAAATCATCAGAATTCGTTAAGTTACTGGAGAATTTCTCCCTCCTCTGGAGAGATTTTGAACTTTGTTCCACGAACGTGTGTGTGTGTGTGTGTGTGTGTGTGTGTGTGTGTGCGTGTGCGTTGTGTGTGCACGCCCACACGCGTGCGTGAGTGCTCGTGGTGTGTGTGTGTGTGTGTGTGTGTGTGTGTGTGTGTGTGTGTGTGTGTGTGGTCTGTGTGTGTGTGTGTGTGTGTGTGTGTGTGTGTGTGTGTGTGTGTGTGTGGTGTGTGTGTGAACGAGATGTTTGCTAAGCAAGAAAAGATCGGTAGACGCCCAAACAATCTTATCTAACAACGCGTCCGACTGACCGTATCAACCATTTCTTTCACTGATTCTCATGCATGTACTTGTATACCTGTGTTTTTTTCTTTTGTTGCCATTCTTCTCTCTCTCTCTCTCTCTCTCTCTCTCTCTCTCTCTCTCTCTCTCTCTCTCTCTCTCTCTTTCTCCTCCCCCCCCT
>CM065719.1:25865957-25868457 GCA_033310375.1 Conus canariensis
GACAGGAAAATAAAATTGAGGTCATCACGTAAGCACGAAAACCAGGACATGAATGTATGCCATTTGTAATGAACAATGAGGATAAACAAGATGAACATGATACTATGGGGCCCTTCCTGGCTTTAGACTACATGACAAGATTTTACTAGATGCTCACTTTCATAATATATCCCGGAGTCAACCAGGGCGGAGTTAGTCAGAAAATTCGAGCAAAACTTTTGAAGATGCTAATGCGATTATGTAGGTCAGCTTTCCTATTTGAGCGCTATGGGTGGTTATCAATAAACCACGGTGGTTGTTCTACTTCACTACACACACACACACACACACACACACACACACACACTACTATGCGATTTGGTGTCGTAAGTAGCATTCATTTGAGGTTATGAGCGTGTTCGTCATAAGCCTAGGGCAGTTTATCATCTTCATGTAGCTGACGGGCCACAATCGCCGAAACGGACTCCATTTCAGGGTAAGAACAATAGCGTTTTTTTTTTTTTTTTGACCTGCCCGGAAGGCAGTTTTTACCTGCCCCCATACACACCCACCTGCCCGTCAGTCCGTCATAATGTCAAATTGTACAAAATACTAACGGACGAAGGAGCTGGACAACATAATTTCTGATTGCGTAAAGTATTCAAAACATCAAGAAACAGGAAAACGTAATTTTCGTCGTTTGCCGTTTTGTCAGTGGGTCGACAAAACTAGGTAACCATGCAGTGTGCTCCATTCTCATTGGCCAACGCTTTCTGACTGATCCAATCACTTTGCACAAAACATAATAAAATAATGTCGATGTCATTAGTAGGAACTTGAAAATGGGACTATGACATAGCGAAATCTCTAGTTTTCGCAATGCTTGTGCTCTAACGGCAAAATGACGCTGTCTTTCTCGTTCTCCACAGAAGATGATTGATCAATTTGGCTCTCGGTCGGCGGGCAGGTCGTGGCCTTCACCCCCATGTCTGTCTGACACGTGTGATCACCTTCCTCTGGGCAGTCGGTCAGCCGTTACTCTCCTTCCATGTGCGTGAATCACCTGCCGACCACCTCTGGTGCGACCAGTGTCCCTATCAAAACCAGCAGTGTGAGTACAGGGCCAACTGCTGAGGCCGTGCCTATTGTATGACCACCGTAGGCTACAGTACTGGCCGGGAGGTAGTAATGGTGGAGGGAAAGTGTTCGGTGGCCTTTAGGATCTGTGAACTATGGCTGTCTTCGTACTGGAAGCCGACGCTGCGGCTGCACACCACAAATGAATGTGCCAAGGCCTTGCTTAAGAAGTCAATTAGATTGGTGCTAACAGATTCTGTTGAGAATTCTTATTGTGTGTCAAAGTTGATTCTTTTCGGGGTTTTTTTTTCATATGGTCATCAAGGTACAAGCCAGATGGTTCCAAGCAGACAGGGTCACATGAATACAACGGGACTGTTTGGAGGAGACCACCTGACGCAAAGATAGGGTCACGGGGATGAGTGCGAAGGCCTGAAATGTGCCATCAGCTGGGGTGAAGGTCAGGTATTTGCAGATTGTGAATGATGTAACGGTGGAAATAAACAGAACAGTGAAATGATTGGTGGTGGTGGTGGTGGTGGTAGGGGGGGGGTGGGTGGGTGATGTTCTTTTGATCAATTATCAGTTCGATTATGAAATGCTGACTCAAACTTATGCTTGGCCTCAAAACGCTTACATGCATTGCATAGTGATTTGGTGCACAATCCTAATTGTGGCATTTGGCATGCCGTTTGAGAAGTGAACGGGTGGGAAGAAGAGTAGTTCCCCTTTTCCTTCCTTCCCTCTCTCTCCCTCTCTGTCTGTCTGCCTGTCTGTCTGTCTGTCTGTCTGTCTGTCTGTCTTCTGTCTGTCTCTCTCTCTCTCTCTCTCTCTCTCTCTCTCTCTCTCTCTCTCTCTGTCCTGTGGTCCAGTATCTTTCTGCCTTTGGCATTTTTTTTTCATCCCGTGGGATGCCAGGGGGTTGTTTCGGTACTGCAGTTATCCCCGTTTCGTTTTCTAAAAAAAAATACTCGAGTAACTCCTTCTACTTTGTCGATCTTTGGACTTTGCCTTTTTTTCATCAACTGGCTTCATGCTTTTGTAGCTCATTAACGTATCTGGTTCCCAGTCTTCACACTTGCTTCCCCTGTTGCAATTTATAGCACGCTATAGTAGTAGTAGTATAGTAAGTAGTAGTAGTAGTAGTGGTTGTGGTGGCAGTAGCAGCAGGAGCAGTAGTATTAGTAGCAGCAGCAGCAGCAGTAGTAGTAGTAGTGGTAGTAATAGCAGTAGTAGTAAAGAAGGAGAAGGAGGAGTGGTAGTAGTGGAATCATCATCATCATCATCATTATCATCATCATTACTTTTATTATTACAATTTCATCATTATTTATTATCATTATAATTATTATTATTAAGAGTACTTAAACAGCACCTTTCCTCTGTTAGAGACCATGTTCTAAGCGCTTTTACAATCCACGGTCTCGTTTACACAAGGGGCTGC
>CM065719.1:25873457-25883457 GCA_033310375.1 Conus canariensis
AGCCTTGTGTTGACAAGTCTCTCCATCAGCTTCCCTAAGCAGCTTGTAAGGCTGATGGGTCTGTAGCTGTCAGCCTTCGACTTGTCCTTTCCCTTTTTGTGAATGGGGATCATGTCTGCTTCCCTCCAACACTGTGGTACTGATCCTGTCTTCCAGCTGGAGTTAAAGATTTTTAGAAGGACTGCCTTGCTCTTCATCCCAAGATGCAGAATCATTTCATTTGTGATTCCGTCTGGTCCAGGTGACTTCTTCAGGTTGAGGCTCTGCAACGCTTCCTCCAGCTCTTTCTCTGTGAAAGCTGTGGTCATGACTTCCTCTTGGGGCTCTTCCTCATGAAGTTCACCTTGGGCCCTGTGCACTGCAGCTCTATGTTCAGGAGGGACTTCCAGATTGCTGATGTTTTCATAGACGTCTATGAAGTGGTCTGCTGCTTTCTTTCCAGAGAGGTAATTTCCATTCTCTTGTATTGTTATAGTGGTGTGACTTGTTGTTTCATTACAGAGGGTTCTAGCCAGTTTCCACAGCTTGCTGCCATCCCTGTCGAGATTTAGGCTTTCAGTTTTCTCTTGCCAGCTTTTTCTTGCAGCTTGTGCGCAGGACAGCTTGTATCTGGTAGTTACTTCCTTCAGCGCTATGTTATTCTCCAGTGATGGCTGCTTTTCTGCTCTGTCCCTGGCTTCCGTAACAGCATCTTCCAGATTCTGGAGTTCCTCCGTCCAGTAGGGCTTGTAGTCTTTACGTGCTCCTCTTGGGATGGATTCTGTAGCAGCTTTCAAGACGGCCTTTGTGAAGTCTCGAACCATCTTGTTTGAGTCCTTCTGCCTGATGTTGATTGGCTTTGTGTGTGTATCTGTGAGGGTCTCGAAGAGAGTCCAGTCCGCCTTTCTGTAATTCCAGCGGGGAAAACACTTTGCTTGTGGACACTGTAAGCTGAGGTTGATAGAGAGTTTGACGGGCTTGTGGTCACTTCCTCCAAGCTGGTTGAGGACTGTTCTTGTGGTCCTGACGAACAGGTCGTTGGTGGCGAACGCTAGATCTGGTGTTGATGTGGTCATCCAGCGTCTAGAGTAAAAGGTGGGTTCATCATCTTCTTGGTTGATGAGATGAAGATGTGTGTCAATCTCCCAATCCTCAACTTCTTCGCCTCTCTTGTCCGTCTCCTCATAGCCCCATCTCTCTGAGTGACTGTTAAAATCACCCACCACCACGCAGTTGTTGTCTGGGATGTTCATGTATGTGAGGGAAAGATCACGATCTTGAGGGCAATAGACATTGTAGATCCTGATGTTGCGTTCCTTAAGGACTATATCAATCCCTTGGATCTCTGCCTGTTGATTGGTGTTGATCTTGAGTTCTTGTGCGGCGATGGAATTCCGCACCAAGATAAGCACCCCTCCTTTGTTTCTTTCCTCACGGTCCAACCTGATGGTCTCGTAACCCCTCACTTGAAAGCGATGGTTTACGGTCAAATGTGTCTCTTGGACACATGCGATATCAATATTTTCTTGATGCATCCTTTCTGCCAAGCCAAGTTTCTTTTTATGCACCCCTTCTGCATTCCACTGGAGAATGTTGAGCATTCTGGGTGGTACTGTTTGCTTGGCATTAGCAGGAGGATGAGGTCTCCTTCTTCGTCGCATTGACATGCAGAATTTCTTTGTCTGACCACCGACCGCTTGGGGTGGGCCCCTTTGAGGCATAGGGCCCGGCTCCCGACCTCCCCGGCGGGTCTCCGAAGGTCGAGCGCCACATCGAAATTCTGTGGACTGCATCATCATGGAAGCGTATATGCGTGGTATCGTGGTTTAAGCTGCGCCAGTGGCCCGATACCTCCGTCTTCAGCTGGAGTTTTCTTTCGGGGTGCCTCACCCTTAGCTCATGGCCCGTGCGTCCTGCCCTGTGAGCACAGGGGGGATTGTTTCTCCGGGGATCCCACCCCGGGGCTAGAGGTTATACCGCGCCTCTTGACCGCATGATGAGCCCGTCATAGGACACATGGGGTATTTCAGTGAGGACAACAGTGCCACCTGTTGACCCACCCCATCCTGGTAGGAACATCGCCAGTTGGTCCGGGACTGCTTATTCTGCCAGGCAAGCCTGACTTATATCGCAGCTAACCCCCATATCTGAGGGCCATTCCCCTATCCGCCACCCGGGGACCCGCCGAGTTGGGGATGGTCGCCCCACTACTGAATTGGAAGCAGCCTGGTCCCGGAAATGGCTTCTTACCGGGCCAGGTTTCCACACGCACAACCACACTTTCACACCAAACCACAGTTCTGGAACAAGTCTCTTCAAGTTTTCTTCAGCACTGGATGATGATGACGCCCTTGGTTGACTGGCTCCAGGTTTCAGGACTGGGTCTTCATGGTCGTTTCTGGGAACTCGACGTAGAAATCTTCTTCGCCTCTTTCACCCACCTCTGGGCTTCAAACTCAGTTTGTCTCTCTTCACCCACCTCTGGGCTTCAAACTCCGTCTTTTCTCTTCCAGCTGGTCTTTTACCCTAAGACCTTTCTGTCACTTCTGTCTCCCAGACCACGTTTCTCTCGACCCTACTCTGTCCTGCCCACCCTTCTCTCCTCTCTCTCCTCTGTCCTTCTCTCTCTCTCTCTCTCTCTCTCTCGTGGTGGTCTTCTCCCTTTTCAGTCAAGTTGTTCTCCCACAGTTTATATAGGGATGGACACAAAGGATTTCCCTTCGGGCCATGCCTTTGTCCATGCTGCTTCTCCACTACCTTGTTCACACGTATCCTGAATTCCCCTTTCGCTACATTCTTCCACGCATCAGCGTTTACACACATCCCTACCTAATTGATTAGCAAACAACCACTTGGCACCAGATGGACATCGAAAATTCCCACCAACTCCGGGACCACTTTAACACAGTAATTATCCTAGAGAGGGCTACGACAACAACGTCCACACGCATTCAACCAACCTGACAAGGCCTCAATGCAGTGCCCCACGGCAATACCATCTGAACGAGCCCAAGACTCCTGCTCTTCAAGGACTGTTTACAAAACAACGTAGCTGAGTATTTAGCGCCTACTCGATGCTCCGAGGTCCTAGTGGTTACATTCCCCTCCCTTTCGCCATCGGGAAGGTTCGCACTTGGGAGGGTCCTTACTCCCTTAGGTGCCATCTGTCACCTGACCACTTCGACCTCCTTGGTGCAGTTCGACCGTGTGTGCTAGGTGAGGGCGTATTGTTAATCGGCCCATTACTTATTTCTCTACCACTCATGGCATTCTTTGCCTCTAAGCGCTTAAGGCCTTTTGTGGGAGGTTTCACTCCCTTGATAAAAAGTATTTCTAAAGTGATGAAAATTAAAGCACTCCTGAATTAAAATGAAAAGTATTCCCTTACTATAACAGAAAAAAGTATTCTTCGTTAATTTAAAAAAGATACTCCCCTGCAATCAAAAAATAAAAAGGAAAGAAAAAGAAAAGTTATGCTCATTAAAAGAAAAAAAGAAAAAAAGCGTTCACCTCCTTCATTTAAGAAAAAAGCCTCTTTTGAAAAAAAAAAAAAGCCATCTCCTTTCGTTATGGAGAAAGATACACCTCCCTAACTAAGAAAAGCAGTCCTTCTTCAATTCCACGAAAGGAAAAGCACTCCTATTAAACAAACAAAAAAAAACAAAGGAAAGTACTCTCCCTTAATTTGAAAAAAGCAGAAAACTCCACTTTAATCGAGAAAAAGTGTATCCATATAATCATTAATCACCTATTTCGTGGTAGATACAAGCTACCTTAAGCTAGGGCATGAATAAGAAGTCAATTGGTCGCTAGCATAGTGACTGTCCATGACTGTGGTCGCACGGTTAGAATATGGGAAGGATTTGCTGAAAGTTCCTGGTCTAAATCCCCACAAACGGCCTTTTTGTGTGCTTCTCTTCTCTTGTTCAAATGGGTAAACAGTTTCAGTTAGTTCAGTAAGGCCGATCTCCCTATCGAGCCTCTGTGACGTACTGCTTCCACTTGCTCCTGTCAAGCATAGCTGCCTTGATCTCATCGATGCTTTCGAGACCAGTGTCCCTTTTGAGAAGATCAATGAAGTATTTGTCTTCCTTCCCCTGTTCGATCTACCCCCAGTTGGCTGCCACAGAACAAGTTGTGAAGCAACCTCCTCTGGATGTCGCATACAGTGACCGGCTAGGCAAAGCCTACGTGTTATCTTGTCACTAACTTTAGGGAGGTGTCCATATAGCTCTTCGTTAGTCATGTGCTGCTTCCAAGAGACAGCCACTTATTCATAATTAAACGCGTGTGTCTCGAGATGGTTTCGCTCATGTATGTATTGCAGAAAACCGCCAATGTGTAGCACTGTACATCGTTCATTATCTTCTTCTTCCTGCCTGTGGGACCAGACCGCTTAACAGAAGCCTGTGGGACCAGACCGCTTAACAGAAGCCTGTGGGACCAGACCGCTTAACAGAAGCCTGTGGGACCAGACCGCTTAACAGAAGCCTGTGGGACCAGACCGCTTAACAGAAGCCTGTGGGACTAGACAACTGTGCACTTTGCAATTTGACGTCACTTCGGGCATCATCATGTTTGATGCTCAGACGTAGACGTCATTCTTTTTTGTGTACTTGAGATGTTTTAAACCAAGGCCGTGCCCTTCGTATTTTCCACTTCTGATGTGGCTATTGTATTTGGCGGTCACGTGAAGTATGGACAGAAGGGTCAACATCTCTATATTGTGTAACAAGAGAGAGAGAGAGAGAGAGAGAGAGAGAGAGAGAGAGAGAGAGAGAGAGAGAGAGAGAAAGAGAGAGAAACAGAGACAGAAAGAGAGAGAGAGACAGAGACAGAGAGAGAGAGAGAGAGAGAGAATAGAAAATGGAAAAAGCAGCAAACCATTTTAATAACGAATAAGTTACATCGATGCAAAGAGAGAGAGAGAGAGAAGAGAGAGAGAAGAGAGAGAGAGAGAGGAGAGACAGACAGACAGACAGACAGACAGACAGACAGAGAATAGAAATGGAAAAAAAAGCAACAAACCATTTTAATAACGAATAAGTTACATCGATGCATACGTATTGATTATGCACCACCTAGGGTGTGGGTAATAAATTACATACATTGAATTATGCAGCCTTAGTGTGGAGCATACGACTGCCACTGAGCTCGCAGATGAGATGTTAATAGAAAAAGTGAACTGCATGCAGAAATGAGGGCAAGATGATACAAAGAGATGGCGAAACTGACCCCTTGTTCAGTATGGATGCATAGTTGTGTTATAAGCAAGTAATAGCTGTTTTCTCGAGGAAGACCCGTACATCTGTCAGGAAAACAGAGATAATAAAGATAATCAGTTATTATTGCTATTATCCGGAAAGATTACGACTGTTTTCCCTGTTTTTGCCGGAGAAAACAATTATTGTCCTTCAGAAAACATATTGATAATTAATAATAAGGGTCACAAGTGTTTTCCTATCTGCCCGTGGAAAACAGGTAGTGTTCTTCAGGAAAAACAGCAACAACAGAGAAAGCAACTATCCTTGCTGCTTTCCCAAACGCTCACTACTTTCTCCCCTGACTCCACTTTCTCGCTTGTGGCACCGTTGTACCAATAATACCAGTGCACATGCACATGTCAGGGATAACAGGGGAAAGGGCGATAATGCCTTATTTCGCCGTTATCACTGTTACCCTGTTATCCTTGGGAGAATAGCTCCTTTCTTCAGAAAAATAGCGAAAAACAGTTATTATCATAAGGAAAACAGGATTAACAGTTGTCATTCTTTAAGAAAAGAAATAGAAAGTAATTCTGATCCTTAGTGAAACTGGAAGAAGTCATAATCCGAAGGAAAACAGGGGTGAGGGGAGCGGGAAAAGGGGAAGGTATGATCCTTGAAGCCAACAGAAGAAAACAGCATTTGTCCTGTCTAGGAAACAGAGAGACCAAACGTCAGGCTGACCCCACAGAATCAGCAGAGGTTAGACTATTCTCATACAATGAATATCTCCGCTTGGTGGAAATAAAACCTAGACCATTCCATGAGCTTGGAAGGAAAGACATAGCTATTCGATGACCAACTGCGTCACTGATCCTCAGTAAAAATTTTCAAGAGATCCGTCCTTGGACCACATTTTATCCTTTGACTGAGTTTGGTTAAAAAAAAAAATTTCTGTAGTCATTACGTCATCTTTCCGACAGAAAGACAAATAACCGGCCAAATGGATGCGGTGGTAAATATAACCAAAGTTGTTGACGTACTAATGAATGCCCATCTTGCGCTGAAGTGAATGAAGATAAGTGATTGCTCGTTCATTTTCGTTGTCCTGAGTGTTTTGTATCTTGCCTGAAGAAGGCCTAAGAGGTCGAAACGCGTCGTGTTTTGTCTTGTGATTCGTTTGCCTACGTTTTCTTGGCGGTTCGCTATTAATGACATTTAAGATTTGTACTAATGAAGTCGGTGTAGATGTCCGAAATGGAATTTTTGGAATAAAATCGCGCAGGGTGGTGGACACAAATTGCTTGCCTACAGCTAGAAATACTGTCACGAGTAACAGCTGTAGACAGTGACGGCAGAACTGCACAGGAAAATCCTGCTGGCGATGGAGCTGAAAAAGATGTTTTGAAAGGGTAAAGAGCAGCTGTTATACTGTGCAGGTCTCAATCGACGAACCATAAGAACCTGGGAAACAGGTTGACCGCTGTGACAGAAACCAAAGACAAACAAACCATTGAAGTGGCGTGGGCACGTGACATATCTTTCGAATGAGATTCCAAACTTAGATTCCCGGTGTGAACGCACCCATAACATCTTGCACACACGTAAAATCCCATCATCAAATTTCGGAAGAGAAGGCTAGTTTCGCCGTTAGTATGGGTAATACGCATACATCTTGCATGCATTCTCTGTAAACAAGAGGAAGAATGAGTGAAAAGCTGAATGACTGATCTGTGACTGAATGACAATGGAACCAATGATCAGCGCCAGCATGCAGCTCTTCAGTCAGCTCTACCCAGGTAGGCAGCGTTGTGTAAACGAGAGAGTGCACTGCAAAGCGTTTAGAGCTTGTTGTCTAACCGATGTAAGTACCCGCAATAGTGAGAATAATTATAAAAATAAAGATGACGATGACGATGATGATGATGACAATGATAATGGTGATGATGATGATGCTGACGACGATGATAATGATGATAACAACAGTAATAATAATAATGACAACAATTACAATGGTAATGATGACGATAATGTAATAATGATAACAATAATGATAATGATAATAACAATAATAATAATAACAATGATAATAACAGTGATGACGACGACGACGACGACGACGACGACGACGACGATGATGATGATGGTGATGATGATGACGACGACGATAACGACGACGATAACGACGACGACGACAACAACAACAACAACAACAACAATAATAATAATGATAAACTTTCCAAGACCCCATGATGATGATGATGATGATGATGATGATGATGATGATGATGATGATGACGACGACGACGACGACAACAACAATAATCATAATGATAAACTTTCCAAGACCCCATGATGATGATGATGATGATGATGATGATGATGATGATGATGATGATGATGATGATGACGACGACAACAACAACAACAATAATTATAATAATGATAAACTTTCCTAGACCCTTCTCCCCAGGGAAAAAAACAAAAAAACAGTGCAGGTAAAGAAGGAACAGGGCAATCAGTGAAACAGGTGGACAGACAACACTTGCTGAGTGGACCCCCGAAAGCTTTGCCGCACCCAGCCCAGGCACTGACCCACAACTATCAGAGGTGAAGACGACTGCTGCAGCCTCCATCACTGCAGTGTTCCCATGGTGCCGGTGGGTATGTGGATCCCGTGACAGAATGGTGGCCCAGTGAGTGCTATGCTCTCCTAGGAATTTAAATGTCTGGAGACCCGCGGTTCAAGTCTCGCACACAATGTCGTGCAATTCAGTACGGTTCAGGACAATACAGCAGAATATAGGACAATACACTACAATACAATACAATACAATACAAGGCAAGGCAAGGCAAGGCAAGGCAAGGTAAGGTAAGGCAAGGCAAGGCAAGGCAAGGCAAGGCAAGGCAATACAACACAATACAATACAATACAATACAATACAATACAATACGGTCCGGTATGATACGACACGATACAATACGGAACATAACAATACCACACAATACAATACATTGCAATGCAATACAATGCAATACAAAACAATGCAACACAGTGTCATACCTGTGATCGGATTACGACAGAATGCAAGTTAATACAATTCCATGCAAAACAGTGCAATAAAACACAAGACAACACAATGCAATACATGGCAATAAAATACAGTGCAGTACAGCACAACACAACACAACACAACACATTATGATACAACCAACACAACAACAACAACAACAACAATACAGAAACAAAACGTGATACACTACACAGCATTACATGACACCAAAACTACACTATTCTAGAGGTATACTTACTCTACACTACACTGCTACTACACTACACTACACGACACTACTACACCGCATTACACGATTCTACCGTTCAATGGAATACATACAGTGCATACAGTACGACACAGTACATAACAAATCAACACAATGCGACACAACACACTATCGTGTGCTCCGACACAACACAGTGTAATGTTTCCAGGTGCACCATTTTGATGTAACACCGGGAAGCATGCCGCAGTGTGGGGCCCCACACCTGTTGCCGTAGCAGCGGGTCATTAGCACAGCTAATTCACCACTTAGTTCACACCTCATACACACACACACACACACACACACACACATACACACACACACACGCACACGCACACACGCACGCACGCACGCACGCACACACATACACACACACACACACACACACACACACACACGCACACGCACACACGCACGCACGCACGCACGCACACACATACACACACACTGATTACAGTGCTTTGTATATTTTGGAGAGAGAGAGAGAGACAGACAGACAGACAGGGACAGAGAGAGAGCGCGATCAAAGTGCTTTGGAGAGAGAGAGAGAGAGAGAGAGAGAGAGAGAGAGAGAGAGAGAGAGAGAGAGAGAGAGAGATCGTCGCTAATGAAGTCATGCAGAGTTCGCTAAAGATGTCGTGCAGAGTTCGCTAAAGATGTCATGCGGAGTTCGCTAAAGATGTCATGCAGAGTTCGCTAAAGATGTCAAGCAGAGTTCAAAGGATTGACGGCGCTATCAAGCAAAAGTCATTATCATCCTGCGCCAACTGAGTTTTTATACTGTCACTCTCTCCAGCTGCCTATTGTAAACTACATCACACTGACAACGATTCTTTAGTAGAAGGAAACTATTGCTGTTAGGTGAGATTAACGTCCTTTTTAAAAGTCCTAGGCGTCTCCGACTGACGAGCGTATGGAGTCACAAGGACATTGTTGTAACATCTGCTGAGAAAGTAACGTCTTCCTAGCTATCTGTTTGTTTGTTTGTCCATCTGTAGGTTAGTCTTGAGGTCTCTCTGTTCCTTTGTTTGTCTGTCTGTTGAGTAGTCATGAAGTATCTGTTCGCTTGTGTGTCCATCTGTAGGTTACTCATTAAGTATATGTTCCTTTTGTTTGTCCGTCTGTTTAGTCATAAAGCATTCGTTCGTTTGTTTGTCAGTCTGTAGGTCAGTCATAACCTGTCTGTCCGTTTGTCCATCTGTAGATCAGTCCTAAAGTATCTGTTCGTTCGCTTGTTCGTCTGTGGATTAGTCACAAAGTATCTGTTTGTTTGTCCATCTGTAGACTAGTCATAGAATATCTGTTTGTCCGTCTGTAGACAAGTCATTAAAGTATATGTTTATAGATCCATCTGTGGATAAGTTATAAAGCATCAATTTGTCCATCTGCAGATTAGTCATTAAGTATCTGTTTGTTTGTCCGTCTGTAGATTAGTCATCAAGCATCTGTTTGTTTGTCCGTCTGTAGATTAATCATCAAGCATCTGTTTGTTTGTC
>CM065719.1:25893457-25895957 GCA_033310375.1 Conus canariensis
CATAGTGGCACCATACCTGACATAGTGGCACCATACCTAACATAGTGGCACCATACCCGACATAGTGACATCATATCCGACATAGTGGCACCATACCTGACATAGTGGCACCATACCCGACATGGTGACACCGTACCCGACATAGTGGCACCATACCCGACGTAGTGGCACCATACCCGACATAGTGGCACCTTATTCCTCATAGTGGCACCATAACCGACATAGTGGCACCATACCCGACATAGTGGCACTACAACCCGAATAGTGGCACCATACCCGACATAGTGGCACAATACCGACATAGTGGCGCATACCCGACATAGTGGCACCATACCTGACAGAGTGGCATCATACCCGACATAGTGGCACCATGCCTGACATAGTGACACTATATTCCTCATAGTGGCACCATACCCGACATAGTGGCACGATACCCGACATAGTGGCACCATACTCGACATAGTGGCACCATACCCGACATAGCTACACCATACCCGACATAGTGGCACCGTACCTGACATAGTGGCACCATACCCGACATAGTGGCACCATACCGGACATATGGCACCATACCCGACATAGTGGCACCATACCTGACAAAGTGGCGCCATACCCGACATAGTGGCAGCATACCTGACACAGTGGCACCATACCCGACATAATGGCACTATACTCGACATAGTGGCACCATACCTGACATAGTGGCATTAGACCTGACATAGTCGCACCATACCCGACATAGTGGCACCATACCCGACATAGTGGCACTATACCTGACATAGTGGCACCATACCTAACATAGTGGCACCATATCTGATATAGTGGCACCATACCGGACATAGTGACACCATACCCGACATAGTGGCACCATACCTGACATAGTGGCACCATACCCAACATAATGACACCGTACCCGACATAGTGGCACCATACCCGACGTAGTGGCACCATACCCGGCTTAGTGGCACCATATTCCTCATAGTAGCACCATAACCGACATAGTGGCACTATACCCGACATAGTGGCACTATTCCCGACATAGTGGCACCGTACCCGACATAGTGGCACAATACCCGACATAGTGGCACCATACCCGACATAGTGGCACCATACCCGACATAGTGACACCGTACCCGACATTGTGGCACCATACCCGACGTAGTGGCACCATACCCGACAGAGTGACACCATATTTCCTCATAGTGGCACCATAACCGACATAGTGGCACCATACCCGACATAGTGGCACCATACCGACATAGTGGCACCACACCCGACATAGCTACACCATACCCGACATAGTGGCACCGTACCTGACATAGTGGCACCATACCCGACATAGTGGCACCATACCGGACATATGGCACCATACCCGACATAGTGGCACCATACCTGACAAAGTGGCGCCATACCCGACATGGCGGCACCAACTACACTGACACAGTGGCACCATATCCGACATAGTGGCACCATATTCCTCATAGTGGCACCATACCCGACATAGTGGCACCATACCCGACATAGTGGCATTATACCTGACATAGTGACATCATACCTGACATAGTGGCACCATTCCCGACATTGTGGCACCATACCCGACATAGTGGCACAACACCCGACATAGTGGCATCATTCCCGACGTAGTGGCACCATACCTGACATAGTGGCACCATACCTGACATAGCGGCACCGTATCCGACATAGTGGCATTATACCCGACATAGTGGCACCATGCGTGACATAGTGGCACCATACGTGACATAGTGACACCGTACCCGACATAGTGGCACCATACTTGACATAGTGGCACCATACTTGACATAGTGGCACCATACCTGACATAGTGGCACCATACCTGACACCCGACATAGTGGCACCATACCCGACATAGTGGCGTCATACCCGTCATAGTGGCACCATACTCGACATAGTGGCACCATTCCCGACATAGTGGCACCATACACGACATAGTGGCACATGCCTGACATAGTGGCACCACACCCGACATAGTGGCACCATATCCGACATAGTGGCACATACATGACATAGTGGCACCATACCCGACATAGTGGCACTATACATGATATAGTGGTACGATACCCGACATAGTGGCATTAGACCTGTTATAGTGGTACCGTACCCGACATAGTGGCACCATGCCCGACATAGTGGTACCATACCCGACCTTGTGGTACCATACTGGACATAGTGGCACCATACCCGACATAGTGGCACCATACCCGACATAGTGGCATCATACCCGACATGGTGGCACCGTACCCGACATGGTGACACCATACCTCACATAGTGGCACCACACCTGACATAGTGGCACCATACCCGACATGGTGACACCATACCTGACATAGTGGCACCACACCTGACATGGTGGCACCATACCCGGCATGGTGGCACCATACCTGACATATGGCACCATACCCGACATAGTGGCACCAGTGACGGCTTCCTGACCATGTTCCTCCATCTGTGGCCATTCTCT
>CM065719.1:25913457-25915957 GCA_033310375.1 Conus canariensis
TCCAGATGAGGAAGTGGGGTTGGGTTGGACACACCCTGCGTAGAGGACAGGCCCACATCCCACGCCACGCCTTGGACTGGAACCCACAGGGGAAGCCGAAGAGGGGACGACCAGTCACCACCTGGAGAAGAACTCTGCAGGCAGAACTCAAGTTCACCAACATGACCTGGGGTGAAGCCAAGAGAACAGCCCAGACAGAGCGAGATGGAGATCTGCAGTGCGGGCCCTGTGTTCCGATCGGAACGAAGAGGACTAAGTCAGTAAGTCAAGTATCTGTGTGTCAGGTAGGGGGTACATGGGCAAGCTTGGAACATTCTTACTGGAGGATGTCTCTTTGTTTTTTGCTGTGTGCTCTGTGTTGGCGTTTGTGCCGGGCCATTTAATGTTTCAGCACCATTCATCTGGAGCTACGGGCGTGTAGTTATCTTATCATGGATGGAAACAAGTTACCTTACTTGTTCGTTATTTACCGTGTACTGTTCCACGCCTCAGTAGAGATTCTCTTTCATATCAATCAAACACGGGTTACCTGTCTCTGTTCCTCTTCACATGTGTGTTCTCGAGACTATATTCAAGATCAAAAAGGCTGCGCCAGTCTGGAATTAATGTTGATTTGTGTGTGTTCAGTTCTCTGGCCAGTCTGGAATGAATGTTGATTTGTGTGTGTTCAATTTTCTGGCCAGTCTGGAATGAATGTTGATTTGTGTGTGTTCAATTCTCTGGCCAGTCTGGAATTAATGTTGATTTGTGTTTTGTTCAGTTCTCTGGCCAGTCTGGAATGAATGTTGATTTGTGTGTGTTCAGTTCTCTGGAGCTGGTGGTCATGACTTCAAAACACACTCGTGGGATCGATTTTCTTTTTTCGGCTTGAAAAAGCCTCTCTGTCCACCCAGAAGTAAATGGGTACCTGATCCACTTCAGGAAAGGTTAAAGGCGGCAGAAGGAAAAAGATGGGCTCCGTCTTCCATCATGCCGTGCCTTAGACATACAGAACCTTTCGGGAACTTTAATCTCTTTTCTTAACCTCTTTCTCTTAAATATTTGACCAGCGTAGTGAGTGTCTGACCACCGGATGTGTGTGGGCCCCTTACGCTAACATCTGACCGTAAGCTAACAGCAATGCACAGTCCCTTGCGGATGTAGCCTACTCATTTTCTTTTATCCAACAGGTGCACGAGTGGATGGTGTTGTCCGTCACAGAGTCAGCTCCAGCTAGTACGTGCCTTCGGCAAAATTCTCTGGCACGTAAGGATGCTGTTGACTCAACTTACCGGTATGTATGCGCTCTCTCTCTCTCTCTCTCTCTCTCTCTCTCTCTCTCTCTCTCTCTCTCTCTCTCTCTCTCTCTCTCTCTCTGTGACCAGGCATGGTACGGACACAGACCCGGTTCTCATTAGAAGCGCGTTAAGCAGACAACACTATAGTATGCATTCATTCATCAGGTGTGGAGGGAAAGGGCGCCCTACTGTGATTCATTACAAAGATCCTATTTCATTCTTAAATATTCTTTCTTTGCAGGTGATCCTGTACACTGTGCATTTATTACAACACACAATAATTTATTTGCGATTCATTGACAAAAATCCCGAAAATAAAAAAAACGAAAAAAAAAAACGCGAAGCGCTCTTTTGATGACTGCTGTGAGGAGGACAATACGGTGCTGCTAATAGCGTAGGTTTCCCACAGACGTGATTCGCCGAATTCTGTCTAGTTTCAGACCTTCATCAACACCTGTCTGAGGCGCATCTTCAAAATTAGATGGCCAGAGAAGATCAACAATGAAGATCTATGGAAGCAAGCAGGACAGGAACCAGTGGCCGAGCAGATTCTGCGGAGGAAGCGGTGCTGGATTGGACACGCTCTCAGGAAACCAGCATCCAGCACCACACGCCAAGCCCTGACATGGAACCCGCAGGGGAAAAGGAAGAGAGGCCGACCTCGCAGCAGCTGGAGGCGAGACACTGAGGCAGAGATAAAGAGGCAGAGGACCAACTGGACAGGCATTCAGCGAGCAGCCCAGAACAGAGTGCGATGGCGGAGTGTTGTCGATGGCCTATGCTCACCCTTGAGCTATGGGCCTAAGCAAGTAAGTCCAGGAAACTGGGCACCAGATAAAACTGCAACTGATTTAACCAGCCGCCGTGGCGAAGTGGTTAGCGTCGCGGACTCCCGGCTGGGAGGTCGTGGGTTCGAATCCCATCAGAGTCATGTGGGTTTTTCTGCCCCGACCGGCTCCTACCCAGAGTTGAGTTTGCTGCGGACTCAGTTGGGAAGACTGGGACCACACAGTCGAGTTTCATCCACTTAATGGATGCGTTTCTGAGAGTGTTGCTCAAATTTCCTGACCAACACTGCAGGTGCCTGTATCTCTCGGGCCTGGTTGACGCCGGGATATATTATGAAAGGAAGCGTAGAGTACAGCCCTGTCATGTAGTCTCAGACCGAAATGGAAATCCGTAGCATCGTCTTAATCATCCTCATTCTCATCGATCAGCATAAA
>CM065719.1:25948457-25958457 GCA_033310375.1 Conus canariensis
TGTGTGTGCGCGCGCGCGCGCGCGCGCGCGTTCGTCCTTGCTTGCACCCACGCGTTCGTGCGTGCGAACTTGTGAGTGTGTGTGTGTGTGGAAACTTAGGTGGGGTGGAGGAAAGGTGCAAGAGGAGAGGGGAGAGAGAGAAGAGAGAGAGAGAGAGAGAGAGAGAGAGAGGGGGTTGGGGGGTGAGTGGGGAGGAGGTGCGAACAACAATTCAGTATATTGTTATATAACACAGGGATTCAGTTTCAGTGCTTTAATCCCACCGGACCACACGGAGTTCTTTTCAGAGGTTCCATGGCACTGAAATCACATTTACCAAGATACATGACTCCGTCAATGTGTTGTCTTCTATTGTGTTGTATTGAATACTAGTTTCAGAGGGAACAGATTCCTTTTTTTTCCATTCCATTCTTTTTTGCTTTTTTTTCTTTTTTTTCCCCCTTTTTTTCTGCGGCAAGGGGAAAAAGATCGACGGAGTGGGGAAGGGGGTGGGGGTAGGGGGTGGAGGATGGTGTGGGGGCGGTGGGGGGGGGGGGGGGGGGGAGGGCGGCGGCAAAACCGAGTCAGCGTCTCTGTTTTCGTTTTCCTCTCCTTTTAGAATTTGTAATACTTTTTTTGTTGTTGGTTGTTTGGTTGGTTGGTTGGTTTTCTGTTGTCATTGTTCTGTCTTTGAGCGTAATCGTTGCTTTTCTCGGTGTAAGGTATTTCTTTTTATTCGTTCCTTTCTCGTTCTTTCACACCTTTGCGTCGGTTTTTATTGTTATTGTTATCGTTGTTCTTTGTCACTTTGCTTGGGACTTTTTTTTTTTTTTTTTTTTTTAATGGAAGACAGTCTTAACAATGTGATAGATGAATGGGTTTCAATTTGTGAGGTTACGAAAAAAACAAACAAACGAAGAATGCGAATAACACCCTGGAAACCCATCATTCTTTCTAAACTACTGTCTTTTTTTTTTTTTTTTCAAGTTGCTTCTGTTTTCGTTTGTTGAATTGTTTGTTCGTTTTAGCATCATTTTCTTCCTTTTGTTTTTCCAAGGTAAGACAAGGGAGCAAAAACAAAACAAAACAAAACAAAACAAAACAAAACGAAACAAAACACAAAACAAAACAAAAACAAAACAAAAACAAAAACAAAACAAAACAAAACAAAAACAAAACAAAACTAGGACGCTCGGGAAGCAAGATAATTCCACCAAGGTGAAACAATGTTGGATCCGTCCTTGGAGTCAGTTCGTGAATTAAAACAAAATTCTCCTTTCCCTCCAGGAAAAGTAAAATTCGGCACGGACAAGCGGAGTTACTCCCCATGAACGCAAAATTCCAAATATAAAACAAGGACCAGAAAAAAAAAAACGGGGGGGGGGGGGGGGGGGGGGGGGGGGAGAGAAAGAAAAAAAGGGCTATAAATAGAAAAAAAAGGAAAGAAAAAAAAACAAAAACAAAAACGGTTGTAATATTCCTTGAAAATATACCACCTCGTAAAAAGATATGAAACTCTAACAGTAATTTCAGAATGTCTTTTAAATTGAAAGATTTGATAATTTTATCAGTCGTATGAACAGATCCTTGATCTGATGTTAGATCCGGATCTGCGGTCATGGATCTGCACTAAAATTTAATTCTGTGGGTTCCTAAATGGGCCACATTTAATTTTTTTTTCCTCCAATCAAATTTCGATAGTAATTGATTTAATAATTTTTGCATAATTTGAAAAAAAAATCTCTCTGAATAATCCTGGGTTGGGTGTTTGATCCAGGTCTATCCCAAAATTTGAGTGCGATTGCCTCTGGGCCACTTGTCATTTTTGACGAAGTTGGGTGACCATAGATTCAGTGATCATTACCGAATCCCGCTTACAGACAGACAGACAAACAAACAGACCTTTCTGACAACATATAAATTTCCTTGAGGGAGGTAATGTATCGATATTTATTTTCCTCAATAGAAGAGAGAAAGGATGGGTGGAAAGAGAGATTGAAAGAAAGAGAGGTGATATTTGTTATTTAGTTTTTTTTTTTTAAATTCTGTTTTCTTTGCACTCTACAAGATGAGCAAAGACAGAGTTATAAGGCCACCAAACGGAGGAACAAACCAATTACGAAACAGACACAACGCGTTTCGACCTACTGGTCTTCAGACAGGACAAATGTAATTAAAAACAATGAAAAGAAAGAAGGAACAAACAGTCACTTATCTTCTCTTCGATCTGAGTACAAATTGGGGTTGGGGGGGGGGGGGGGGGGGGGTGGTGGTGGTGAAAAACTAAAACTTCAGAATGGAACTGAAGAGAAGAGGGAAGAAGCTGGAAGGAAATAGAAGATACGGATTAAAACAATAACGACAACAACAGAAACAACATTGTTAATAATAATGATAATAATAATAATAATGGAATTAGTAGACCTATGAGCTTTATGATAATGATAGAGAAAGAAGAAAAGAAGGAGAAGAACAGCAACGATAATATTCTTATAGTAACGATTTTAACAACAGATAAGTAAATAGTATAATTCTTCATCATATCCTCCTCCTCCTCCTCCTCCTCTCATCATCATCATCATCTGAGAAATGGGAAATATAGTCAGATAGAATCTAAGAAATATTCAGAAAGCCATAACAGTACTAGTATTACCACTAACCAGTTAGTTTTCATCATCGTCATCATCATCAGCATAACATAGAAAATGGCAAAGATAGATAAAATCTCAGAAATATGCAAATGCACAGGAAATTAGAAAATACAACGAGAATAAATGGGAATTCTAAATAAGGTAGTAAACAGTAAATAATAAGTAAATAGGGTAACTCTTGCTCCCATAGTGAGATAATTACCCGTGAAGTACTCTTACCGAATGCTGCTTACAACAACTGAAGAGATGAACAAACATAGATTAACATTTTCTTCAAGACTGGCATCGACATTCTGATCTTGGACATCGTCCAACAGAATGCTCAGACGAACAGAAACAAATACAGGTAACATCAATTTAATTGATATGAAAGATAATCTTAAATGAGGCAGGGGACAGTTAAAAAAAAAGGTTGGGTCTGTCTTGCTACCATAAAGAGATACTCACACACCCATAATCCAAACGAATGCTAATTACGACACTGTTCTCACGAAATTCAAACAAGACAATTTAAAACATGGCTGTGAATGTGCACTCTAAGAAGAGAAACATTAGTTTTCCTTTTTTTTTTTTAAATCTCCAGCCAGGACATTCTTTCTCGTGCATCCGTTTGTTTTTTGTTTTGTTTATTTCTTTGTTAGCAGAGTTACACAGAACCTGCTGCATCCGTTGTAACCAAAGTGTCCTCGAAAGACTGTGACTCCACACAAACCTATCAACATTTGAGTGGGAATCCGGTTAACAGACGGCAAGAACGAACGCGTTGCATTGTAGTAGGATCCCAAATCAGAAGGAAAAGGCAACCAGGTTGAATTTTTGTGGCAATCAGAAGGAAAAGACAACCAGGTTGAATTTTTGTGGCAATCAGAAGGAAAAGACAACCAGGTTGAATTTTTGTGGCAGTCAGAAGGAAAAGAAGGACAATCAGGTTGAATTTTTGTGGCAATCAGAAGGGAAAGACAACCAGGTTGAATTTTTGTGGCAATCCGGCAAGGGCGAACCCGTTAGAAATGGGTTGCAATCCGGATCATACGGCGCATGAAGGGTTGTTTAGCAAGATTGTTACAAATTTAATGACGCAGTGACTGCAGAACTGTTTTTAGTGAAACTGTGGAAATACGGTATTTCACCCTGGGACGTAAGCATTAACTTTAGGTTGAGATCCTTGATGATCAAACGGCAGAATCAGGATAGGGGGAATTACTCCTATGAATGGGTAACTATCGATGATGATATTGTCTATGGAATGTGAAATCTTTGTAATGATACGAACGTTGGCATTTGTATTTTGCATGTCCTGGGGGGAGGGGGGGGGGAGGAGGGGGAGGGGGAGATACATGGGCAGTTACTTTTTCAGTTTGTATTAACTATTTTTTTTTTTTTTTTTTGCGGCTAAGCAACTATTAATTCCCCTGGCAGCTAAACGACTATTAATTCCCCTGGCGGCTAAGCAACTATTAATTCCCCTGGCGGCTAAACGACTATTGATTCCCCTGGCGGCTAAACAACTATTAATTCCCCTGGCGGCTAAACAGCTATTAACTCCCCTGGCGGCTAACACAACTATTAATTCCCCTGGCGGCTAAACGACTATTAATTCCCCTGGCGGCTAAACAACTATTAACTCCCCTGGCGGCTTGACAGCTATTAATTCCCCTGGCGGATAAACTATTAATTCCCCTGGCAGCTAAACAACGTTGTTTTCGCCCATGAACTGACTCAAACGGCCGATCCAGGATTCGTTCGATCTTCACCGAGGTCTGCTTTCTACAGGGCGAAGTTTTAGCTATTAAAGGAATTGTACAAAATAAAGCATGCCAAATCAATTCGCCAGTAAAAGTACGCTGTCGACTGACGCGTTCACTAAAGCATAAAAAGATAAACCGATACACGAATAGACAACTTCATATGCACAGCCATTTTGGTTCCCTCAGTTTAGAGATTACCCTGTTTTTTGTTGTTGGTTTTTTTTGTTTTGTTTTTTTTGCTGCCCCCACCCACTCTCTCTCCCTCTCACCTAACCCTTCAATGAAAGAAATGAAAGAAAGCCATCAAAACCTAAACCACTCACAAAATGTGAACCCATTTCTAAAACATCGGCCAGGGGAGGTACCTTGAGATATCACGCACACAGTTGTATAAGAACTGATATAATTACTACCCTACCCCCCTTCTCTCCAGCACCGCCGCCACCAAACACTCCAGCTTTTTAAATAGGATAATTAAAGCTGGTAAGAGCGAGGGGAAGAATGAAGGGAAAAGGGACGGGGTTCTGAGGACGCCAACTGATCCCCTCAACAGAAGACTTCCTGATCACAGGAAGGAGGACATGTTTCGGTTTTATAGGAAACAGTGATCTCGGGACTTTAAAAAAAAAATAAAATAAAAAATAAAAGAACTGTTGTTGATTAAGGTTACCGGACAAACAGTTTGGGCTTCTCCGAGTGTTTGCACTGTCCTGGTGTTTCCCTTTACTGGAGTTTACGCTGGCTGTCCTGACGTTTACATTCACTGTCTTGGTGTTTACATTCAGGGTCCTGGTGTTCACATTTACTCTCCTGATGTTTATGTTGACTTCCCTGGAATTGATACTATCCTGATGTTTAAACTGACTGTCCTGATGTTTACATTCAATGTCCTGATGTTTACATTCAATGTCCTGATGTTTACATTCAATGTCCTGGTGTTAGCATGCACTGTCCTAGAGTTTTTACTTTCTTGATGTTCACTTTCACCGTCCTGGGGTTTACATTCATTGTCCACGTGTTTACGCTCACTATTTTCCGTTACCATTCACTGCCCTAGAGTTTCCAATCACTGATTTCGTGCTTATTACATTCTCTGTGTTGTTAATGTGTACTTTCATTCTCTTGGTGTTTAAGTTACTGTCCTCGAGTTTACAGTCACTATCATAGTGTTTGCGTTCATCTTAGCATTTTTCATGTCTATTGGGCCTCTGAGGAAGACGTATCTATCGAACATTCACTTGTTTGTTTTGTACTGTGTTGCAAGCGTGACTTTGCTTCTTGTTCTCGTGTTCCTTTTAATGTTGGCTTACTTATATGATTGGAAATGAAATGAGGCAGGGAACAGTAAACAATAAACAGTAAACAAGTGGGGTAACTTTTGCTCCCATAAGAAAACCTAACACAGAGTAAGTGCGCTTGTTTTTACCCCCCACTATTAGATTGTTCGTCTATGTATTTGTCTGACTTTATTCGAGTTTAAAAGGCTGTGCCAGTCTTGAATAAAAGTTACTCTGTGTTAGGTTTTCTTATGGGAGCAGAAGTTACCCCACTTGTTTACTGTTTACTTATATGATGTTTGGATACAGGATCGTCCTTAATTCTTACCACTTGGTTTGGCACACTTTGACTTGGTTTTGTTTCGTTTAGCATAGATAAGCTTAGCTCAGTGTTATCCTTATGCTTCAAGATATCACTTCCATCAACATCTCTAACATGGCTAACATACCCAAATATACATCTTCTAAAAACCCATCCGAAATTTTGTTAAAAACCTTTCCACTGTAAAATCTCAGATTCCATAAAAAAAAAAAAAATCCTTGTTCAGAGATGTTCCGCCTGACGCGATCTTTGAGTTCTTGAAAGAGATTAACATTTTTCATCGGATCTGAGATTTTACAGTGGAAAGATTTTTAACCAAATTTCGGATGAGTTTTTAGGTGTATTTTAAAGAATTGTGTGAATGAATGACTTCTGAGTTGATTTTAACGTGGTGACAGCCCTGATATGGCCCTTTGTGGTCGGCTGGGCTATAAGCAACATTACCTTACCTTAGTTCCGCTCGACATGTAAAGAACGGGTCATTAAGTTGATGATACCTGCTCAATACCGTGTGTGTGTTTTGTGTTCCTTGCAGTGGTGAAGAGACCCCGCGTGGACAGCGACAGCGACAGCCCAGACCCCTTCACTTCTAGACTCCCCCCAACCGGCGGCACCTCTCCTCGACACCACCCCCACCCCCACCCCCTTCCCTTCCCCGCCCTCCACCCCATCCTCTCTCACGCCCCGCATCACCATCCTCACGGCTACGACCTCAGCCTGAAGCCCTCGGAGAGCGGCGCACTCCTGCAGGAGCCGGGTGGCAACGAGGAGGAGGAGGACGACCAGCGCCGCCCCTCCCTGGACAAAGCCCCGTCCCCTTCCCCCGCCAAGCCCCCTTCCTCTCCCCCTCGCTCCACCTCCTCGTCCAAGCCCTCCTCCTGGCCCGCCTCACCCGGCAGCCCGGGTCAGCGCGACCCGGAGCGGAACGAGTCGGAGAGGTCTTGGGCAGGGGCCCCGGGAGGGGCCGCCTCAGCCGCGGACTTCACGCTGAAGAGACGCCGCTCGGAGAGCGGCAGCGAGACGGAGGGGAGAGGGTCGTCAGAGCGGAGCGCGGCGGCAGACTCGTCCAGCTCGTCGGGTCGTTCGCCGATCGAGTTGCTGTGCCGCGTGTTCCCGCACGTGAAGCGCGAGACCTTGCAGACGGCGCTGGACGGCTGCCAGCAGGACGCGCTGCTGACGATCGAGAGTCTCCTCAACCAGCAGAGCCACCCCCGGTCCTTCCCCTCCTCTTTCCTCAGCGCCATGCCGCCCCGACCGCCTCTGCCTCACCACCTGACCGCAGGACCCCCTGGTCTCCCTTCTTCCGGTCACGTGGCCACGTCTCAGGCCTCGTCCGTAGCCTCTCTTCCGGGGGTCGGGGGTCTTCTTCCTCCTTCCTCCTACCTCAGCCCCTCTCTGGGTCTGAGCGCAGCTGCCGCCGGGTTCAAGTCCGCGTTCTCCCCCATCTCGCAGCCTCCCACGGCCCATCTCAACTCCATCAGGTATATGTATGCCGCTGCGGCTGCCGCCTCGGGACGCAACGTGGCCCTGATGCCCTATTCTCCACTGCTGCCCAATCTGACGGCCAGAGGGTACGGCTACAGCTAGATAGACAGACGGACAGACAGCTTGTTGCCGTTCATTCTGACGGCCAGAGGGTACGGTTACAGCTAGACGGACAGACAGACAGCTTGTTGCCGTTCATTCTGACGGCTGAAATTACACAGCTGGGCATGCCCTGCTCGTCTCTGTGCTGGAGAAGCTGCACTTCAATTCCTGAAGCAAGACAGGACTGGTGGAAGTCTAATGTTCTGAAAACTCTTCACGAGAAAGAGGTGCGCATTCTACACAGTGATGTCTGTAAGGCAATACGATACCTCCTAATAGGACAGTGCACAGCACAACTCGGAACTGTGGCAGGGGGGCTGAGGTGAAGTCCTACCATGTTTTTAAAGAACAATGAATGGATTCAGTCGATGGTCAGTCACTTTGAACCGAGACTTTTCAGACGTGAACTGGCGAGATTCTGTCTTGTGGGACTTGAAGACGGAGATGAACGTTTTAAAATGGTGTGATGAACGCTGTTCAAATGACCATGGTGAAAAATGTGTTGTTGCTGTTGTTGTTTTGTCAATGTTCGTGGTGGCAAATTAATCTTGGGGCGGGCGGAGCTTATTGAGATCTTTCAGGAAGAACCCCAAATATACATGGGGCTGCAGCTCTCCCCGTTCTTCCTTTCCCCAAGTCCCCTTTGTCCGTCTCCCTCGAACACTGATACGCGCGAGCACACACACACACACACACACACACACACACACACACACACACACACACACACACACACACACACAACATACAAAAACACGCGCGCGCGCACACACACACACACACACACACACACACACACACACACACACACACACCATACACACACACACACCACACACACACACACACACACACACACACACACACACACACACACACACACACACACACAGACACACACACACTGAGAGAAAGTTGGAGAGAGGCTGGACCCGGAATATACGTATAATTGATTCTATAAATACGCATTGAACTGCAATCAAAGATGCAGAAACTCAAGGAACAAAGTCTCATTGCCCATTGGTTCACACAATCCCGGACAAATGCGTGTATTCAGACATGTACATGTGCACTAGTACTGCTGACAAAGGGTCGCCCTGTTAGGGCCCAGTACTATACAGTGTCCAGTGCCACTTACCGTAATCCGCTGCCGCTGCAGGTAGACAGGAATAGAGATCAAATGGTACATCAGATAGCCAAAACCTTTGGGAGAGAACCAAACAAAATCCAATCGACATAGAGAGGAACTGGAGCTGGATGGGTCACACGCTACGAAAATCTCCAGCGAACATCACAAGACAGACTCTCGATTGGAACTCAGAGGGAAAAAGGGAAAGTGGGGGGGACCTCAACAGTCATAGCATAAGTGCATGGATTCCGAAGGGAAGCAGCCGGAAGGACATAGTCCTAGCTGAAGAGATCAGCCCAGAACCAAGTTCACTGGAAGAGTGTTAGTACAACCTCTGTTCCTCAAGATTTTCAAAGGCAAAGGTCAAATCCTAATGGCATTGAGACCCTGATAGCATTATCGCACCGTTATAAACTACGGCTATAATTCCTGTCAGAGATGCATGCCTGTGGAAATAAACAGACTTATGATTCCTGTGAGAGCTTCACCGAGATCACCAAAGGTTCTCATGGACCAGGTGGTTCTCATGTCCTACCACAACACAGCGAGTCCATTGTCTCTTTCACAAGGGCAAGGAGTCAAGCTGGTATTACCTTCCAGAACGCCCCTCATCTCTCTGTTTCTCTCTTGTTCATTATCACGAAGGAATATGACACTACAGCTCACAATAAATGTAATACCTGAAGTTTCTCCTTTGAATGTCACGGAATCCGAAGTCTCCAAACGCAGTTGTACATAGCGTTCTATCGATATTGTTTTTGTTAAGATTGCAATGAGAAACAATGATTTAACAACGTCCTGTTTGACTGCATGTTCTATGGAAACGACTGATAAGGCAATATATCTTACGTATGGTCTGACTTAAGGACTGATGAAGCAAGAATTCAGAGCCTAGGATGACTCGTCTTCAATACGAATTCTTGGAAAACTTCGCGAGCTGGCTCGTTCTGAATTCTCACTGAATTGAAGCAATAATTCTTCTTCTTCTTCTTCTTCTTCTTCTTCTTCTTCTTCTTCTTCTTCTTCTTCTTCTTCTTCTTCATCATCATCAGCCTTCCCAGCCATGATACATTGCTAGTTCGGTGGCCTGGGTGAAGTCCACCGTCTGCTTCAGCAACGTCACCAGTCCCCGCAGCTTCTCCCTCAGGTGGTCCACTGGTCAGGGCCACGTTTCCTGTCGTAGGGTGTCAAAGGTCCGACAGGACTGGACAATGTGGGCTGGCATCTGTGGATCAGTGCCACATGGACACACATATATGTGAGGGATCTTCAGCCAGTGGAGATGCGAGAGAAGACGATCCTTCAAA
>CM065719.1:25965957-25970957 GCA_033310375.1 Conus canariensis
TGGGACTTGCATGATGTAAGACATATAAACATTTTACAGCACACTCCATGAAAACCTTGTTCAGAGATGTTCCACCTGATGTGATTTTTGGATTTCTGAAAGAGATTAACATTTTTCATCTGATCTAATATTTTATGGAGGAAAGATTTTAAACAAAATTTCCAGTGGGTTTTTAGAAGGTGTATTTCAAAGGGTTGTGTGAATGATGTTTTTTATTTGATGACTTGTCAGTTGACTTCAACGCGGTGACAGCCCTGATATGGCCCTTTGCGTTCGGCTGGGCCATAAGCAACGTTAGCTTACCTCGGGTCTTGGAAAGTACATTTCATGTTAGCTATCGGATGTAAATTATAGCTTACAGTCCTTTTATTATTGCTCTGTGATCTTAGATTCTTTTATTATTACTCAGTGATACCCCACGTAGTGTGTGCTGTTAATTCTTCATCAACGAAGTTGAGGTTAGACACATGGAATACAAAGTTTAGTCGTGATATTTTGTGTATCCACAAAGGACATATCTCAGTGGAGTTTGGTCCGGTGTAACGAAAATTTTAATCCCGATTTAAACGTATTTACTCCCTAGATGTTTAAACTAGATTAAAAAACTAGTTCATTTGTCATTTTAACTCCCAGGAGTTAAACTGAAATAAAAAACTAACTCCCCTGTCATTGACTCCAGGGAGTTATTCCTGACATACCACCAGAAGACTCCCACCCCCCACACCACCCCGCACTCGCTACCACCCATGCATCTTATATATATATATATATATATTTTTTTTTTTTTTCTAAATGTGTGTTGTGTGTGTGTGTGTGGTGTGTGTGTGTGTGTGTGTGTGTGTGTGTGTGTTGTGTGTGTGTGTGTTGTTCTTACACTAACTTGCCAGATCAAGACTTGTCAGGTAGAATTGTTTCCTTCGATATTATTGGTTTCTGTGAATTAGTCACCACGTGTCCTGAATTTTATTGAAAAATGTGTGTTTTTCTGATTGGCTGGCCGACTTTCGTTTTTAGTTTGGCACACGCACACACAACCCTGTGACGAGTCACATGACAACTTCATCAGATCGGTCCCAAGCAGCCACCCTCTTGTACAAATTGTACAAAAACAGGCACCCCCCCCCCCCCCCCCCCCCCCCCCCCCCCTTTCTCTATCCCCTGTGTCTCACACACAAATTTCTAATCTATGCCAACCCTTTTTCTCCTTCCTTCTCTCCCAGATGTAGCGAGTCAATACAAACAATTTTACGTCACATCGCGACTACTCGTCATTCTCTCCCCACCTTCCTTACCCTCTCAACCCCCCCCCCCCCCCTCCTCACTCCCTAATTTGGCGGCATGACATAATGAAAAATTGAAAATTTTCCATTTCTACACCGTTTGAGTGTAATGGCCTACACTTATGGGTGACTGTTTGATAGTCGCATAGATTCCACGAGAAAGAGAAGGAGAGAGAGAGAGAGAGAGAGAGAGAGAGAGAGAGAGAGAGAGAGAGAGAGAGAGAGAGAGAGAGAGAGAGAGAGAGAGAGAGAACGCCAAAGACTGAAGGTACAGTATTTCTACCAAAGGCATTAAACCATTAATTCATGTATATACAGACTTTACATACAGACTATATACAAAAAGGCATAGTAAAATGTCAAGGACATGCATAGATGAGCAAATGAATATGTACACGGACATTTCCTTTCCCTATGATGATGATGATCATGAACATTAAATCCCCTTCTCCATTCTCTTACAGAAAGACACCTGGGAATAGGTGGGTGGGGAGTCATCTTAGTCATGATCAGATTAACTCTCCTTGTTACAAAGTAACTCCCTGGGAGTCAGAAAACACGTGTACACATTAACTCCCAGGGAGTTATTCTAAACTGTGAAAAACTGACCCCCCTTAGTGGGCAGGGAGTTAAACTTTTACACGCCTGGATTAACTCCCGGGAGTTAATCTGGATATAGTACAGACTAACTCCCAGGGGGTCATTCTGTTACAGGGTGGGAGTTAAGTCTGATATATGTACAAAATGACTCCCCCCTTAATGTTTCAAGAATTTGTTGAGACTTGTACAAAAAAGAGTTTTAGAACATTAAGAAGTTTTACTGAGTGGAGTTATTTTGGCACAGGGTAGGAGTCATTCTAGTTTAACTCCCGGGGAGTTAAAATTTACATATGAACAGTTTAACTCCCTGGGAGTTAAACCATTCGGGGAGTTAAAACTTTTCGTTACACCGGAAAGGGCTGGTGGAGAGAGAGGATTGCTAACGGAGATTTGATATGTCTTTGATAATAAGTTATGACCACGTGTGCACACGTGGCCAGCCTGAAAACGTACTTCCACGTGCTCAGTGATCTCTGAATGTATATATTGACGTAATGGAAGTGTCAAAACACTTGATGTTTTTAGACTAAGATCGTAAGTTCATTTGTTTTCCGCACGCTGTCTAATTATTTTTATGCCCTGCAACTCGGAGACCTTGTTTCGAGGTCAAAGCAGCTGTGGACCTTGGCTTTAAGATCCCCCCGTGGGGATACCGGGGGGTCTTTTGTACAAATAGTTCCCCCACCTTCTGGACATTCTGTGCTAGTAATATCCCCTTTTTCCTTTCGCTCTCAGTAACTCTGTCTCCTCTTTGCTGTACTGTCTTCTACTGTCCTTTCTGTCTACCATATCTTTTATCTATCTTTTCCCACAACCTCTTCCCACAAATTTCTGCACTCAACGAAGTCGGAGTGAACTGACTATACTCTCGAATATTGTGTGAGTATTCAACAGGGTAAAACGAGTTCACACGCTACCAGATACTGGAACGCTGAAGAAGAAGAAGGTTTTAAGATGAATCAGGCAAGGAACTGCGATGGGATTGGATGAGGAAGGGGTGCCGATAGATTCAAGGGAAATCACTCCTGTTGGTGCAGGCATTGACTGGAAGCAAGTCTGAGCTTGGTCTGCCCATGTCGCTGTTGTCTTGATGGTCTATCTGCATATTTGTAGGTCCCTTCCAAAGGAACATAACGAACGTTTCTACTGAGAATAAAGAGAATGCATACTTTCACTGGTTGATTATCAGTTGTGTAAAGAGCGGCACATGATTTTCTTAGTTTTTTTCAATCATTTATGTTATGTCCACCTGTGCCTACATGTATTTGTCTCCCTTTGAAAAGGTATGGGCGCAGCGCGCGCGCGCGTGTGTGTGTGTGTGTACGTGTGTATAAAAGGTGCTTTATCTGCGTCGAGTGCACACACAGACACACGCACGCACACACACACACGCACACGCACACAAAAACAGATAGACACACACACGCGCACGCACGCACAGAAAGATACACAGAGACGGAGCTCTCTCACTCTCTCTCTTTCACTTTCTCTCTCTCTCTCTCTCGCCTCACTCTATCTCCTCTCTTCCCCCTCTATCTGTCTCTCCTGTCTTTCCCTCGCTCTTTCTCTATCCTATTCATAAAACACACACACACACACACGAACACCCATAGTCTCTCTTTCTCACTCTTTCTCCCTCTCTCTTACTCACTCACACTCGCAAAAGCATGCATTCTGTATATATGTCTGTCTCTCTTACACACACATTCATTCTCTCTCTCTCTCTCTCTCTCTCTCTTCTCCTCTCTCTCTCTCTCCCCTCCCCCCCCCCCCCCCCGACACACACACTCGCACATACACTCACTTGCTCACTCACACGCTAATAAGACATATGCCTGGATACTTTCACGTTGTAAGAAATCCTGGACTTGATCTGGCAAAAGGGAAGAAAAGGGAATAAAGATCACATGAATCATTTGTTCTTCCAAGTAATATGCTCATTAAGAAACTGGACCAAATCACATTTAGGAATCAACTTTGATAGTTACAGAAGAATAAACTTGATTTTTGAAAGACTGTCACGCAGAGTCCTACTTTTCAGAAAATATAAAATCCTAGAAGGAAAAGTGTTGTTGAACATTTACCTAAATACAATATCATTTTCGTAGATTATATTCCAATGCTTTTAAAACTGAATTCAGAAGGCGCGTTGCCACCGCATATTTATGAACAAACATTCACTTTTAAGCACCTAACCTTTAGAAACGGGCTGGCCACATCTTCAAGACATCATCATCTACTACTCTGTCCGAGCCATCATTCCATGAGCCTTACCTGCCATTCACAATCAGCCCATGTACTTCACTAGACATGTCAACAGCAGACCTGCTTACCTTTACGATTTTGCGGTAATTTTTACGAAAAAAAAAAATCGAAATTACGAGAATTAGCTTCCCCCCCCCCCCCCCCCCCCCCCCCCCCCCCACACAAAAAAAAAAAAAAAAAATTACGGGAAAAAATCGAAGAAAGATAATTGTTAAACGCGAAATTTCGGCTGCTATCGTTTCGGTCAAAAGCAGCAAGAAGATATTTCCCAGCGTGCCTTGCGTCTTTTACCTTGTCAAAGATGGCGACGAAACGGTCTTGCGCGCCAACGGCCGGCTCTTCCAAATGTTCGAAGTTGCGAAAGTATTGCGAGTATGAAGATTACGGGTTTTTTTTTTTTTTTTTTTTTTTTTAAATTACAGGTTTTTTTTTTTTTGGTCTGAGCTATTACAGGTACACGAATTTGGGGGTAAACAGGTCTGCAAGAGCTGCAGACTGACAATACAACATGAGAAATGGCAGCTGCAGATCGTGAACACTGGAACTCGTCACAACTGAGAGGCAGAAGGAACACGGTCAGAAAGAAACTGACAGCCCTACTTTAAACGATCAATCATGCTCAATATCTCTTCTCCATCATGGTGCTGAGAGTTTGTCACAACGCCTGAAAGGTTTCCAAATGACAGTTGTTTGTTTTTTTGGGGGGGGGGGGGGGCAGAACAGCAGCAACAACAGAAAAAAAAAAAACAGCAGCAAGAAGCAGCAAGCAGCAGTAAAGACATCAACAACAACAGAAACGATCAAACGACGATCTAACAAATCGGCAAATGTGGCGAAAAGAACTGCATCCCAGCC
>CM065719.1:25983457-25990957 GCA_033310375.1 Conus canariensis
TTCTGCCTGTCCCATCCATGATTTTCCATGCCCTAGCCGAGTGCCTGTTGTTTCCTTGACCGCCGCATGAAGTGGGTTTTTGGGGGGTGCTTTGCCATAGTCATGTCTAGGGAGAAAAAAAAAAGAGCAGACAAGAAATTTGGGACGCATCTGTGGACTGTCAGTGGCGGATGGTGTTTATTCTCCTGAGGTCTAGATGGAAATCCTGCAGACATTCGTGACTTTACATCACCTGCATGAACTATGGTAGTCACGCTCGTTAGTAAGTTTAATGTCCACACCCAGTTCCCAGGCAGATGTCGCTGACCGGAGATTAGCTAATTCAGAGAGGAATCTATCTCATATTAACCTACACCACCGGAACGACAACAGTTAAGATTTGAAAAGAGATTGGCGATGTTAAATTGGAACTCGCAAATTCTCGCCCCGAATACTAAGTAAATGATACCAGGTTATTTAAAAGTTAATCCAAATTATGGAAAAGTATATACATAAGCAGAATTTTAGTCAAAACATGGCTACTTTACCATTTTGCCCGAGGCACATTGTTAGATTAATTCATAAATTAAGGCTGAATACTTGGAACACTTTAAATATTCTCATGGTATTACTTGCGTCTGCAGAGAAAACATTTCTGTGCGTCATCTTTTGTTTGAATGCTCAGTGTTGACCTCGCTCTATCAGGAGAAAGGTATTGAGATGACTAACTTTGAGAATGTCAGTACTGTCTGATATGGTTCATATGTTGCTAAAATGGTCACGGTTATTTCGCAGTCACAGGTTGCAAAACTTTTGTAAAGATCACAACTTTGTGTACCACTAGGGTATTTCACTTATGTAAATATGCACGTATCAGATGTGGCTTTGCAAGTACTAGATAAGTTGAGTGTGAAGGTTTTTCTTTTTTTTTTAAACACTAGATAAGGTGAGTGTGAAGGTTTTTTTTTTTTTTTTTTTTTAAACAAGTGTCTAATATCATATGGTGATGAAAAGACATTAAATAAACCACTGAACTGAACTGATTAAAAGTTTAAAAAAAAACTAATCTATAAATAAATTGATCCATCAAATGAACAACTGATTAATTAAAAAGAAAAAATGAAGTATACCAGGTTGTTTAAAAGTTAAAAAAAACAACAACAACAACAACAACAAAAACTCGAAACAAATACACACATAAATGTTCCAGCAACTTAACAATTCATTGATTTAAAGTTAAAAAAAAAGAAAAGAATTATTTGGTTGAGTGACTGATTCATTCATTCATGTATACATTCGTTTCTTCATTAGATCACCCATAAATACATTAGAAAACAAAGTCACAAATTTCCAGTATTCCCACTATTTCCATGTCTTCAAGGCCAAGAGCAGTCAGACCCACAGCTATTACACTGCGGCAGATCATTCGCTCGCGAGCATGCTTTGTGCTCGGGGGGCGGGGGGGGGGGGGGGGGGGGGAACAAACAAACAAACAAAACAAACAACAAAAAAAAAACAGTTTGACTCGTTTGCCACAAAGGGCTGCCCGCTATATCAACAAGTAATCTATCCATCCCCCTCCCCCTCCCCATCCCCATCCCTACCCCTTCTACCCTCCCACCCACTCCCCCACCCCCTCCTCCTTTACCTCGACCAGGACAATCTTCCTCAACATCCCCCCGCCCCCTCCCACCCACCCGCTACTCCTGTCCCCTCTCTCCACCCCTCCGGAAAAAAAAGATTAGATATGAACAAATGCGTTTCGTCATCAGCGCGCGCTGCAGTCTCAGTCGCCCCCCCAGACTGTTTCGACCGAGTGAAATGAAGTCAGGCGTGCGACAGCCTGGCGTATGTATGTTCCATTTAACATTACCCTGGTGTTGCAATACACGTGAGGAGTCCTATGGTCATTATACCGGCAACGGCAGGAAACGGGGGTTTTGTGTGTTGCTCTCTCTCTCTCTCTCTCTCTCTCTCTCTCTCTCTCTCTCTCTCTCTCTCTCTCTCTCTTTCTTCGTGTATCAATGATCGCTTTTTTTGTTTTTTGTTTTGCAGTGATTTATCGCTCTAACATTCAACGCATGTGAAACAACATCTCTCTCTCTCTCTCTCTCTCTCTCTCTCTCTCTCTCTCTCTCTCTCTACTGTCTCTGTCTCTGTCTGTCTCTGTCTCTCTCTGTCTCTGTCTCTCTGTCTCTCTCTCTCTCTCTCTCTCTCTCTCTCTCTCTCTCTCTCTCTCTCTCTCTGAACAACATAGCATTTTCATTTCAGCGATTTAGGGTTTTTTTTTTGTTTTTTTTGTGTGTTTTTTACTGTCTACTCGTATGATACAATCTCTATCTTCCCCCCTCCTTATCTCTCTCTCTCCTCTCTTTTTATTCTTTTTATTCTGAGCTGAAATAAGCAACCCACTAGAACAAGACCTTTCTTGCAGCTCCCCTCCCCCCCCCCTCCGCCCCGCCACTTTTTCATATCCCCCCCTCTTCCTAAAGCACCTAAACTCTTTGTTATCATGTGTAGTGGGGATTATCAAAAGTTACGTTTTCAGGTTATTTTCCAATTCTCCATTCATACAATATTGTAAAGACATCAGTAGCATGACATGACATACGACATTTTGAGCTCAATACTGTTCATTGTATTATGTACAAATCAGACAGTTTTCTCCTGTGCAAGTCTCTGAAAATATGTTGCCACGTTCGATGGTGAAGTCCTTTGGGCGGAAATCTTGTATCTCAGAATGATCTATTCTATCAAACTAAGGAGCAGTTACCTTATACATACTCCAGTCGGTCGTTTCTTCTGAATTTCACTTGCCGCTCCACCCCCCCACCCCCACCCCCACCCCAAACACTTGTTTATTTTACATGCTCTACGAAAAATAATCGATAGGCTGATTGTACATCGCGTGCTAGAATAGTCAGATTTATTTTAGAGTCTGAAAATAACCAGCGTCGATGAACAGACTAAAAGCGAAATACACGAACCGAAACAACACGTTCAATGTGTTTTACAGATCGTTTTTTTTTTACATCTAAAACTCCCCCCCACCCTCTTCCCGTCCTGCTTCCTACCCCCTCCTCCCCACCCCAGCCCATTCCCCGCCTTCCTCCTCCACCCTTCCATCTGTTCCCCCCCCGACCCCTTTCAGAAAATCAGAAGACATAACTGAAACGCCACACTGGGAAGTAAATAGCTGGACATATAACAATTTCATTAAATCCACCGTCCTAATACCACCCATTACCCAGACCACAGGCGACAAATGAAAGACTTCAGACAGAAAAAAAATGAAACAGATAGGATAGCAATTATACGCTGATAAAGTTCTAGACAACAAACTCGATCGCCTTTTTTTTTTTTTTCCTTTTTCCTTTTCCGCCTGTAAGAATCCCCCAGCAACAGCCAAACTTTGTGCATAGCGTCTTATGGCCTGGAAAATCCAAATTGTAGCTCCCCCTCAACAGACTTCCCGTTTCATCGGTTTTCCTCCCTCACGCACCTTTCTCCATCGAGCCATTGTGCGAGAAGAAAAAGAACACCCGAAGTGCTGGGAGACCCAGAGAAGCACTGTCTTCACCTGCCTTAGAGCAGTCCTGTACCACCCTTGGAGGCCTGCGCTGTGTTGACGATGGGTACAGGCACGCGCAGGACACTCCATTAAGACACAAGGACATAACTGCTCTGAACAGAGTAAATCAACTACAGATCACTCATAACACCTTAAAGTAGCTCCCATGGTGTACCAGCCCGTATTTCATGACTGCAGAGCCACGGCGAAAAACACCACCTCCAGCTGCCGAGCACACCCACAGACCCAACCACCCTGCCCCTGACAGATGAAGACAGTGCCACTCCAGACACAGCCAACTTTCGCCATACGTCTTATGTGCCCCAAGAAGAATCCAAAGTTGTAGTCTTTCCCACTGCAACAGGACTTTCCCTGTGGCAGGGTCTTTCCTCACGTCACTGGACCTGAAGAAAAAGAAACACCGAAGTGCTGGGAGGACCAGAGAAGCACTGTCTTCACCTGCCTTTAGCATCCTGTACCACCCTTGGAGGCCTGCGCGTGTTACGATGGGTACAGGCACGCGCAGACACTCCATTAAGACATCAAGGACAAACTGCCCTGAACAGAGGTAAATCAGATACAGATGCAGCTCAAACAGCCTAAAGTAGCATCCCATGGGTGTACCAGCCCGTATTTCATGACGCAGAGCCCACCGCGAAAAAACCACCCCCAGCGCCGACACACCCCACAGACCCAACCACCCTGCCCACGGACAGATAAGACATGCCACTCCAGACACAGCAAGCTTCGCATACGTCTATGTCCCTCAAGAAGAATCCAAGTTGTAGTCTTCCACTGTCAACAGACTTCCCTGTGGTCATGGGTCTTTCCTCACCGTCACGACCTTTCCCAGGTCAGCCTAGTTAAGCAAAGAAGAAAAGAAACCCAAGTGCTGGGGGACCCAGAGAAGCACTGTCTTCACCTGCCTTTAGAGCATCCTGTACCACCCTGAGGCCTGCGCTGTGTTGACGATGGGTACAGCACGCGCAGGACACTCATTAAGACATCAAGGACATAACTGCTCCTGAACAGAGGTAAATCAGACTACAGGATGCAGCTCATAACAGCTTAAGTAGCATCCCCATGGGTGTACCAGCCCGTATTTCATGACTGCAGACCACCGGCAAACACCACCTCCACTGCCGCCACCCCCACCCACCACCCCCCACACGTAATACATGCCACTCAGATACAGCCAGTTCGATTAGGTCTATGTTGCCTCAATAGAGAACAAAGTTGTAGTCTTTCACTAAACCCCCCCTTGTCTGTCTTTCCTCACCGTCCGCCTTTCTCCAGTCCCTTTAGGAAAGAAGAAAGAAACCCACCGAAGTCGGGGGACCAAAACACTCTTCCCCCTTAACACTTCCGACCACCCTGAGCTCGCGAGTGACGATAAGCACGCGAAATCCTTAGCTCAAGGATACCCCGCTAAATATTCAGCCATAACTTAGTGATTTCAATGCAGAGACCGTGAACATCCATTGCCCATACACCCCCCACCCCCCAACCCATCCCTCACCGTTCTTCTCCCCCCCCCCCCATGCTTCCTGACGACATTTCTCGTCTAGAAGAAAAAGAAAACCCGAAGGTGCTGGGAGGACCCAGAGAAGCACTGTCTTCACCTGCCTTTAGAGCAGTCCTGTACCACCCTTGGAGCCTGCGCTGTGTTGACGATGGTACAGGCACGCGCAGGACACTCCATAAGACATCAAGGACATAATGCTCCTGAACAGAGGTAATCAGACTACAGGATGCAGCTCATAACAGCCTTAAAGTAGCATCCCCTGGTGTACCAGCCCGTATTTCATGACTGCAGAGCCCACCGGCGAAAAACACCACCCTCCAGCTGCCGAGCACAACCCCACAGACCCAACCACCCCTGCCCACGGACAGATGAAGACAGTGCCACTCCAGACACAGCCAAGCTTTCGCATACGGTCTTATGTGCCCTCAAGAGAGAATCCAAAGTTGTAGTCTTTCCCACTGTCAACAGGACTTTCCCTGTGGTCATGGTCTTTCCTCACCGTCACTGGACCTTTCTCCAGGGTCAGCCTAGTTAAGGCAAAGAAGAAAAAGAAACACCCGAAGGTGCTGGGAGGACCCAGAGAAGCACTGTCTTCACCTGCCTTTAGAGCAGTCCTGTACCACCCTTGGAGGCCTCGCTGTGTTGACGATGGGTACAGGCACGCGCATGGACACTCCATTAAGACATCAAGGGACATAACTGCTCCTGAACAGAGGTAAATCAGACTACAGGATGCAGCTCATAACAGCCTAAAGTAGCATCCCCATGGGTGTACCAGCCCGTATTCATGACTGCAGAGCCCACCGGCGAAAAACACCACCCTCCAGCTGCCGAGCACACCCCACAGACCCAACCACCCCTGCCCACGGACAGATGAAGACAGTGCCACTCCAGACACAGCCAAGCTTTCGCCATACGGTCTATGTGCCCTCAAGAGAGAATCCAAAGTTGTAGTCTTTCCCACTGTCAACAGGACTTTCCCTGTGGTCAGTGGTCTTTCCTCACCGTCACTGGACCTTTCTCCAGGGTCAGCCTAGTTAAGGCAAAGAAGAAAAAGAAACACCCGAAGGTGCTGGGGAGGACCCAGAGAAGCACTGTCTTCACCTGCCTTTAGAGCAGTCCTGTACCACCCTTGGAGGCCTGCGCTGTGTTGACGATGGGTACAGGCACGCGCAGGACACTCCATTAAGACATCAAGGGACATAACTGCTCCTGAACAGAGGTAAATCAGACTACAGGATGCAGCTCATAACAGCCTTAAGTAGCATCCCCATGGGTGTACCAGCCCGTATTTCATGACTGCAGAGCCCACCGGCGAAAAACACCACCCTCCAGCTGCCGAGCACACCCCACAGACCCAACCACCCCTGCCCACGGACAGATGAAGACAGTGCCACTCCAGACACAGCCAAGCTTTCGCCATACGGTCTTATGTGCCTCAAGAGAGAATCCAAAGTTGTAGTCTTTCCCACTGTCAACAGGACTTTCCCGTGGTCAGTGGGTCTTTCCTCACCGTCACTGGACCTTTCTCCAGGGTCAGCCTAGTTAAGGCAAAGAAGAAAAAGAAACACCCGAAGGTGCTGGGGAGGACCCAGAGAAGCACTGTCTTCACCTGCCTTTAGAGCAGTCCTGTACCACCCTTGGAGGCCTGCGCTGTGTTGACGATGGGTACAGGCACGCGCAGGACACTCCATTAAGACATCAAGGGACATAACTGCTCCTGAACAGAGGTAAATCAGACTACAGGATGCAGCTCATAACAGCCTTAAAGTAGCATCCCCATGGGTGTACCAGCCCGTATTTCATGACTGCAGAGCCCACCGGCGAAAAACACCACCCTCCAGCTGCCGAGCACACCCCACAGACCCAACCACCCCTGCCCACGGACAGATGAAGACAGTGCCACTCCAGACACAGCCAAGCTTTCGCCATACGGTCTTATGTGCCCTCAAGAGAGAATCCAAAGTTGTAGTCTTTCCCACTGTCAACAGGACTTTCCCTGTGGTCAGTGGGTCTTTCCTCACCGTCACTGGACCTTTCTCCAGGGTCAGCCTAGTTAAGGCAAAGAAGAAAAAGAAACACCCGAAGGTGCTGGGGAGACCCAGAGAAGCACTGTCTTCACCTGCCTTTAGAGCAGTCCTGTACCACCCTTGGAGGCCTGCGCCGTGGAAACATTTACACCATAATGCCTACCCTCCCCCCCCCACACCCCCCCCACACACCACCTCCCGTCCTTCCCTCCATCCCCGTTCTTCTCCCCCCCCCCCCCCCCCCCCCATTCTGCTTCCTTGAGCGAACATATTGTTCTGCGCTCTGTGTATTATACCAAAGCAAAACCGGTCACAGCACCAACTAAAAAGTCCCTCCCCCACCCCCACCCACCCTCTGAAGAAGAGATCCTTAAAACGACGGCATGGGGAGGGAG